>JAPQRN010000001.1:22413583-22438178 GCA_037367275.1 Coranthus polyacanthus
CGCCTTTGCCGGTGGTGGCCTTGGTCACGGCTTTCTTAGAGCCCTTCTTGGGCGCGGACTTGGCGGGTTCAGGCATCACGGTCGATACTAAAGAGTAACGAGTAAGTGTGGAAGGAAACATCCACTGGTCTTATACAGGCTCCATGCAAAGACGGCTGCGCTGTCCCCGAGCTGTGATTGGCTCAGCTGTTTGGCGCGGGTCTCACTGGGGACGGCCCTGTTTCCATGGTAACCTTTGAGTCTGGAGACAAACTGTGCGTAAAGGAGGGAAAATGACCAAACGGCGTCTTTGAAGATAAAGGTCACAGTGACACAGTTCGGGGTTTTGTTCCTACTCTGACACTGAAGTGTGTGATCTCGTGCACCAACAGAAATGACACTATTTTATTGGTTCAGGTGAAGCGGGAAAATAAACACTTATGTCTTAGTTCATTATTCATTCAAATCCATCTGAGAAGACCAACGGGGCACGAGCTCCTTCCATTCATCTGAAATGAAGAAGCTTCTAATAAAAGCCAAGAGTCAAACTGGATTTACAGTTCATCAGATATATTCACGACTTGTTCTGCTGGTTTGTCTCATGTTCCAAGTAAACTAAAACCCATATTGGCCTTTAAATCAGTAATGATTTAAGTCACTGATCAGATGCTATGGAGTCTCATGAACTGTTCATTGTATGTTTAGTAGTTTTCTTAGATGTTGGTTAAGTGTGTTGTACGTGAAGGAGAATAGTTTTAAATACTTTTATGACATCTGGCAGAGTCAGCTCTTTAAGTTGGTTTGTGTGGTCCTTAAAAGGACCTTTGGTTTGAAGACAACGTTGAGGGGTTTAACCTCCGAAGCCGTACAGAGTGCGTCCCTGTCTCTTCAGAGCGTAGACCACATCCATGGCGGTCACGGTCTTCCTCTTGGCGTGCTCGGTGTAGGTGACGGCATCACGAATCACGTTCTCCAGGAAAACCTTGAGCACACCGCGGGTCTCCTCGTAGATCAGACCCGAGATACGCTTGACTCCGCCACGGCGAGCCAGACGGCGGATAGCGGGCTTAGTGATGCCCTGGATGTTGTCGCGGAGAACTTTGCGGTGACGCTTGGCGCCTCCTTTACCGAGTCCTTTGCCTCCTTTTCCTCTTCCGCTCATTTTCACCGTTTGGTTGTTTATGCAATGCTCGAAGCAGGAGAACTGTCTTCTATTTATTCACGGTCTGAGGACGTGATTGAGGACAGGGGAGGGGCTGCTCGTCTCATTTGCATTTTCACGGGTGGTCGTTAAGTCTCATGTCTCTTATGTTATGTTCTTAGTTTTATCCGTTTAAAGAACATGGAGTTAATATGAGATTGTCTACGCTGACAGGAGTCTTTCTGTTAATATCTCAAATCCTGGACCCTAGAAATAGGATGTTTGGATTAAAAGACTTGAGGGCTGCTCTGATCTTAAGATCTTCAAATCTGAGTCTTCGACGAGATAATATTTTTGGGGAGAAAAAGTCGACCCTGTTAATCATTTCAAAGAGTTATGCTAAGAGTAATACATAAAGCAGTGAGGATGTGAGAGCTGAGCTCAGTACAACATTAGTAAACAGTCCTTCAGCTTCTGTTAATGTTTGACTTATTCCTTTATGATTGCACAGTTTGATTAATACACAATGGTAAATATACAGCGTGTAAAAGGTGTAAAAAAAACCAAATGTTACAGAAAAATACAGAAAATAACTTTGACTAAAATTGATGGCAAGATATTAACAATATTTATATTTACAAGAATAATAAAAACATCAATATAAAAGTATTCAGTTAAATGAATACTGTTTTTATGTTATAGAAGAAAAGGTGTTTTGCCACAAAGGAAAATCTGTTCAATAATGTAGTAAACTGTAAATATTATTGAAAATCAACCTCTGAAAATTAGACATCCGTCTGGAAATGGGTTTTACATTTTGAGTTTGTAGTTAACCAGACTGTATTTCAATCATCTCACCAAAAACCCACTGACTTCAAGAAAAGGGAACCGAACATCCACGATGTTAATTCTTCTCATTTCTGCAGCACTCTGTATACAAAAACTCTTTTAATTTGTTCAAACTGATTCAGAAATAAGCAAACGTACATCTTGTGCCCTGCGTCTTACTCGCTGTGTCTGACAGGAGTGATGATCAGAGGGGCGGCGTTTTTACCTCCATCACTCAGACCTGGGTTGAAGTATGGGAGGAGTTTGTCAGTGAAGCAGCAGCCAGTAAAGGAGTAGATGAGAGCTGCAGCATCTACGTCATAAAAGGCGACCAGACCCTCCTCATAATCCACAAACACCCCCACCTTCTGAGGACCACACTTCAGACACAGACGGACAGGAACCTCATCAAGGGCTCTGTATTTATTTCGTTTCCTCAGCCAAATGGTCCAGTATCCGTCCTCGGGGCTCAGCGGGATGTCTCCCTTCCTGTTGATGGACTCTCTGGCCACTCCTAAATCCCAGTTAATCTTTCCTGTGACCTGAACCTCAAAGTAAAATCTGCCTGAAGAGAAACTCTGCTTTCCTAAAACACACGGATTAACTGAAAATCTCTCTGGATTGTCTGGAAGATTCTTCTTCACATTGCTGGGACTCGCTTGTTTTTCGTCATCAGACAGGATGAGACAAGGATGTGCTGTACGAGGATCAAAAGTCACATCCACTTCGTACTGCTGGACTCTTATCAGCTCAGCTTTAACCAGTGCAGCGATCTCTTCTTTGAGCATTTCCTCAAGCTGAGCTGCAGTTTTCACCACTAGTATTTCATACGTCGGTGGATGGATGTTGAGTTCTGTCCAGTCTATGAGAGGTGCGGTGTCTTTCAGGAACGATATGCTTTGAAAGAGGCGGAGGTCTGAAACGCCATGTGAGAGCTCCTCCACCTCAGCGCTTCTCTTCTTCAGCTCAGAGATTTCCTGTTCCAGCTCTTTGATGAAGTCTTCAGCCTGTTTCTCTGTCGTTCTCTGCTTTTCTTCAATCTCCTCAATGAGCTGGTCCAGACTTCTCTGAACAGACTCCACCAGAGCAGTGAAGACCTGAACACTTTTTTCTATATTTCTCTGTACACTGTCTTTGCTAAGGTCGACTGACTGTTTGATCTCTTGAATCTTCAGTCTTCTTTCCTGGATCATCTTCTGAATTTCAGCCTCTTTTGTCCCCAGGTTCACCTTATTTTCTTCATATTCTTCTTTCAGAGGAACAACATCATGGGTTTTGTGGTCTGAATAGGTGCATAGGATGCAGACACATGCTTTGTCAGTTTTACAGAAAAACTCAAGAGGCTTATTATGTTGTGCACATATCCTGTCTTCCAGGTTCTCCACAGGGTCAACCAGTGGATGGGTTCTTAGACCTGAAACTGTCAGATGATGCTCCAGGTGAGTCTCACAGTAAGAAGCCATACACACCAGGCAGGACTTTAAAGCTTTTATTTTGTTTCCCATGCAGAAGTTGCAGGGAACGTCTCCTGGTTTGGCAGCTTGTTGCTCTGAGCTGCTGCTCTTTTTCTGCTGTGCCTCTTCTCTGAACTGAGCGACCATCTCTGAGATGAAAGTATTGACTCGAAGCTCAGGTCTTTGGAGGAAAACCTCTTTACACATGGGACACTTCCATGTGGTGGTGATATTAAAGTGTTCAGTGATGCAGTTTTTGCAGAAGTTGTGTCCACATGATGTGGTGACGGGATCAGTGAACACATCCAGACAGATGGGGCACAGAAACTGATCCTCAGACAGCAGACAACTGGCAGCAGCGGCCATATCTACAACACAAAGGTGTAAGTTTGGTCTTGACGTTGTTATGGACACAACCACCAACCCCATATAAGATACATACAAATATATGGTTAATATGGCCCTGTTTATTTTTGAAGGCAAATTAAAATATTGATTGAATAAGATCTTATGAAACCAACTTGTTCTGATAAGATGCAGATGATATTCTTCAAAATAAACTCAAAATCAAATACATGAATGCTGATGCCTCTCTTTACCGTACAATTCATAATTAGGACCTAATGTCAAAACCTGAATATGCAGCTGTTTCCTCATCAGCTGCTCTCTAACCAAAATAATTCATTTATGGTGACATTTTCATGGGATTTAAAGACTGAAATTAATCTCACAATTTGATATATCCTTCTATAAATGGTTTCTCCTGCTGACAACCTGACTGTTAACCAACAGAAGACAGAAACCAAGGTTATCCTGCTTACAAACGCAAGCTAACAATGTTAACTAACCTAGTGGAAAGGCTGGTGACGTTAGGTAGCAGGTTTTCATTAGAAATCAATGTGGCCTCTGAATAGTAATAAAATAAAAAGCTCCTCTTGTCCTTTCTCTTTTTCGAGGGTGTCATGACAAAGCACAAAATGTGTTGACATGAACGAAGTTACATCATATGTACTGTGCTCACAATAGAGCAAAGCGCTGGTTACTGGATGTAACTCCAGGTCTATGAGACTGTAAACGTGGCCGCTAATGGATCCAGAAGGAACGTGTCTTCACCAGTGGCAGCTGGTCCACCTCAAATTCCTTAAGAAGAAGAGCTATTTAAACATAATATTAAATTGCATACATTACAACATTTACTGAAGTTGTTTTTAACTGTGTTTACTTCATTTCTGTGTTAATATATTCACTTCCTGCGTATGTGGCTCCTAAAACGTTTGGTGATCAGGTGACACGAGGCAGTGCTCTCATTGGAGGATTAAAGAATCACTGTAGGGCGCAATTAGTTGCGCCCCGGACCAATCAGAATAGTTTTTATTTTCTTGTGCTTATGTGATTGGATGATTTTTGTTGCCAAGTGGCCTTGAGTGAGATCCAGACAGGATGCAGATGCTTTCAGGATCAGAATGAACGTAGAGCAGACATTAACGTGCTCCAGGTGTCACAGGTAACACAGTTTAGTCTTTTTCAGTCCGTTACTCCTGGGGTTCGAGACAGGAGGCGTTCGTTTTTAATTCAAATGCTTGTGCAATTTAAATTTTTTTTTATTAAAATGAAAGACTTGTCAACACAAGCATTATCAGCTGAATGAACCATCAAAACATTTGCCTCTGCACATATTCATAACTGCTGTGTTCATATTCTCCGGTCTCGTTTAGCACCAGACGTCCACATGCAAATCTACGCCTTTAATACAACAGGAGTAAAAATGAAAGCACTGACAATAAATAAACATATCAACTATCAAGAACCAACTAATCACATGCTCTTGAATTTAGAGAATTGGTGGAGTTTAAAATCGCACCATTAATGTATGGAATTAAAAAGAAGATTCTTTCAGACTGTCTCCAAAGGTTGTTTCAAATGACAGAGTCAATTAAAGGCGTTAATTTGTGGAATCGTCTTGAAACAGAAATTATGCTAAAGTAAACTCAGTACGTTTCATGAATATTATTATTTGTATGATTGAATTCCTCAAAAGAAAAAAACAAGTAAGTCATTAAGCGCTACAGACGGATGACAAACGAAAGTAAAAACTTTTCATAACTTTGACGTGGTTTAAAGTCAGAGCGGCCTCCTCATGATTTCTGTGTTTATCTAGTCATTAAACAGTAAATGTCATCAGATGTACTCACCGGTGTTCGACTTTTCTGCGAGGAAGGCGTTAAAGAAGTTAAATCTTCTGATTTATAGTTGCTTGTTTCTTGTGAGTGCTCCAACCTTTTGCTTTCACTGGGACACATGACGTTAAAACAGGTGTAACCACATACCAGTCAGACATGAACACAGAGCATTTGATTAATTTAGGAATATTAACAAAGATAAAGGTGCAGCAGAGGGTTCCGCTGAGCATTTGATAAATACAAATTATTCTTTTTGACTTTGGGATTAGAGAATTCTTACATTTATATCAGTGTTAGGATGAGGCAATGATGCGGTGAGAATTATTACTAAAATACATCACATGCCTTTGCATCTTTTTGTTTCGGTAGTAGTCATACTGTTCAAGAATCTCAAGCCTGAATGACAGTTCGTTGAGGCCTTTCAAGGGGGGAGTTCAGAGAAGGGAATGCAGAAAATCCAGTGTGTCTGGATTGATTCTGCCAGTTTGTTTTGAATAACTTACTGGCATCTACCAACACGTCCATGAGACTTGTTTGTGTGTGTCCCGATATGCAGCAGTAGGCGGCGATAAAGCTCCGCATGGTTCACGTTAAAACGAAGAAGATTTCAGGGGACTTTTATTTTGAAGGAGTCACACATGATTGTTGGGTTGCTTCCGGTTAGCTTGTGCATCCAGGAGGAGGCAGCGGCTGGTTTCAGGGACCGAAAATGGACAGCCAAGGGAGGAAAGTCGTGGTTTGTGACAACGGAACCGGGGTAGGTGTGCGGACGGATGCCACCGATAGACACGCAGCGCTCGTCTCGCAGCGCAGTTTGACGAAAAACGGAGAAAACCAGAAACAGGAAGTGACGGGGAGCTAACCGGCTAACGCGCTAGCATGTCTGTCAGCTGGATTCATGTCACTCGGCAGCGGTTTAAGCAGAATATCCTTAAATATTAAGAGTTTAAAACAAACAGCGAGCCATGAGTTAGTTTTAAAGCCGTGCCATGACGCCTGGTGACTTATTCACGTGTTAAAATGTTCTGTGAAGCTGTGTTAGCTCAGTCGGTTCCGACCCCGCCCTCATTAAACTGACACCAGTGTCTTCACTTCTCTTTACGGCCGAACATCTGGTCCAACATAGTGCGCGACGGCAGGCATTTCTTTTAAGATGCAGCCTGGATTTGTAGCATCTTTCGTCGGTGTTAATTTCAGTCATTACAGCGTCTTGCGGCTCGTTTCGGCGGAGGTGAACAGTGCGCAGATGTGACACAGTGGTTGCGGAAGTTCAGATAGTTTTTCCATGTAAGGAAACTTGTCAGATCTGCTGCAGCTTTCAGCTTTTGAATGGACTTTTCTTCTGGTACAAACCACGGACTGTCTGTTTGCCCATGACTAAACACTGTGAAACGACGCGTGAAGGCCTTTTTATGCACTCGAAATATGTAGGACTAGTATTTACTGAGATTTAAGTATTAAATTACATGTAAAATTGGCATCTGTTTGCGTTTTAAGACCGTGGTTCAACACTTTTCCAATTTGGGCCTAAGCTAAATAAATGAACTAAAATGACTTTTCTCAAATCTAATGTTGTAGATGTATCTTAGCTGACTTCTTTAGCAAGTTTTGTTTTTTAAAGCTTTTTGGATGTTTATTTATCATCTGCTCTAACATTAAAAGTCTTTGTACACATACATGACAATGATGGTCCAAACTAAAAAAAGATTTGCTGGATTGCCCCCAAACGCCATGAGGCCTTCACAGATGTAGGGGAAACACTGTAATAGTCTAAAATGTATAAATGAACCCACCGTGGGCAGAGTTTAGAGTCCGACATGTTTCTACAGCAGCTCACAACCGACTTCCTCTTCTTCTTTTTTCTGTTTTATAGCAGGTGGCCTCCAGCGTTGAGGTACATTACTGTCACCTACTGTGTTTGAGTTTGGACCAGAGTTAATATCCCTTTAATACATCTTTTATTTGGTAAATCTTTATTAGTTCAGAGGGAACGTCAGTGTTTCTCCATATGTTGTGAGTAAGAAACTGTTCTTAATGTGTTTCCTGGTAAAATAAAGATTTAAATAAAAACAGTAGACTCTAGTTGGTTGGGTTGCCCACGTAAAAGTATATTTTGTGACTCGCTTTAGGATTTTTTACTTTATATTTTATTATCCATGCAAGAGATCAACAGCATCTGTGATCGATTAACTAGTACAGTAACAAAGGGTTATCTCATTTAGGGACCAAGCAGAACCTACATTCCATTTTTTTATGGGTATCAGTGACTTGGTATTTTGGATTTGGCTCTAATTTGGAAACTAGTTTTGGTCCCCGACCAATAACCAAACCAAGAACCAGGTTCGTACTAGTTTCAATTGACTAAATGAGACTTTTTTTATTCAATTCTGTTAAAAGTGTTTGACTCAGTAATATGTGCATGTTTAACCATGGTGTTCTAATCATTGTTATAAATATTGTACGTGTTGTCCTTGTTTTTCATGTTGATCTAGTTTGTGAAGTGCGGATATGCAGGCTCCAACTTCCCCGAACACATTTTCCCGGCGCTGGTCGGCCGACCAATCATCCGCTCCACAGCCAAAGTGGGCAACATTGAAATTAAGGTAATTCTTTTCTGAATCACTGTATGATTTCACGCTTTCTAGGTAGTGTGAAATTTTGTTTTGCATCACATTACTAATATCTTTCACACTATCATCGCCCTACATCGGCAGCAGCCTTAGTTGTTTGATTTGTCTCTTGCAGGACCTGATGGTGGGCGACGAGGCCAGCGAGCTGCGCTCCATGCTGGAGGTGAACTACCCCATGGAGAACGGTATCGTCAGGAACTGGGACGACATGAAGCACCTGTGGGACTACACCTTCGGCCCCGATAAACTCAACATCAACTCACGCGACTGTAAGATCCTGCTGACGGAGCCGCCCATGAACCCAACCAAGAACAGAGAGAAGATCATTGAGGTCAGTCAAACCGAGCCTTTCAGGCTATCGTTTGAGACTGTGTGGACGTGTCAGAGGTGTCATGTGACAGGTCTGTCTTATTTTTAAAGACAGAGATCGGTATTTTTATGTGGAATATCGAAGCACACTATACTGTATATCTCAGTGTTTTCTATCAAAGTGGGTTAAATGTTCACTGTTCATCTGGATTGGGGTTGTTGTCCTCCAGGGCTCTTTGCGCTCACATGACTGAAAACTATGAATTGTCTCATCCTATATCTTGTTTGTAAATATATCCATATACAGCCCAGTCATGTTGCAGAGAAACATTAATCTACACCCTTTTTTTCCCCCTGCAAACGTATAACCAGTGGATGTTTTTTTGTCTTGCCAGGTGATGTTTGAAACGTACCAGTTCACAGGAGTGTATATCGCCATTCAGGCCGTCCTCACTCTCTACGCTCAAGGTATGTGGAGATGTCTCTAAAAAAACTCTTCAAGCATCATTTATTTGTGCTTGTTGTCTCGGAAAATGTCGGTCTGTTTTCACATACAGCCTAGTGTTACTGATGCTGAGGCAGAAGAAGTTGTAAGTGTGACTCTGGTGTTTACACCTCGTGAGGATTTTGTAGTAATGCTTTCTGTTTGTCACATTATTTGCAGTGGTTGTTAAGGTAAGTAGTGGTTAGAGTGAAAAGGTTTTAGTATGTGGTAGTTAGGTGCTACGGTGCTTCTGGAAGATTGTAGTTAACTTTTTTTTTTTTTTTTTGTCTTTGCTTTAGTATCACCATGGTTTTACAAGTTTTCTTTGTCCAGTAAATGTGTCTGTGTTTGTGTCTGTGTTCAACACACTACCTGTTAGAGCTAAGTCTTCATTTTATTTATAGATGAAAACAGCGCCCTCTGGTGGCTTAACTTATCGTTGACTAGAAAAATAATGAACTTAACTTTTTAACTGATCACAAAAAAATCCACTAGTCCACAATGCAGGGTTAGATTTTAATAATTAAAAACTGCTTCAGTAAAACAACTTGAAGATGATCACAGATGTTCTTGGGAACCTTTTGTACAAGAACATTAACAAGAATTAATATTAAAATAATAACAATTTAATAAGAACATTTTACAGACTTCTAAATGTCTAAATCTAAAAATCTGCCTATCAGGACATAAATGGGATACTGTTTTGATTTTAGCATCTAACTATTAAAAACGCTGTAGTGAAAGTACTGACAGATGTCGGCCTATGTGTTTAAACAAAGGGAAATAAGAAAACATAAAAACACGGTTGAACAACCTTCGTGCCATTTGAATATACGTTCCTGAGTTTAGAAGATGCATAAATGAAACAAGCTCATGAGGAGTCTGTTCACCTTTATTGAAAAGTGAACTTAAACATGCAATGATTGTGATTTTAAATGAGACAAAAAATACCACTAAAACAACAGCTTGACAAAGTTAACTGTATTTATCTGAAACAAACTGCTGGTGGGTTAAGAAGGTGTGTTTAAGATGTACCTTTATGTTTCCTTTCTCTCCACACTATGAAGCACATTTCAAACTCTCCAACAACCAACATCAGAATGTTTACTTAGTTCTCATTTAAGTAAACATAACTAAAACAATCTATAGGTCAGGATGTAACTAGTGTTTTGTTGTAGGTCTGCTGACCGGAGTGGTGGTCGACTCTGGCGATGGCGTCACCCACATCTGTCCGGTGTACGAGGGCTTCTCTTTGCCTCACCTGACGCGACGCCTCGACATCGCAGGGAGGGACATAACACGCTACCTCATCAAGGTACGAGCTGTCAATCACACCTGTCAATCAAAGCACGGCACGACAGACTTCAGAGCTTCTATTGGTCCTGAGATCTGACGAACAGCGGAAAAATGTCAAAATGGACCAGAATACTTATCAAAGGTTTCAAATAAAACCAATGAGACCAGAATGAGTCCTGAATGTTTTTTGTTTTTTTTTTAAATATTGACTTGGTATTTTTAGAAAGACGTTCAATATAAGTCTATGGGAGTCAGGGCTTCATGGAGCAGCATCTAGTGGTCATCGATGGTATTACACTTGGTTTAAGAACCTTTCATCAAATGTGAAAGGCTAAAATTTCCTTGCATATGTTCATACTCTTTGTAAAAGGTTAGATGGATACGTGTTCATGTGACTCTTAACATTTAAACCTCTATCCTATGCCGTGTGTTCACCAGCTGCTGCTGCTGCGAGGTTACGCCTTCAACCACTCGGCAGACTTTGAGACGGTGAGGATGATGAAGGAGAAGCTGTGCTACGTCGGCTACAACATCGAGCAGGAGCAGAAGCTGGCACTGGAGACGACGGTGCTGGTCGAGTCGTACACGGTCGGTCCTGGTAAAACCTTCGCCAGTTCCTTCTCTGACAGCCGTGAGGTTGCATTTCTGAATGTTTGTTATCCTCACCTCAGCTCCCGGACGGTCGGGTGATTAAAGTGGGAGGTGAGCGGTTCGAAGCCCCCGAGGCCCTGTTTCAGCCTCACCTCATTAACGTGGAGGGTGTGGGCGTGGCCGAGCTGCTCTTCAACACCATCCAGGCTGCAGACATCGACACCAGGTGAGGCACACGCCATCGTCTTCATTGATTTTTATTGGATCCTCAAACATTCTTATGTCTTTTTCATCATCAGTTAATCTGCTGATTATCTTCTCCATAAATTGTCTGGTCTAAAAATGTCAGAAAAAGGTATAAAAGTTCCCAAAATCCAAAGAAAATATTCACATTTAAGAGGCTGGAATCAGAGAGTTTTGACTTTTTTACTTAAAAATGTACCAATTATCAAAACGGTTGTCAATTAATTTCATTGACACGTAATCGATTAATTGTATTATATAATTACATAGAGCTGCTAAACTCACTTTTGTAGTTGCTTTCTTTTTTAATTGTGTAAACTGAAGTAACACACTTTCGGGAATGGGAAGGAATATAATCACTTCAGCGCTGGCACAGTTCGATGATTCAAAGTTCATCTGCGTCAGTTTTGTTCAGAGAAGTTGCATACAGTACTTTTTGTAGAATTACATTCACTGCTGGTGTTAGTTTTTTGAGTGGACCGATGTGATTAAAAAGAACACAGACCTGCCGTTAATCCTCCGCTGGCTGCGTTTGTGTGATCAGGGCTGAGTTCTATAAGCACATCGTTCTGTCCGGAGGCTCCACCATGTATCCTGGTCTCCCGTCCCGTCTGGAGCGAGAGCTGAAGCAGCTCTACCTGGAGCGAGTGTTGAAGGGCGACGTGGACAAGCTGTCGGTGAGTTCAGAGTAAAGCTACTCAAGTGTGTTTTATGAATGAATCGATGAGTCACGGCTCCGTTCAACAGCCTGAGTATACGTATAAAGTTCCATAAAACAAGCTCCTACAAAAAAAAGGAACTTCTGGTACAAACCTTGATGTTTGGAGACCAGAATGTTTCCTGGAAAAAGATACTGACTTAGTATTTTTGGAGAGAGGTTCAGTGTAAGTCTATGGAGCAGCATCTAGTGTCCGTCAGCGGTATTACACTGTGACAAACTAAAGCACAGGGTTCACATGTATTTGTAGCAGTTAAATGAAGCACTTTGTAACTGTGTGTCTTAAGAAGTGCATATGAATAACTTCTTAATATGATTGTTATCATGTCTGAATCCCAGAAATCTATGGTTATAATAAAATAAGGATAAATCATGGAAACGAACTCACTGTCCCACGCCCATTGTTTCATTATGTCTATGTGAAAGTGTAACATCTCACTATTCTGCTCTGGAAAACCATCCAACCTGTAATTAAAGACCGTCTTCGTCGCAGGTTATTCTCTCATCCCTCTCTGATAATCTCTGCTCCTCTTTTCCGCATCATCTCCACTACAGAAATTCAAGATCAGGATAGAGGACCCCCCTCGGCGTAAACACATGGTGTTTCTGGGCGGAGCCGTGCTGGCGGACATCATGAAGGACAAAGACAACTTCTGGATGACGAGGGAGGAGTACGAGGAGAAAGGGACGAGAGTTCTGGAGAAGCTCGGAGTCACCGTCAGATAAAAAAAAAAAAAAAAAAAAAAACTCGCTAAAGACGCTTCTCCCCACCGTCCATCCTCCTTCTCCTCCGTCGACTGCTTCCCACAGTCACATGGTGTCACAAAGATGGAAGGTGGGGAGTGAGGAAGAGGAGAAGAATGAAGGACGTGGAGTTTGGGTAAGACGTCTCCCGGCGAGGACAGACCACTCACATATAAACCCACAACATACTGTACACGGGCAGATGCACAGCATTTAAACAGAGAACGACATGCGAGAAATGTGCTTATTAATGACACCTCTCATATCTGAGCTGTCTTCATCCTAAGCTGGGCTTCATAAAGAACAGATATGAGTGGTGTTACATAAACATATTTCCCAAATCCGCTCCTTTTGAGATTAAAATCTTACCTGTGGCATTAAGTGTGAGAGGCTGTTCAGACACAAACTGTTATTTTACTGAGCAGTTTACGTCGACACGGTGAACGTGTTAAGAGATAAGATATCTGAAAAAATAAAATCCCGATCGTCACTTAACCTCATCCCCTCGCTCCACGTTTCCTGTATGAAGTTTCAAAATAAAAGCGAATCCGTTTCCTGCAGGCGAGGAGGGCGGGCGGCCATTTGTAAACACACAGCTCATGTGTGGAAGGTTTTAAAGAATCAGTCTGGTGAGTTTTCTGTTCCTTTTGTTAGTGTCAACAAATCCAAAGACGGATCAGACCAGTTTGTCTGACGTTCCTCAAGTTTCTAGATCAACTATAATATTTTCTTTTTCAAAAACATGGTCTACACACAAATCCACACGTTAAATACATCTCCAACCCACCCGTCGCTGCGCTCTGTGCATGAAAGGAACGTTGAATGAATCATCTACTGTTTCTAACTCGGCTGTTGTCAAAATGTCCAGTTTGTAGGAGGAAGTCGCTGCTGGTGACGTGAACGTAAATATTTAACAGCAAAACTGTCCACATCAGCGGAGACGCAAATTCGAGAATGTCGGCGCCGGCTCGTTCTTCAGTAATAATAATGGATTAAACATCATGTAGTTCTGATATAAAGCTGGGTCCAGTGTCTTCTCATCCTTTGGTCTATGTCCAGTGTCCAGGTTTAAAGACACTCCATGAGAACTGGACCTGATTCATATGACACTGGTCATCACTGTCTTAGTTTTTGTGTCGTTTTTCATACAGAACAGTGTGGATACAAATCAACGTCCGTTAAACATCACTTGATCAGCCTTTATTTGCAATGTGAAATCTCGGAAAAAATTGTCCAGAAAAACTAAAACATTCCTTTTTCTCTGTTTGAAAGTACTGATGACATAAGCGACAGTTTGAAACCGTATGATGACGTCTCTGCTGTGTGAAGACCTTGAGGCTCCGTCCACACTGATACATGTTGTTTTAAAACACATGACTTTTGCTGAGTTTACGCCTAGCGTCCACAGTCCTCCAGCGGTTTACGATCCCTGAACCTGCGCCTTTGAGAAATGGTGACGCCTGATCGGGTCTTATAAGTATTTGCGCTCCTGTCTCTGACTCTTTTACGAAGAAAACAAGACCCGAGCCTTGACGACCAGGTGTTAATTCAACATGAAACTGACTTCGAGGTGTTTCTGTCCTTGACTCTGTAGCAGCTGTTGTGCAGGTAAATTCTGCTTTTCATCAAGATGCTACTGACGACATTCACGGCAGTCGAGCTGTTATTTGAGAAATTTGCAATAATCTGCGTGTCCAGTGGCGTCATCATGTGACATGCGTTTCAGGCGTGTTGCAGTGGATGGAGGTTTCATTTCACTTTAAAATGAAAACATATTAGTGTAGATGTAGCCTGAGTCTGTTCAGAGGATTTGTTGACAGTAACGAACGTACAGAAAATCACTGTATTTTAACCTTTTTATTTTTTATTGAAGGTTTCTAAAAATAGTTCAGTATTTTAACAGTTTGGAGCCCCTAGTGGCTGAAATGTGGAACTACATCGTGCATTCGCGGCTCCATCAGCTTCTTTTTTCCTTTTTTATCTTTTATTTTTCACATTCCTGCTTTTCTCTCAGAGACTATTCTTTGTCTGATTGTGAATCATTCCCGGTCTTTAAAGGGTCACTTTAGTCTGCACTTACCAGCTGATCTGGGTTCAGTTATCCTAAACAAACCACGGCGTTGGACCGCAGTGAACCAGTTTCTCTGCCCAGTCCGACTATTTGGACCAAACTGAAACGTGTCCTGTTTTAAGAGGAAGTCGACAATAGTTAATGAATCCATGTAAGGATAAAAGGAGGAGAGGACGGGGAGTCAAATGCTGCTTTTTGGATATAAAATATAAAAAATGTGGCTGGATTTGATGCTTTTCTTTGTCATATCTGAGAGTAAAATGAATATATTTGGGTTTTAGTCTGATTGCTCATGAAAAAAGCCATTTTAAACGCAATCAAATGTTCAATACTCTCCTTTTTAGAATAAATACTTACCGCTACAGTAACTAAAATAATCATAAGTTGCAGAAGAATCACCTTCCTGTTCTTTATGAAGATGGTTTAAAAATACGACCATGAGTATTTGTTGCTCTTTCTGTGAGTCAGACGTTAAAGCATCTGTTTACTTCAGTTTTCAGTTTTCTTGACCAGACTTCCTTCTCCTCCTTCTGTCCTCGTCAGTTCTGGCTGTTCTTAAGATAAATAATGTGTGTGTGGTTTTAACTTGAGAAGGACATAATATTTGTACTGTTAATAAGAGGAAATGGAGACCACGTAAAAGCTGGTATTTGTGGTTTCCTTCTCGGTTCATATGTATTTATCGAAGCCAGTTGACGCACAGACAAACAAATGAATAAATAAATGTAGAATTTCTTCTGAACAACACGGTAAAAGTGCCAAGTACAGTTATTCTTGCTGGATTTTTATTTTTGGTCGTCCTTTATAACTGCCAGCCGCTGGTTGAAATAAAGCAAAGTGATTTGTAGACGCCTGCTTCTGTTGTGTCTTTGTCAACGTGAACTCGACTGGATCAGAATCAAGACCGGGACGGGACCGGCAACACCAGACTTTTTAAACTCAATACGATGCAGATGCTTTTCATTACAGTTTAAACAATACCACAGGACCTTCTTTTTCTTTTCTTTTTTTTTTTTTTTAGAGGCCTCCCTAAAAATCATCATCCATGTAAGTGTAAGCTGTATTTAGAATATTTTCACCACTTTACTTCGTCAGATTGTACTTTCCAACTAAACTGAAACCTTGTGGCTCATTTAACGTTAAATACATACAGATACGTATGTACGTCCGTTCATTTCGTCCATGTTTCTGCACGTTTTCTCAAAAATGAAGGATATGGAAGCGGACCAGTGTAGCCCATAGTTCAACAGGATCTTTGGTGAGACACGACAAAGAAGCGAAACTACGACGGAATGTAACGTCATCTATTTCTCTCATCTTTTATATTAGTGAAAAGAATTCTCCGACATGTCATTTACACGCTGCCTCCACTAAGGCAGAAAACGTACATTATTACAACCTCCACCACCGCCATGTTTGCTGTTGTGACAAAGTTGTCCAAACTTGTCATTGTCAGCTGTCCTCTAGTCGATGTGTTGCTTAACATTGATAATAATCTACAATATGTATTGAAGTTCATGGACGTCTCTCTTTATGTTTTAATCTGGTTCTATAGTGACGAGAAACAGCGTCAGGTTCATCTATATTTATCTTTAGATTTGGACAGAGAGTCGAGAGCTGCACAAGGACGGTGTGTATTTTCAAATTCTGGCTCCTGCAGCTTTAAAACACCCACAATAACACAAACACCGACCGGTATCTGTGAGCAGCGCCGACACCAGGACGCTGTCGTTGCTGTGTTTAAACATCATGATCGTGATAAGTATTGCTCCAGTGTGACGTGGAGACACTATTTCTGACAGTTTAATAGTCTAACTCTGCAGTTCAGTCATGCAAAGTTGTGTTCACATGTTTTCAGCAAGTAATATATTGAGAAACTTTAAATCATGGACGTCTGCAGAACACAGGCTGGTTGTTGTGGAGCTTCAGGAGGATGTGAGGGGCGTCTATCACGGTCACATTTGTTTCAGATTTCAGTCAACAAAGCGGGGCAGACTCACTGGGGCCTCGGTAAATCAGGCCCAGACCAGCGTCCCGGACCGACGCTGCGTTCCCAACACTCATTTATACGTACATACATACATTTTAGTTTTAGTGTTAGTTTTTCAGCCACTATGAGGAAAGCTGTGATTTATAGAAGCCGAAAAAGTTTGGATGAAAGAATGTACGACGTAGAATATGATTCACAAAAACCACAAAAACATTTCATAATGTGCAAAAAACATTTATTCTTGGTCATCATCAACCATTAACACTGGAGGGACAAAACTAAACTGATTTTACCTGCAGTTATATTTAGTTTTTCTGTCAATTTTATTTGTATTTCACTTAATGAATGAATTTTTTCACTATTTGTTTTAGTTTTAGTCTTTTATGAAGTTTACCCCGAAAGGCTTGAAATGAGTTGTTCATGAGTGGGAAAAAAACAACCTATTGTACTTCTTCTTCTTCCTACAATTAGACTCTTCACAGGAGGAGGAATCAGTTCAATATGTGAATAAAGTTCTATTGTGATTAAATACACAGATCAGTTTCATTTAGTATCGATGTAAACAGTTCACCTGGAATCTCTGATCAGAATGATTTCAGTTAGATTAAGAAGTACTGTCCATGTAACCACAGGTAAGGACTGAAGCTCCTCTGTTTTTGTTTCTTTACGTTTCCATATTTAACTCTAGATGTTACGATGGTGGTGTCATGTAGGTCTTAGGTCAGGGCTTCAGCCTGATGATCAGCTGCTATTTGGGCTTCAGTTAACTGTGTCTGCAACTGAAGGCCACTAAATATTTATACTCCATCCCCACCCAAAACACATCCACCCACACGTATGCAGACCTTTCTGCATGCATCATGGGAAACGGCCTCTCCCTCCAGCTATCCGCCGCAGGATGTAGTCTCTTACTGTTTTCTTTGAAGCACAAAAACATCCTGAATCACGTCCGGTGCCGTTTAGGAAACTGTGCACAAACCGTGGAACTCTGCTTCATCTTTCAGCAGCTTTGGACTCAAACACTTTCTAGAGAGACGATAATGTATACGGTAATGTTGATAATCATCTTGCCTGCTGGTTTTGTCTAAATACGTGTCATTTATTATATGGCATGGACACTATTTTATATATCTGACATCGACATTGTCTTTGTTTTCTGTTCTGTTACTAAATGCTCCGTAATACAAAACACCAGCACAAGAATCACCAGTTCTTATGAAAGTGACACCAAACCCAGAAGTGGAAGAAGTCTCCAGTAAAAAGTAGTTTAATCTGTGCATCATATTCTATAAGATCAGAGAACCACGTAAAAAAAAAACGTTCCTTTTGTGACAACATTTTCCTGCAAATCCAAGAGGGTTTTTAAAGAAGTTATTTGTATTATTTCTACTTTAAAACACTCAAAAATGACCTAATATTATCATCAGAGTGTGAAGGAGTAATAGTTCTGTCGCTGTTTTGTTCTGCAGACATATCTACAGCACTAAGCAGCTAACTCCACTCCGTCCTGTCTTGTTATACCACCCTGTACCACTAGAGTGAGTAGCGAGTCACTGACTGTGTTTACGTGGATCCTGATATTTCACTAATAATGTGAGTAAAAGCCCAATAAGCACCTCAGTCTTTAGAGACTGGTCTGATCAGTATGAGTTTTCAAAGAGAATGAGACGTGGTTGAACCTTTGATAATCTGATCGATAGGAAAATATCAGCCACTGATTCGATTGTTTCTGTTAACGTGTCAAAACACCAGTCGCACACTAACATAAATTAATAGATAGAGCAGTAACGATAGACAGCGACTCTCATGTTGTGTATTTTAAGGCTTCATTTTCCTGTAAGAGAAGCTAACCATAAGCTAACTCCACCTCAAATCACCAAATTCAGAAAATGTTCTCGACCGTCCGTCTCCGATTTGCTTCATAATCTTTCAGTAATAATGTTAACAATGTCATTAGTCCTGGTAAACACCATACAAATGTCAGCCTCATGTCTTCATCAGTTTTTCAGATACTGGTCTTTGAAAATGGGTCGTGACGCTGATTTTACTGTAAAAATGAGTGGTTCAGAAAAAGATGCCGAGTTCAAGAAGTCATTACTTTTGAACTCTTCACGATAGATGTATGACATTCTCAGGAGTTGTTCTAAGGTACAAGATGTCTTTATCTTCTGTAAAAGAAGAGCCGCAGTTGCATATTTGCCAAGATATCAACTTCATATTTTGTGCATAAGGCAGACATGCTTGGCAAATACCAAATCACTCCGGTGATTTCACATGGACTGACCCCAGAGCTTCGGCAGTTCCACAGCAGACACCGACACCACAGCCTTCTGGTAAATTGAGGTGTTCAAAACTTCAAAACTACAAAACTACACATCTAAGAACCTTTAAGAATTAGGAGAATGTGAAACTCAACCCATAAAGTAACACGTCATCCTTCAATTCATCACAAACATTCAACATCAACGCATTTGGAGATACGTGGTTTTCACTGGACAGGAAGGCGATGAAAAAGGAGGAGTAAAAAGGACAATACTTGCCTCTGAGATGTAGTGTACAAATACTTCAAATCTGTACTTAACATAATAAAAGTACTTCCACCACTGCAAAAAACCTGATGAGCGTAGGTGACTTTAACACTTTCTGCAAATAAATTCCTTCAGAAAAACCAGCCTTTATTGTTGTTGATGATGGGTGGCCAGACAGAGAAGCCACTCAATGTTCATGTAGAGGATTTTTTGTTTAAAATTATTGTACGATTGTCTTAAAAACACTCACACATACATACATACATACATACACAAATGGACCATCCGGGCTGCTTCCTTTAGTTTCCACATGGTATATTGATATTTATACATGTCTCATTCATGTCTCTCACATGTCTCTTTTCCTTCAGAAGAGACTTAACGTCCATCATATTAGAAACGATAAAAAAATAGAACTGAAAATGTACATCATACACTTGATACATATATATATTTATATCTATCTATATATACTGTAGGTAGAAATGTAAATTATATATAAAAAGACAAACAAGTTCAACTTTTTTTTGTTGTTGTTTTACACAGTTACTATGTTCTGAAATATACATTAGGACGTAAATGAAGAGGAGGCTTCAGGCACTTTCCTTTAATAGCTGAAATGAGCTCTGCGCCCGACAGACAAACTGCTTTTGGTTCACTTTCTTCACCACACACTGAAACATGAAAGTGGAGTAATTCCTACAACAGACATCAGAGAGAAGACAGACACACACAGCTCAGTCTTTTCCTTTGTTGCGGCTTTAAATAATGGTTTTGTATGTCGGTCATTTTGGCATGACATATTTTTGTTCATTTTCAAAACATCACCATCAGTTGTTTTTGTTTGTTTTCTTAATTATGTATCTGGCTGAATTAACGAGTGGTAAATGAAGCCTCTGAAAATACTGTTGTTCTTTGAGAGCCAGTTAAAAAGTATTAAAACAGGTGGAAATCAAAGTCATGTTGAGAACCGGAGACTTATGAGGACGTTTACCCGACTTCTGAGTGTGTACTTTTATAATTAGTCTTACTCTTCAACAGTTTTACGACAAACTGCAATATTGACTTGCAAAATGATTAATTATCACGTGTGTGATCGATGGTACGATTCGAGTGGGATTAAAAATGAAGTAAGGTCCCATGTGGCTGAGCGGAGGGGGAGGGACTTGCCCTGTCAATCAACAGATGAAAATCCGATTCAAGCCTGAAAACAAAAACGAACCATGTCTCCACTGTGCACGGACTGAAATGATTCTTCTCTAGAACAAGTCCAATTCTTCTACCAGTGTTTGTTCACGGAGCCGCTTGAAGAATCGTGTGCTGTTGCTAGGCAAGCTTCACGACAGCCGTCCAATCAGAACAGAGTGAGGTAATATCACCTGTTTCAGACTGAGGACCAGTTACAGACCAGTATAAGGAGCTTTATGTAGGATTATTAGAATATAAATAATTATGTAATTATATGAATCATAACTGTTACGACTTCAAAACATCAGTAAAATGTTGATGTTTTTAGCATCTCCGGTCATTCTTGTGTCTGTAAATGCAAGAATGCAAAAAACTGATGGTATGTTTTGTAAAATGTTCAGAAGCCTTAAAAATATGCATCTGCCTCAGACAAACTGTGGGTACGACTGTTTCATTTATATATAATCTCCACATAAATAAGAATTAAATGTAGTGAAAGTGAGATCATGGAGCATTTGTGATCAGGATCACTGGGGAAAATAAAACCTCCTTAACATCTCTTCAAGA
Organism: Coranthus polyacanthus; assembly: GCA_037367275.1. Taxonomy (NCBI): domain Eukaryota; kingdom Metazoa; phylum Chordata; class Actinopteri; order Kurtiformes; family Apogonidae; genus Coranthus; species Coranthus polyacanthus. The sequence continues at coordinate 22,434,525 of JAPQRN010000001.1, forward strand.
CACGACATTGGAAACTTAAAAAGACAGAAATTAAACATTAAAAACACAGTAGAAACTCAAGCTCCCGTCTGCATGTTATAGACAATAAACACATTGCGTCACACTGAAGTGAAGGGATTATCACCTCGTTTGTTCGTCTCTAGTTGGTGATGAAGACTGAAAAATCCATCGAGTTCGTAACCAGAACCGATGCAGCTTATTCTACAGTTTTAGCTTTGGGAAAACCACCAGCAGGCGGTGTCCACATACCTCGTTCTGTCAGGAAAGACACACATACAAAACAGGATCTTGTGAAATGAGCACCGTGTCTTAAAATGCAGATTTTCTAAGCTTTTTGTTCAGAAATATTTCCACTTATTTAGCGCCTCTCATCTGCAAAACCAGATCTCAAAGTTCTACAAAGGCTATAGGTTCAGTCAAACGCGTCCACTATCCTCGCCTCATAATCTGCTGATGTCGTTCTCTCAGTTACGACAAAAAGACTCGAAGCGTTCCTGAGATATCGCGCTCATAAGAATGGACAGATATGAGCTCACGTCAAACCGTTCTTGAGATGTTGTAATGGGGAGAGAACAACCGATGGACCTGCACATTGGACCTAACGGTCCAGCAGGAGCGAAGCTAACAACACGTGGTAACCATGTTTTAGATTTAAGTGCATTTTTTGAACATTTTGGTTGCGCTTTTTTTTCCTTTGTCTGTGAAGCTTGATTGTGATTTTAAACTTTGGAAAACTGGATTTGGGACGACCAGTGAAACCCACCTACGCTGCTCTTTAGCTTGTTTGTAGCTAGCAGAGCAATATCACAGGACGTAGAGTTTTAGATTTCAGCTGTAAATCAATTCAGCCAATTTAACATCATACAGAAATATGTTTCATTTAAGTTGTATTCCTGTGCCCCGGGTGAAGGCTTCATCTTGTTAAATGCTGAGGTGGTCATTCCGTACATACTCTCCCTTATTAAGTATTTTCATATCTAACCTGTAACATGTTTTCTCAACACTCATGTTGAATTTTGGAGAATTGAAGTGATTAAAGTAGCTTAGCATATAACCTGCCCGTTTTATAAAACAACGCCGTCCGTTAGCTTGTAGGTTAGCTGTGGAGCTGCATGTTTGGGTTTTAGCTTTAAAAAATGTTGCCATTTTCAAATAAAGTTTGTAACATCTAATTTACCCATTTAATCCTAAACGTACCTCCTCCTCTTGATCTAACAGGAGGTTCAGGAGATGTGGGTGAACGTCTTTACGTCTGTAGATCTGTTATTAGAACTGGATTCTGGTCTCAAACATTCTTCCCAGCGAAAAGTTTTTCAGTAGCACATATACGAAAAAAAACCCAGACTTTTATTCATCAATAAATGAACGACTTGGTGCTCATTTCATCCAGATGAACCATTACAGAATCATCTCATTCCCACGTGGCTCAGGCCTAAAGTAGAAGTTCGCTTTATTGTTTACTGACTTTTTTAACCTTTCTTATTTGCATAATGAACTAATTTCCACACGTGCCGCCTGATTTTTATAAAACAAATGAAAAATGATGAACTAATAAAGAAATGAGGGAAATGTCTGAGTTTGTTTGTATAAAAAGGATCATTATTTGATACCCAGCCCTTTATACAGACAGTTAAATACATTCTTGTACACACACAGATTATCAGCCTTCATGGTCAACATGCACACACCGCACACAAACATTAAGCTTAATGAACTAAAGCAGTTTTCTCTCATAGCTTTGCTATAACTGGATTTTTGTTCTTATCATTAGTGTTCAGACCAGTATGACCAGTTCAAAAACAGAAGGACATTATTCAGTCAGAACAAAACCAGACAGATTCAGTCACAACTTTGGGGGTTTTGTTCATTTAAAATAAATAAACACTGGAAATGATGCGACACATTTTTACAAATGTTAAACAGAGGATTGTTGGGAAATTCTGGATTGGGATTGTCATTTTGAAGTAGAGCCAAACTGGTTGAAGTGTTGAGTTAAACTGGAGGCAGAGCAGCTGTGAAACTAGTCTAGTGCTTCTGCTGAACATGAGGAAACCAGAGCGACCAGCACGGACTCAAACATCCAGAAGCTAGAGGGTAGAAAATCAAACACTTTGATTTTCTTATCCAAGTGTTATTTGATAAGAAAATCAGTGTCATACTAGCATCTCTAAAGCTCTCTGGTAAGACGTGAATCGGATTTGTTTAATTCGCGAACAAGCAAATGTGAACACGGATAGTTGTCACACGGGGAGAGGATTTCTGAAGTATTTCTTGGCTGCTCAGAACTTCTGACTATTACCCTCCACACTGAAGGAGAACACGATGTTGTTTTCATTCGTGTGAGAAGAATAACTCGGTTCATATATATATATATATTGAAACCCTTTCGTTTTTTCCTGCATCATGCTTTAGAACGAACAAAGTTACATCTGAAAATCCATCGTTAAATTATGTTACTACAAATGACACTTCCTGTAACCATTTCAAATTAAAGGTCCGTTCGGTTGATAGAAGGCCATATCTTAACAAGGCTTTTATTGTGAAACATACAACAGGAACCTGTTGTGGAAAACTCACTGAGTGCTGTCGCTTTGTCAAGGCTGGAATTTAATGCCGTTGAAGTATTTTTAACGGATCTACAGTTCACATTACTCTGGGACTCTCCAGGCCTGAATTTGTGCAGTTTGTGTTTGTTTGTTTGTTTGTTTGTTTATTTGTTTGTCTGTTAACACAACTTGAAGGTGTGGGTTTGTTCATGTGGCTTTGCGACTGGAACGTTGATTATCGTGTGCTAACTCCTGGCTGCATTAGCCGTTAGCTTAGAGACCTCAGCTGTACATGAACTGTGTGTGACCAGCATCACTCACTCACATATATCTAGAGGAACTTACATTTTGGTGCATTTAGCTGAAAAATGATGAGTTAAAAGCAGTTTTGTCCATTATGACAGATGGGTCTTCTGTTTACATCTCCTCTCAGATTCTTTTTTTTTTCACACACTCATAGGTGGAAATGTTGTGAAAGGTCAGAGTTCACAAGTTGTAACGATGTTCTCAGAAATGGTGATTCATTTTTCAGTGGACATTAAGTTAACATTAGTCATAAATACTTTTTCTTAGTGATTTTATAATATGTCTGAGGACGGTGTTGATCTTCCCAACAGCCTCATCTTTTCATTATGCTTTTGAATTTCCTTCGTTACCCACTCATTAGTTCACTACATTGTCTAGATGCTGTTGCCCAGCAGCTTTGTTCTTGTGACTTATAACTTTAACGGCAAAGATTTCAAGTACACGACTTCCCGTGTTGTAATCAACGAGCTTCATTTGAAGGAGGTATATACTGTATCTACAGCACAGACGTGACAGTGGCATCGACCTAATTATCTCATGGCTGGCGATAGAGAATATATTTCAGTTGAAATATTTGAATGTTTTTTGAAATGAGGATGAAACATGTTATGAAGGTGTGAATGTTTACAGCGTGCTGGTATCTGTGGCCTCCTTCTAGACACATGATACTGACTCACACAATGCAGAGAAAATGACGAATTCAAGCCTTTACAACACATGAGTGGCGATTCGTGAATGCAACTGCAATCACCTTCACATAAATGTTTTCAGAACATAGCATTGAGTATTGCTGTCGGAGAGA
>JAPQRN010000001.1:22453756-22467461 GCA_037367275.1 Coranthus polyacanthus
ACACACACACACAGACACACACAGACACACACACACACACACACACAGACACACACACACAGACACACACAGACACACACTGCCTCCCTGCACCATGTGATTCAGCTTGCCTGTCAAACAGATGGTGCTTGTGTGTGCGTGTGTCTAGCATGAGTCATCACTACATTTGCCGGCAGCGTGCGGTGACACACACACTCAGAGGGACTATATACTGGAGCTGGTTACCAAAATGAGAGAACCTCCATTTGCAGACAGTGACATCTAAACGTTTACCGTTTCTCTTCGGCCTGCAGAAATCGTTAGGACTCAATGAATGCGAAGCAGGTCGGTTCCGTGTGGTGAAGCATCCCACCACATCAGACCACACGAGACCAGGTTCACAGCTACAGGCCATAACATTAAAAGGGTGATCCAGATTTTTACTGCTGCACCATTAATTGTTTTTGAATCGCAATCTCGTTTTTACATTGACACTGGCTGTGATTCCACGTTATCAATTATTACATCATTATCACATTACCAATAACGTGATTAAGAGTCCAATCAGAATAAAAATGCAGACGGTCCAACTGGTCCGATGAGAAGTAAAGGTCGACTGATAGTGGAGTTTTAAAGGCTGATATAATAATGATTTCTAACAGTCGATAGCCAATTAATCGGCCGATTAATCACCGCCACAGAAAATTCAAACACTGATGGGAAGTAACAATTTTTTACTATATTAGAAAATAGAAAACTATTGAACTGAACATCTAAGTAATAAATCCCTAAATGAATAAATATATAAATCAGGATCACTCAAAGTTATTAATCAATACATCTGGAACTGATCATCAAACTAACCACAGTCATCTACCCGAGTAGATTGCAGTTCCACTGATATGAACTATTGGCTGCTATCGGAGCCAAATTCAGCCGATAGTGACAGTTTGTAAATGTCGCGTCGGCACCAATGAATTGGCCAAACTGATTAATCGCTTCATACATGGTGCCGTTTTGATGCGGTTTCTCTCCAAAATGTATTTTACATTTGTTTTCTGCATTAATTCAGTCAACGTTACAATCTCCTCATCGCACGTTCGTGTTTATTCACATTTACCTTTAACAGTAGACCATTGTTCTTCTCTGCAGCTACTGGTTCTGCCATGTTTGCAGTAACAGGACATATGTCACATCAAACCAAGAGCTCCAATTTTTGCATAAATTGTTTCAGCAAATAACCAGACTAGAGCTGCATTCTTATGTGCTGCTTTTATTCTTATATTGTTGATAAATGTCTTGATGAACAACATGTGGCACAAGACCTAATCAAGTTCTATCATATCTTATCTTATATCTATACTGAATACTGCAGTAAAAGTACTCTGTTACATTCCACCACTGTCCCTGCTGTTTTTGTGGTGTTTTCTCTCGATGAGGCAAACTGATTCCCCCAAAGCAGCCGATGGAGATGTGTCAATAACAGCAGAGGGAGGGGATGAAAGTGACATTGAGGAGAGGGCGACGGTCGAGCGAGTATCGGCAATATTTGACCTGCATTCCACCGTCTGTTCCTTCTCGGATTATTATGAAAAGGTCTGAGACGCCGATCTAAACTATTTCTGTTGACTCGTAGAAGTTCGCTGTTGAACCCAAATGACGAGCGTCCGACCGGCAACGTGACACGAGTAATGGAAGATGGATTTCCTTTCTGGGTCGACTCAACATGCCGTCGCACACATTTCACGCGTCCGGTGAAAAAACCACAAAAAGCTCCCTCAGCTGGAGGTCAGCGAGGGTGGAGCTGCTGCTGTTTGGGTCGACAGCGGATGTGTTCATGATGGGCGAGCGAGGCAGAGAAGTCATTGAGAAGTTTGGAGAGCGAGCGGGGAAACAGCATTTTCCACTTCTCCACCTCATGACAAAACTGGGGGATGGGAGTCTTCATGGAAAACACTATGTTGTCACTGTCGTTTGTGACGGCACATCGACGTGGTGGCACTGGTGACGCACTAAGAATTACATTTGCAAAAAGTCGTGTAATGGTAGAATTGTGTCTCTGCCTCCACATTTAGCAACTTTACAGTTTTTGTTTTTTTAGATGACCCAATCAGGACACAGATACACAAGTCAACCAGGCGGTTGACTTGCCCATTTAGGGTAATTCAAGGCAAGAACTAACAAGTAGAACAATCAATTACATTTTTTCATTTGTGCAACTGAAGTTGTTTTACTTTTCATTGAAAAACATTGCAGACCGGATATGTTCACAATATTTAGCCCAACTTTTACATCATTCTATACTTGAATACAGTATTTATAGTGGCCGGGCCTTTATTTATAATGTATTTAATAGAATATGCATCCCATCAATTACAAACCCTGTATAGAAAACAAGAGGTCTAAATCCAGATTACTGTGCTAAATAAAACTAAGCTGTAGTTATAGTTATTCAATGCAAAGTCTATTCATTACAATGGTTATGGCATAAATAATGGGTACGATTAGATCATGTCATATTATATTACGAGTAAATGGGTTTACAGATGTCATCTGAAAGGAAAACCTTTAATAAACAATGGTTTTGTAAATCATATTTGATGCCATAGTCTTTCATTCAACATTTTTCAGCTTCTATAAATCAAGGCTTTCCTCATAAAACCTGAAAAGCTCAAACTAACATTAAAACTAAATTAAAAACTCAACTAAAACTAGTCAGTTCTTCAGAATAAAGCTACTAAAACTCAGGCTACTTATGCACTCATAAAGGTAACTGAAATTAAAAACCCAAACTGAAATACGTTCCGACAAATGGATGTAGTCAACAGTGCTTTGAGTAAAAATGTGGACATTATGGCCGGTCATTTGGGTCCAGAGGAGACACAAAACTGATCATTTGTGTCTGGGGCTCATAACGTTTGGGATCCACTGGTCTAACACACAGCAGCGTCTGAATAAACCACTCAGACCACAGCCACTGAATGCAGCCTCAGTTCTCTGAGCCTTTATTCTGGGTGGAGAGTGAAACCTGAAGAAGCAGGTTACCTTTTCTTCTGGCAGCCTCGGGCCGTGCACACCCCTGTGGGTTAAAACATGACTCACATGTACGGCCAGATAATAGTTTCACTTATGAAACGTTTACCCAAACGGAGGGCAGCAGGTAGCACCGTGTTCTTCTAGAGGTCACTGTTTCAACATCTCTGACACACTTTTACAGTTTCACTTTGAGTTTATAAAACTAAGTTGCCATAAAATCCAACTATAAGCTTTATAACAGCAACAACTACCTGGAGGTCACTTTGCCCCGAGTTTTGTCTCTTAGGCTCAATGCAACCTGCATTAATCCTGCATTAAACCTATTTGATTGTTTATGCCATATGCAACCGAAATCTACTGACAAACTCTCTCTGCATGTTGTGAGATTATTAGATTATAGGAACACACAATGAGAAATGTCTTTATTATATGTTATTAATCAGTGTAGTGTAACTCTAGGCTCATGGCTGATACTGATACAAATATTTGAGAGTTAAAAAATCAGATTTCTTTTAACATAAACCTAGGACTGGTGGATCTGGTCTATAGATCACATGAGGATCTTTCGAGGTAGGATCTCGATCCATGACCTGAATCACACTTTTCAGTTACAACCAAACTCTAACCAGGTTTCCTCTAGTTTTCTGACGCTTTGTGTTGTTGTATCTGACTAGAAACTCCACATTTTTGCATAATTTTGGACCAACATTACAACAGTATTTTGACAATATCTAAACACGAGGCCACATGTTCCTGTACATACATCTGTGACGCTGCATTGTTTCCAGTTATTATCCAGACTGTGGCTAATCTGTCCCGCTGGAGTTTTATAATGAATCAGAAACATTTTTATACATAACTGTAAAGCATCTGTGTAAATCGGACTCTGAAGTCAGACCTGCAGATCACAGACTGACAGTAATTCATCATTATTTCTTCATCAGCAAAACAACATGTTACACAAACTCTGCAAGACTAAAACCAAACACTTCAGTGCAGACAGACACTAAAGTATCGTATAAACGGACTGAAATAAACTCACTAACGTAGCGACCTATGCTAACAACATTAATGCTACAAACCCACTAGTTAGTTTAACTTGACTGGTCTTGAAATAAAATCCAGAGTCCTCTTTGTCTGAGACCGAGGCGAGAACAAGACGAGAACAAAACCTTCAGAAAGTGGTCTTGAGACTGGTGTCGAGACACTAGCTGTGTTTCCATAGACTCTAATACTCCACTAGTCTGGTCTGGCTCCTGGTCTGGCTCACAGGATGTCCTCTGTTGGAATAATCCTGCTTCTTTCAGTCTTCATTCTCCTCCTCTCAGCTTTTGGTTCGTTACTGTTTTCAAGACCTCCTCGCTACATGAAAGAAGAAGACCAACCTCTGAGCTGCGACTACACAATGAAAATGAAATTGCAAGTTTTGACAAAAACATTTTCCCTTTTAAGTGCCGTTTTCTTAGTCATTTGGTCATTTTAAAACCACAGCTCGCTTCTTCATGTGCAAATGTTCCATGAAAACAACTTGAAAACACTCGTCACAATTTTGCAAAGGCGCCGTCGCGGTGTCCTGCGCTCAGCGCCGCCACCAGCGTGATTCATTTAAGAAATACAAACTACACAAACAACCGAGAGAGTTTTCACCACCGTTCAGAACCATAGTGGACTGAGCCAGAACTGGTACAGAGATAAAGACGCGTGGAGATGCACCTAATAACCATCCAAACACTTGGAATAAATCTATTTAAAATCTATGTTTGTAAAGTGATATTCTGAATTGAATTGAATTGAAATTCTGCACTCTGGACTCATAGCATTAAAGTCAAGTCTGAGGATGTTCAACACATTTGGTGTAAAAAAAAAAATCTTACGTCAGAACAAATTGATTTCAGTAGATCCTCTTCAATCCACAAATAACTTGACTATGTTTACTATATGTTCGTATCTTGTTTGGTGTTGTGGTTGTGTCTCTACCTGTGCTCATATGAGACGTTCTGACAAACACTTTTAGATTATACGTAGCTGATCCATTGTTGGGTTTATTCTGATGAGCCGAACAAATACTGTCCATGTAACTGTAGTTATTGAAATTCAGTGTCACGGTCGTTTATCCGGAAAAACTCATGAGACTGTGTGACACCCGACATCAAAGCTGCAGCGTTTGATAGTATTTTGGCGTCACTGGACATAAATTCCATAATTACCTTTCAGCAAAATCGGAATTCAAGTGGTGTGAGAGGAAACCTGACTTCTGCATCTACTGTTGCCTCAGTTTTCAGGCAGCAGAGAATCTACCATGTGACGGCAGGTCACTCGTACGTGTTTCCAGACAGGTATATGTGATTGACTGATCACTGATCAGATTCAGTCAGATGTGACTCTACTGCTCTACTCTGCGTAGAAGACTGGAAACCTGTCTTCTCTTTTCCACAGGAACGTGACACGGCGTCAGGTTCATCTGTATTTTTATTTGGACCGAGAGCAGAAGCTGCAGAAAGAAGGGGTGTATTTTCAAATTCTGGCGTTCTTTTTATTTATTTGTATTTAATGGCTTCTAGTTGTGAAGTTGCAGAATGCATACCCTTTTCTTACATAAAACTGTAAGTTATCATTTCTGAAATAAAATGTTATTTTAAGATTTTTCTCTTTTCTGTCCAGGACGACATGGTGGACTCCATGGAAGAAGACCCGCTCCCTCTCACGAGAACTCAAGGATTCATGTTTTCAAATGATTATACACTAATAAAAACGTAATAACGAATATTATATTCCATTTCTACTGTACGATCCCCCTAAATCTTTTCTTACACACTGAGCCTTTAAGTGGCATCTGGTGTTTAGTCAGCAGTTGGAAATATTAGGAACCACAGTAAAGAGTGGCACATTAGTGACTTGGTTTACATATTTAATCACAGAGCTGAGTCAAAGTGGAATAATGGGCATGTGGCTCTCAAACAACACGGAGTGTGAGCAGTGGAATCTGCAGTAGAAGTGATGAATCACCCTTTGAACTGGGTGGAAATCCTTCTGTTTAATCAAAGTGAAGAAGAGGAGGATGAGGAGGAAGAGGAGGGCCCCGCACCCCCTCATCTCCCTCCATCACTGTGGAGCCCAGCAGCATATCAGCACATCCTCCATGTGATCAATAAACCAAGCCCGGAGGCAGCGTGTCAACGAGCGCTGAGTCCTGATAATAACATGTCGACCTGATGCGGTGCGTGTTGTTATGGGATACCGCGGCGGTACTCACTCGTCTGGGCGCGTGTCCTCGCTCATTTTTCCGTTTCACCTCCGGTAATAATGAGCTCCCGCCGCGGCTGCACAGTGCGGTGTCTGCATGTTTCCTCGTCCTTCAGCAGCGGCGGCGGCGGCTCCGGTTCTGTCCCGCTCTCCGCTCGGTCCTTTAATCCCGGTTTGTGTTTTGTATTCACGGATCTGTCTCTGCCGCCTCTCCTCCTCCTCCTCCTCCTCCTCCTCCTCCGCTTCTTCTTCTTCTTCGTGTTCTCCTTTCAATCCTCAGTAACTGGAGCGCATCTGAAGAGGCGCATCCAATCTCCTCCACCACCACCTCCTCCTACGCCTCTTCTTCTTCTTCTTCTTCTCCTTCTTCTTTTTCTTTCTCCTCCTCCTCCTCCTCCTCCTGCTTCCCCGCCGGGCAGCACTGGAATGCGGTGACCGAAAATGGTGCGATGGTATCGGTGAGGATGGCCCCGGACGAGCCCCATCTCCTCCTTACTCCATGTTGGATTCGGCGCAGGCTGAGCGGAGCGGACTGAGGAAGAGGAGGAGGAGGAGGAGGAAGAGGAGGGCGGTGACGTCACACCCGAAGGACTGCAGAGTCACGTGCTATTACCATATTATCATAATAATAATATTAATAATAATAATAATAATGACAGGCCTATATTTACTATTTATTTACTACTTTTCAAATCCCAAGGTCAACAAAACCATCAGAATAAAATGATAATTAAAACATCAAACCATAGAATTTTGTGATGTAGGATAACAGAAATGCAGTATCATTATCATTATTTATTGATTGCTTCTAAATTTGCACTGGAATCATTTTTGAACTTGTCCTATATGTATTAATCTTGATCTATTGTATTTATTGTGTATTTTATTGTGTGACACAATTTATATCCGTAGAGACACAGGGACGTCACGTCCACGCTCCTCGTCCTGATTGGTTCGCAGCTGCGTGTCTGACTGATTCAGGACAGGGATTGGTCATTACAGGTGTCAGTCACCGGTTTTAATAACATCAACCAGACTGAGCAGAAAGATGACAATGTGAACACAAATCAGTCTCATGAAATCTGAATAAAAAGACAGAAGTCACCTTTGGGAAAAATGTATTGGACGTTGAAGTTTTTAGTTTGGCAGAAGTCCCATTGAAGAACACGGAGGGGTGGAGTTTATGAGCAGTACCTCAGCCAGCCACCAGGGGGAGGTTGTGACACATTGGTTTCACTTTTAGAGGGCTTTAACAGTGTCCATTCCATATTCAGTCAACATAAACATACTCAAAATCCCACTTGTACATCCATCAGAAGTTCATATATTAAAGGACTTGGGCATGTGGGCAAAAAGTGAGTCCCTGCATGAGGTTTCATCTAAATGTAGCAGGTGTTGGAGGCACATGTATCAGGTCTAGACGTTACCCTTAACCCAACAGGACGTCCATCAGGTTCCCTTTATATGGATCTGCTCCAAACTGAAAGCGGTTGGTCCTTGGCCCGGGTCCGGATCTCAAACCAAGTTTCATGAAAACCGCTGCAGTAGTTTTTCTGTTTCCTGCAAATGAACTGGCGTCACATCCACCAGTAATACACAGTAACTGCAGGAGCAGTGGTTGTAGTTGGTGTAAAGTACAAGTTGTGGCCTAATAGTAATAATACCGTATTTGGTGGTGTAGTATATGTCGTATGGTATTCGTAGTAAACTGTTCAGTCAGTCACCTTATGATTTAACATGGCAGATTCAGACTCAAATCAATCCTTTACTTTGACATTTCACTTCCTGTTTGCCAGATGAATAACCTGTTCTTCAAAGTAAAAGCACCTTGTGACATGTCCATCAGTTCAACAAAATACAATGTGTTTTGCTGACACCTAGTGGACGCGACATGCTACTGCAACTGCCTCCTTTTGAACAATCTGAGTCTTTATTTACTGAAGAAATCCGAAATAATACAATAAAATAATGTGTGTCTTATATTTTCCCCATATTCCCATGATCTTACTCATGTTTATTGCATCTAAATGTGCAATAAACCGCAGGGTTTTTTATTTTAGTCCAAATATAAACATTATTATATTTACCTCTGATGATAATACTCATAGAGTTTGTTTGTCCTGGTCAATGGAAAAAAGACAAACTATTTCCTTTTCTGTGGATTACGACCACATTTAGACATTTTGATCATCAACCACATTGTGTCCTGTATTCTAGTGAATTTTTATGCAACAATTTGTGCTTTTTCTGTATCAGTTTAAGGTTGAAATGTTTTCAATTATAATTCGGTTTGACATATAATGGAATATGATGCTGTAAGGCTTTCAAATATTGTTTATAAAATAGAATTATTCTGCTTCTTTCATGTTTGTTCTGCACATGTTTCTAACTTTCTGCAGCTTTACGCGTCTGCTTTACTACGTTTCAGAGACAAATACTGTACTATTTACTACATTTACTACATCTGTCTGACGACTTCAGTCACGGTTCAGATGCAACATGTTTTAAAAACCCAACACGTCGTTGCAGATTAAACCAGTGGTTTCTGTCGACTCACATTTCAGATGTTTGTGAGTTTTTAACAGTTTTGCCAAATACCGACTTTTTTTCCCCGTCTGGTTTCATTTCAGTAAAAGTTCAAATCATTCAATATGTCACAAAAAAACACAGACTAGAGAAACAGGTGAAACTGAAACAGACGAGTGACTCAGTGAATGAAACTATGTCTCCAGCTGATCATGTGATTTGTTCTTATCTGGTGTCTGTGTTTGTATAAATAATTCAAACTCGTTCCATCAGAAACAACACTGATGATGAAACTATTCATAATCTAATGATGCAGCTTTTACTGAAAACGCTGCAGACTTCGCTGCTTATACTACTTTTACTGAAGTAGCATTTTTTCTGTAATGCAGTATTTGTACTTCAGGATGTGATATTTCTTCAACTCATTCTCTGATATTTAGTTTAATGTGTTCTGTGTTAAAGATAGACTTCGCTTCCTGCAGCAGGTTTTAATTTGTTTTTAGATTAAAACATGTTTGTAGTAACACTTTGCAAACACTAGATGGCGCCAAGTGTCCAAGAGTTCGCCGTCAATACTTCTCACTATTTTATTTTCAACTGTGACATGAAATCTTAGTGAAAGTCACGGATATTTGAGGGTTTTTTTGCAGCACAGTTTCGGTTTAAATCCCGTCAGTCATTTTTCCATGATTCTGTTTTCGTGCAGCTTGTGAAAAGTACAAACACACAAGGGTTTAAAACTGAAACAAACAGCACAATTATAATGGAAAAGGCGAAAACAGACGTCACGTTTATTACATTAACCTTTATATATCAGACTGATCTGACTGGATCAAAATGTTAAACTACACAATAGAAAATCTGTAATTAGACTCAAATGTGAAAGTTGAAAAAACACCTCAAACCCTGAAAAATTAAAGAAACCAGGCAACATTGGACAGACCATCTTTTAAGATGTATTTACAATCCCGGACATATTACTATATATAATATACATTTACATATTATTAAAATGTATAAAACACACACAGCTTTAGAATGGATAATACAATCTATCTAATAATGTTGTTTGATTCCAGATCAATATCACAACCTGTAAAAGTTCCAAAAAACTATAATATAAACACTTTACAAATACAGTTTATTTTCTATATTTTATTAATTCAACGGGATGTTCACGCTGCAATTGGTTCTATAATCTATTCTTAATATTGATGTAATAATGGTTTCATTTTGATGCCTCCTCAGCAGTCCCTCCCATGCACGCGCATCTCGCGGTGGCGCGCCCCCGCACGTCGTGCAGAATCTGCGGCGTCTCTGCTCCTTTAAGTGAGAAAACCCGCTCCCCCCTCTCATCCTCCTCCTCCTCCTCCTCCTCCTCCTCCTCCTCCTCTCTCTCCTCACACCCGGACGACTCGCTCTGAGGGAGGAGGAAGCCGCTCGGCCGGAGCTGCGATGGGGATTTGAACGCACCTTCGCGCAGAGCACAGCGCCGCACTGCCCGGCTCAGAGCGCGCAGCGGGCGGGTCCGCGTCACTTCAGCCCCCCGGTTTGGATGTAACCTGATCGGATTCGGCCTCCTGACTGAGCGGCTGGTCGGTTGGTTGTTGGTTTGACTGGAGCTGGAGGCCAGGGAGCAGGACAGCGTCTGCCCGGGCTGGAGCTGCTGTCGGCGGGCTGCGGCGGTCGGTCGCTCGGTCGCTCGGTTCCCGTGGAGAGCGGAGAGTCCGGAGATCAGCTGCTCTCTGTCGGTTTGTTTCCGCGGCTGGACTGGACTCGGTTTGGGATACACGCAGGATTAACTGACTAACGCTCCGGTACCGGGGACTTGGATGTGTGTTTTGCCCCGCAGGAGTCACCTGGAGTCCGGGCGGAGAGACGGGGCCGATGGCGCAACGGGTGCGTAAAAATAAAGTTTTATTAGAGAAGAGATGATGGAGGTTTGACTTGAGCGGCGCATCTGATGTTCGGAGCAGGAAGTCAAAACCTGACCTCGGATTTATGGAAAACAGGGAAACACTTTACATTAAAGTGACTCAAACTACATTTAAACTCGGCTTGAAACGGATAAATAAATGAAATATAATAGATTTAATATTTATCAGCATGTTTGGCCGAATATTTAAATTTTCACTCATTATTAACAACACACACACACACACACACACACACACAGTGCGTAAAATAATTAATGTATACTTTTTAATATAAAACAACACGTAACATATTCTTTATTTTTGCTTTTATCATAAATTATATTCTTATTAACAGATTTAATTAATAAAAAACGAAAAAAGTAAACTTCACAACTTCTGTAAAACAAACTCAAGATTTAACTTAATCATTTATTTTTGCAGAAAACACAACGCATTGCATTTATATCCAGTAACTGAAAAGAAAAAAAGTAAAGTTAAATGACTTTTAATCCTTTATCTGAAACTAAATGGACTGTTTTCTTTTGTTCTGCTTCTTTAGGCTTTCATTAATTTTATTTCGTCACATTTATTTCACACGTTGCAGCTTCTGATTTTACGACGTTAAAAGAAGTTTAGACAAAACATTTGATCTGTGTTTTCCAGTAAAACTTGTTTTAAAGAGTCTTAAAACGTGTGAAGTTTTCAACCTGTGCGACGTTCACACTTTGAAACGACGCCGTAAAGTCGCGTAAACACGTCGTTTGTCACATATTCACACGGTTTGTTCGTCACAGGCAGCAAAATAAAATAAAAACTACATTTTATTTCACAACAGTTTGGGTTTGTTTTTTGTTTTTTTTTAACGGCGGAAAAAAATGTGTTCAAACCGAGAAAAATAAATGAAACAGTATCTAGTTTTAATAACATTAGAACAAATTAATTGACATTTTTATTGTTATATGATGATTATGTCAAATTAAAAAGACAGAGGATTCTAAATAAGCCTCGAAAAACATAAATAGGTCAAAAATAAATAACTTTTTCTTCTCATTGTCTTTAATTTACCGCCGTGTAAATGAACACTGATGTGTTTCTTTTAATGGGAACTGTTCTGTTTTTATTAGTTAAATTCTTAATAGATTTTTGCTTTAAAACTGTTGTTTTTATTGATATTACACAGACTTTATAAATAAAAGTGTGTGGTTACAAATTAAAATAAAACTACAGTTTTGTTGTTTGTTGCTCTTTGTTTCTTATTAAAGTTTTTTCTTCTTCTTCTTTTTTTTTTTTTTTTTTTACAACAAATTAGAGAAAATTTAAACATAAATCTTAATGAAACTGTAAAAATATTTCCACTCACTTTAAATTCACTTTTATTAGAAATATTATTTAGGACTTTTAATTAAGAGAAACTGTCTGACAAAAAAATCCTGTTTTATTTCTGAAAATGTGATTTTTTTTGGTTTCAACTGAGGGAAATAATTCAACATTTACTGATTTTATGGATCCTGACGTTGAACAATGGAACAAATTTAATGAAACATCTGCAAAATGTGGTTTTATTCAACAGTAAACACTGTGTAATGTCCATGTTCACGTCTTTAAGTCAAAGTATAAATAGTGAACGAATTCTCCATTAAACGTCCTGAATTCAAAATGTAAAAGAATAGAATTATTATCAGAAGAACGTACTTTCAAAAAGTCCTCACGTGGCAGAATCTTAAATAATGAAAGTGTTTTCTGTTTGTTTCAAATGAACACATGATGTGAGAGTTTTTAATGCTGTACTTCATCAGTGTAGATACTTTATGTAGTACTTTGTGCTGCATCATATCATATAAATGCGTTATATGTTTATTTCATGTAAAAGTAAGGAGTAAATATGAGCGTTACATAAACGTAGTGGAGTGAAAAGGACAATATTTGTGTCTGAGTTGGAGCAGAGTCGACGTATGAAGAAAAGGAAATACTCCAAGTACAAGTACACGAGCAGTAGTACTCAGTTCTGTGTTCAGTTTACTGGTTTTACGACGCAGCCACAGCTCTGTTACAACCACTCTGTGTCTTTTCACTGTTTTCATTTTCATGTTTGGTTTTTGGTCGATGTCACTTTTCTTGCGTGTTTTAAACATGTTTTATTTTCCTAAGAGACTTTTCCAGGGAGTGAACATAAAACACCTGTATTTAATAATCATGTTTCCAAACGGCCGCGACTCTTTCCTCTCATGTTTTCTTCTGTGCAGACGTGGAGAGTATCTGATCATTTCTATATAACCTCGTACTTGTACTTTACTCGACTGCGTCTCTGCTTTTCAAGGGAAATGTTTGACTTTTTACTGCACTAAGTTAATGTGACAGATGCAGTTATTTGCAGCAAAGATGGATGAAAATATTCATAATAATTAAAAGTGTACAGCAGCTGCTCTTGGGTTTTGTTTTGTGGACGTTGAAGACTCACTGTGTTCTGTAGGAAACCGTTCTTCAGTAATAATCAGTCAATTAAACGTGAATTAAAGTCGTCACATTCATGTGTTATTTACATGTTACACGTTAATATAATAAAATCACTTTTACTGTTGATCATTTTAAATACGTTCAGCTCATCTTGAGTCTGTACTTTTACTGAGATCAGTTTTAAAGTAGAAGTACTGCAGCGTTCATGCTTTTACTGTAACAGTACTTCTATAATGTGTTATTTGTACTTTTACCTTAACAGGATACTTTTGTAGTGCAGTATTTGTACTTTTAATCTAACATAGTGTTTTTATACTGCAGTATTATTACTTTTCCTGTAGAATTAGTATCAATACTTTTAATACAGTACAGTGTATGAGCAGTGAGTATTTTATAGTATTCATCCTGTATCTGTTGTATTATTAGTACTTTCAATGCAGTACAGTATGTGACCATTGAGTATTTTCTATCAGTACTTGTGATGCAGTACTTCATGTGAGTCCTCAGTATTTCCTGTCAGTACTTTTAATGCAGTACTTTGTGTGAGTCCT
>JAPQRN010000001.1:22467856-22480328 GCA_037367275.1 Coranthus polyacanthus
TGTGAGTCCTCAGTATTTCCTGTCAGTACTTTTAATGCAGTACTTCATGTGAGTCCTCAGTATTTCCTGTCAGTACTCTTGATGCAGTACTTCATGTGAGTCCTCAGTATTTCCTGTCAGTACTCTTGATTCCTGTCTGGTCCATGTGTTCCAGTATGAAGACCTGGCCCACTACGGGTTGGATGGGATGGGTGGGGTGTACGGAGACCCCCACCACCCTCACCACCCCCACCACCCCCACGCCGCCGCCGCTGCCGCCGCCGCCCGCTCCCTGCAGGCCGTTCACCTGGCTGCCACGGCCGCCGCTGCCGGTCCGTACCCCCCACACCAGTACCCCCAGTCCACCCACAGCAGCAGCATGGCCCCCCCAGCCGGGGAGGCCGTCAAGAGGGACAAAGACGCCATTTATGGGTATGATGAGTTCACTGACACAGTAGAAAAAGGAGAAAGTCAGGGTTCATTTATCAAACCGACATGATGTCTCTAAACGTCTTCCCAGGACATTGAAGTGAATGGACTTTACTTTGTTTTGTTTTTCTTAAATAACAATAATACTTAAATATCACGGTGAAAACTTTTACTCAGGTTTTCCGTCAAATGTATGAAACATTTTAAGCAAAATGTTCAGAAAAGCTGCCGCATGTTGCGTCCTCTGTGGCTACAGAGCAGGTTATAAACAGCAGGTGGCGCTGGTTCTCGTCTGCAGAGTCGTCCACCATAGAAGAAGAAGAGTCTAAAGCGTAGATGTATATGTACGTAGACGACACACTGGTCTCTACCTGATCCATACCTGAAAAATACTACTTCCTCTCACTGGTATTTCAAAATAAAATGTGTTCTACAATGAATGTTTTCACAAGTGGTGAAATAGAAGATTATTTCCTATTAAATAAATACACGTATATGTTTTTCAAAGAGTGTCTACTAGTGGCCAGACTGTGTTACTGCAGTTTGAGTTGGTCTCATGGTACAAACTGACTCTAAAAGACACGAGAGAGGATTTTTATTTTTCTCACAGAATTTCATTTATTTTTTATGCCAGTGTTTTTATTAGAGTATTAGTGTTTTCACAGCATGGTACTGGTTTTTAACCGGTATTTTTTCTCTTAACAGAGTTTGTTTTTTTTGCATCGTATTCCTACTTTTTTAATTAATTATAGTATTTTTATCGCATAGTTTTCATACTTTTTCTTACATCAAGGATTGTGTTTTTAAACATTTGTTCAAAAAAGCTCTTCTTCTGCCTCATCTTCAGATCTTCAGGACAAATCAAACCAAATCATCCTCTTGACGTTATGCAAACATTGACCCTTTAATGTCCGTTTTATGTTGTGAGTTCATTATAAACCTTGGCGACACTTGAACGTCTCTCGGTGCCTTTTAGGACATTGAACACATTGTTTTAACCCCTGTCTCTCTCTCTCCTGCAGACATCCTTTATTCCCTCTGCTCGCACTGATTTTTGAAAAATGTGAATTGGCGACGTGCACGCCGAGAGAGAGCGGCGTGGCCGGAGGAGACGTGTGCAGCTCGGACTCCTTCAACGAGGACATCGCCGTCTTCTCCAAACAGGTACAGGAACCACATATCAACACACGTCAGCGTTAATACAGAACAGAAGGAAGGAGGCGAAAAACAGAAAAATGAATCAAAAGAGTCGAAGGCGGTTCGACACTGGAGACGAGCTGCAGGGCGAGGAAACCGAGCTGAGGCCCCCGAGGCCCCCGAGGACCCCACAGTCTCCACGTTTAGATTCATGTCTGAGCAACATCTTTGACTAATAGCGAGAAAAATATCCAGAGTCGATTCAATACTTTTGATAGCGTTTCTGGACGGAAACATTTTTAAAGAAGAGATAAATGAACAAGGATATTTTCACCTGTTTGTTTGTTTTATACAGATCCGATCAGAGAAGCCTCTATTTTCATCCAACCCAGAGCTGGATAATCTGGTGAGTAGTTATTTAGGATTTTAAATGAACTGTAAAGAGTCTCAGATGATCGTTTCTAAATGATTATCATTTTTGTTTCTTTGCAGATGATTCAGGCGATACAAGTGCTGCGATTCCACCTCCTGGAGCTGGAAAAGGTCACATTTAACTTCAGGAATATTTGAACTTTTCTGTTTTTTAGAGGCTAATTAATCCTTCTGCTCTTTAATCTAAAGTAACGAGATTAAAGCAAAGACGGCCGCTGCCGAGACGCTAATCCCGTTTAATCTCAAACTAAACCGGTGTAATCCTGGACTTTTCCTGTAATACGTCCATAATGTTTTCAGCCACTTACTGTGTTCTTTTCCAATGCATATTTTTACCTCCAGGTTCACGAACTTTGCGATAACTTCTGCCATCGGTACATCAGCTGTCTGAAAGGGAAAATGCCGATCGATCTGGTTATTGACGACAGAGACGGGAACAAATCCGACAGCGAGGACTTCATCAGGTCGTCAGGGAACAGCATGGATCAGGTGAGCGCGCGGAAGTCCGAACAAAAACCTGCAAATTCAGATGACTGTCGGGTGGTTTAAGATGCAGGATGTAAATGTACAACCGGCCTCATTCACACACAAATTCACAAAGATGAACACTTGAAATGTGAAGACACACTGTCTCGATCTCCCCCGAGTGAGTCAGACGCCATTCAAGACCTTTATTCAAAATGGCTTTAACTGAGCCTGTTCAGTATAATGTGTTCCTGTCGTTTTATAAAGATGACGCGTAAGAGTAAAGAATAAAACACAGCTCATCACGAATCCTCCATTGTCTCAGATAACAAACACAAAACCTGCAGTCGTAGTGAGTGGATGAATATTTAACTCCTGAAGTTCAGTTGTCCTCCTGTTAACAACATAAGTAGAGAAAACCCCCGGACTGATCCTTTACAAAGATTTGGTGACAAAAATGTTGAACTTTCAGCTGAGTTTAAAACACAAACTCTGAAACTGGAGGTAAAACATCTCGCCACACACTCAGAGAATAAGGAGGTGAAAAGTCAGGTCTTCTCTGTTTTCTGATCCAGTCGAGCTGGTTTTAATGGAGCTCAGCAGCCGCTTGTCGAGTCTTTAACCCTTTAAACTCCGGCTCAGTGTCCAATGACCAGCAGCTCACAAGCTCACATTTCATTTTCAAGTGCCTGCTTTGTTCGGGTCATAAACTCATAATCCTCCTTTTTGTTATTGTTATTTTTTTTTGTACACAATCTTTGTTGGTAAAATGGAGTTGATCACCTGTCAATCAAACAGCGTGGGAGGGACAAACTTCTTCATTCCTGTTGATGGACCTTGAAGTGTGATTAAAGTGACGTTTTCCAGAGAGTTTATGAAAATCCTCTATTATCTGTGTTGTAACAGATTTAAGTAGAAGTATTTAGATGTTTCCTTCATTATTATTCCCAGATTGTTTAGATTTTAACTAAGGGCCAAATCCACAAAGAGATGATTTCACACCACATTTGCTCCAATTTCTGTTTGAAGGACGTATCCACAAAAGATGTAGCGCTAATGATCTGCTGCTACGAACACATCCGGAACGTTTTGCACCTCGGTGTATGAGTTTCTAGTGTTTCAGGTGTTTCTTGGAGTGAAAGTAACCTTCCACCATGGGTTGATTGAATGAAGGTTTTACAGCTAAATCGTGAACACTGTGAGTTAGGAACGTTAGAAACGTGTGAACGTCCTGAAAGACAGAGCGGTGAATGTGTGTCTGCATGTTCTGAAGCTGGAGGAGGATTGGAGATATTTGGATTAAACATTAAACCAAAAATCAGTGGAATGCTCCTTTAATGACACAGGTTCACTGAGTCCAACTGGTGTTTAATACGTCGATTCAGAATCATGTTTAGGATCCTTTAAGTTTGAAGAATGACACAGGTTGACGTTTTTAGATGACATTGTACAAAGAGGAATGGAAGTCGACTCGTGGCTGCTGTTAATACATGTTGTGTGAGGTTGATTTTAAACCTGTTGACAGGAGATAATGTGCAGTAGCAGTTTGAAATCTCCTCATGGCTCCAAACATCCTTATTTGTACGATAGTGTTAAGACTTTGCAGGAGGTAATACCGTCCACATACCATTTGTCATTAGGTTGACATTGGATGCTATCTTATGTTTTTTGTGTCTGGGTCTGTGAAATAAGACCAGTTATATATAATAACCAGTTTGCATTCGGTTTTATGAGTTTTATTCTCACCTTCTGCCCGTTTCTCCTTCTCTCCTCAGATGTCGTGGAGCAGAGATCACGACGACGTGGCGTCGATCCGCTCGGCCGGGACGCCGGGTCCGTCCAGCGGAGGACACACGTCTCACAGCGGAGACAACAGCAGCGAACAAGGTGAGCCTCCTGCTGCGTCTCCTCCTCCGTGACGTCAGGCCTCGTATGTCCACCTCTGCACGTATGAAGCCTCTACATGTCTGAATGTGGTGACATCTCAACATTTACCTTCTTCGTTATTCAAGCCGTCGTGGATTTTTGTAGCAGGTGGACGATTGTTAAAGGCTGACTTTTCCTCTCCACTCGTGACATCTCTTTATCAAACTTTGGAGCTTGGTCCTTTTTCTAACTGACTGATTGATATTATTTATGGATTATTAGACAGAGGAACCACCAGACATTCAACATAAAAACTAAATGAAAACTCATCGCCTCCAGTGAAGTAATGAATAAAACTTCAACATCAAAACACAGGCAGCTTCAGTAACAGCGTCGTTACATTTCATTTATAAGTCTGTTCCATAAATAAACTCTTCACCTCATTTCTAAAATCCCAGGATGCAGCTCTGTGGACACTTCAAAGGGTTTATACTCACGTTAGTTTAGCTTGTTTTTTGTCTTGTCTTATGTTTTTGTCTGGACGTCTATTGATCTGTCTCTCATTTCCTTTTTGTCTTTTATTGTTAAAACGCTTGTACAAACCTCACTTACTCACACTGCGGTAGATTCAGCTCCGTTAGAAGACGGCGGTGACGCTCACCGTCCTCTTTTCGCCTCGAATCAGAAACTGTCAACATGAAGAGGAAACTTGAAATGACTTGACGTGTTTGAATGGTTCCTGTGAGACCATTTTCAACGTTTACGCAGCAGAGTTTCAGCTCAGATCCGGTGTGCCGCTGCTTCAACTCTGTGTTTCAGAGTTCAGACCAAAGAAAAACTGTCACACCTCCATCTGGAAACGAATCTGCTTTATCAGACTGGATGGATGTTCAGCCAGACCACAAGCTGCTCGACGGTCGAGGTTTAAACATCACTTAGACGCAGCCAGATCCCCGGTTGACCTCCGCGATGGAGCCAAATGTGGTTAATAAGAGATTTCTGTGACTCTACTCAAAAAAACCTCAGACTTCAAATGACTTCTAACCGACTCAGAAGCCGCAGCCAAACTCGGCAGCATATCTGGCCACGGCTCGGTGTTAATTTGCCGTGTAGGAGAACATAAACAGAGAAACATGTCCTCGTCATAAAAGGCCATAACACTGTCACTTTGAATGGACGTTGTGTTGTGAGCGTGAAGAGAAGACACAGACAGACACGTGAGTTCTTCAGCATTAACTTTTTTTTTACATCGTCTGTGACGATGGCAAAGCAGAGACCGTCGACTCGTTTTATGCATCGCGTCTACTTTAATGTCTGCTTCAACTGTAGGAGAAGCGAACTTCAATGACCGGAGTCATACGTCACTTTACTGTCTTAAAACACACAACTCTGTCAGTCCAAAAACATACCAAGAGCACGAGGAAACGCAGTAGTTATGCACCCAAACTACACACAGCATGAAACGCAACACAAAACAAAAAGAATATTATTATGTCCTTCATCATATTCCTGAACGAAAGAAATCTTGACAAAATGAATGTCCTGTTCACACTAATGACCACATTGTTCTAAATGGGTATTTTCCTCCATTTTTAAAACACAGTCTGTCCACACGAACTTCATTTCACAGAATATCTCTGTCCACATAAGAAAACGTCTCCAAACGCTCAGTCAAACCATAGTTGTTGTTGGACTTTAACCTTTGGACAGATGTGGACAGATGTGGACGTTCAGATCATATCAGACGCCATCTCCACGTGTCCGTCTCCTCATGTGTCTGACCTCGATCTACTGCAGGTCATACATGACGTATACACATATATGACCTATAGATCACATACATCTGTTTCACACATAGACATATACAGACGTGTGAATTGACATGTGACACGGATTCACACAAACAGAGTTTTAAAAATCTTCACTTTGGACAAGGTTTTAAAAAATCTGTTTTAGTGAAATAAAACAGGAACAAACGTAGAGAAAAATGTTCGTTTTGCAAAATATCTTCATTAGTGTGAACAGGACATTAATCAAATCACACTAAAGGACAAAAATATGTGTAAAATCTGATGATTTTCCATACTTTTATTGTCAACAAGTGGTATAGAAAGACAAACGATTAATGAATTAAGGCAGGAAACAAACTAGTTGAGAAAGGAAGCACTGATCTCGATTTACCGTTTAGACATTTTTCAATTCAGTTCAATTCAGTTTTATTTATTTCGCTCCAATCATAATTGAACACTTCACATCAATTAAAAAGCAAAAACTCAAATTAATTCAATATATCGCCAGGTTACAAGACGTAAAATACTAAAAACTAGTTGTGCAACAATTAAAACAAAGTGCATTCGAAAGCTAATGACAAAGTTTAAAACACGTTGACATGGACAAACATCATGTGCTGATACAGAGGACGATGCTGGTTATTTAACCGCACTTCACTATCTGACAGATACAAACTAGTTTTACTCAGATATTAACAGGGGTTGTGTATGAATCTACAGCCTTGTGACTGTGTGTAAATTAGAAAACAGACGCAGACGAACGGCCGCTCATGCAGGTGGTCGTCCACATACTTTTGGTCACGTAGGGCGTTTGGAGACGTTTCAGGCCTCGTCGCGTCCCAGACTCGCAGCAGGTGTTCAGTTTCATGTCAGTCCTCCCTCTCTGTGTTTTCAGTCCAAGTCTGAGCTCAGCAGTGAGGTCAGCATCATTAGAGCAGAGGATTGGCTGTTTTTCATCTGACCCCTCCCACCGCTGCCAGCACGGGACAAATGGTCCGTAGTGGAAATGTGGTGGTGTAATAATACTCTGTCTCTCTCTCCACTCAGTGCTCTTCCAACAGACCACGGCTAATAAAATGTTGTACAAACAGTTCTTACAAAGCGAGACGGTGGAGGAGGCGGCCACACGCCTCATTTTTTTTTTTTTTTTTTCTTTCTTCTTCTTAATCTCACACATGAGCAGAGACGGAGTCAAACAGGGCGAAGAAGGGACTAATGGAAAAAAGGCCTGGGGTGTTTACTGAGGTGCAGCCTCTATGTTAAAATACATACGACGACAGATAAATAAAACACAGACGTGACACAGAAACAGAAGACGTGTTCAAGGGGAGCGGTTGCACTCAGTTAAATCACACAAAGAAAATCACACTCGAAGGCCGCGGTGCGACTGAAACATGAAGAGATGAAGGACGGTTTTACAGGGTATTCACAAAACACAGACTGTATGTAAAGATGGATGTAGTGACGTCACGTTTGTTGTGTTTCCTTTTCTTTCTTCTTTTTAAAAAGCCTCCTTCAGACAGGTTGTAAATCAACGTTTGGCCACGAGCACGTAATACAGTGCATCTGGTGTTTATTCCCGTTGTATGTTGCACTTCCAATGCGACGGTCTTATCCACGTCAAATAAATCAATCTAATCTGATCTAATGTTATGACTTGTAATGTGTGATCAGAGTGTCAGCCGCTAAAGATGGACTCTCCACAACTGAACCAAATCAAGACTGAAATCAGGTCTGATCAGATAAAGCAGACACTTGTTTTCAAGTTCTCCATATTTATTCTATAATCTCGTGAAAGCAAAAGTCGTTTTCTTGTGACAGATTAACTCAGGGCTCACTTAAATGTGTTTGCACTGGCTTTAGTTCAGTTTGTTTTGTTCAGCTTCGTCATATCTTCTGTTGACGTCTGCGTTTAAAGTCTGTCGATCTGTCTCTCATTTGCTTCTTAGTCTTTCGTTGTTGAAACACTTTGTGACGATACGAACCGTAGAGATTCAGCTCTGACGACGAAACCTGAAATGACTTGAAGTGTTCGAATGGTTCATTTCTGACATCTGAGTTTCAAATGAACCCATGATCTCCAGAAATCAGCCTTTAGTTTTATCGCGATAAATGAACCGACAAGTTCAACATTTTCTCCACTCAATCCTCAAATGTGATGATCTAGTCAGACCAAAGTTTGTGACGAGATGCGCTGCAGCTTACGACTACTTTAAAACTCTGGTCTGTAACCTTCTGAAAACCTGTCCTTTCAGACTCTGTACTTCCTTCTAACTGCTGCTTTTCGTAGCTGGAAATAGTTTGGAGCATTTTGAAATCTGGACGAGGATAGTGATAGTGAGTTTTTTACTACAGATGCATTTCTGGTATTCATTGAAACACAAAGGGATTCCTGGAGCTTCTGTTGTTTAGAGGAGTTGGTGTCACCTCGAAAAAGTAGAGAAAACATAGACTATGTAGACAGGATTTATCAGGAAAGCAGCTGATAGTAACAAAGTACAGCCCATAAACACTGAGAAAAACACATGTCTGTTCAGTTCACAGGCGGTCCAGTTTACGCCACTGCAACCTTTACCTGCGACGTTTCACGAATCTGAACTGGACTTAAAGCATCTGGTTACGTATGCTCTCGTTACAGCAGGACGTATGTGAAAGGAGACACGGCACTAGTGTTTGTAAGCATTAGTTGGTTATTTATTTAACCATCTGATCATTCCCTCCTGGCTCGTCTGGGAAGGTAACGACCAACCTCCTGCATCCAACGTTAGACTCGCGTGGAGGTTTTTCTTTAATCTCCACACATGGCCGACTGTAGCAGCTCCTGCTTTTTACAGCTTTGACTCGTCCTCCAACGCCTCTCATCTTCCTTCTTTCCGTCCTCCCTCTCTTTGGTCCACAGGTTGTTGTGAAGCCGAGTTGTCACAAACCATTAGCAGGTTTGGTCGGACCTCTGTTTCCTCAGAGAGCGGAGGGAGGGAGGGAGTTTGGGTGGAAAGGTGGGGTGTAAATCAGCCTCGGGGAGCTGGTGGTTCAGCCTAATGAGGCTGAGAGCTTGTTTATGGAGTTACGCATCATTTTTATGATTATTTCCACCTTTTCAGGCTCCGCTGCTCGCAGAGACCTGCCCGGAGTCAGTGGTGGACGAGCAGCTGAAGTGAGGCAGGATTGTGGCCGGGCCTGGGGCTCCTGCTGCCGGGGACCGTCGCCCTAACCTTGGCCCGGCTGTTAAAAACACTGAGGAGAAAATGAGCCTCATTAAACAGGCAGAAAAAGCGCAGTAAAAACACCGGGCCGGCAGCTTTTAGTGGTTTTTAGTTGAAATGCTGCATTATATGCCACGATCCTAAAGTGTGGGGGTGGGGGTGGGGGGGCACGGAGAGGCCGGCTCGTCACGGCGGGGTCACCGGTTTGAGTCCAGCTGGGAAAATCCATGTGGGGAAAGTACACGACTAAAAAGAACAAGACTGAAGGCGTGAGTTCAGTCTGCACCTCTAACGGACAGAAAAATGTGCAAAAGTCGCTCAGAAATCTACCAGACGTGTGTCAGTTTTCACCAAATGTTCTGCTTTGCGTGAGTTTTCTTTATTCCTTTCATTAAGATGTTTTACTGAGCTCTACCTGAAGGAGTTCTGAGGACAGAAACATAACTAATTAACCTCTTAACATCCACTCTTAACAGAAGTGTGAGGCCAGTATGAATGTATTAGACTTCATTTGAAAGGGAACAATATAAACTACATCACTTTAAACATGGCTCAAATTTAACCCTAATCCTAAAAAGTGTCACGATTCATGGTGGATGTTAGGACGTTAGAGGTTAAATCCTTGTGCAAACTAACACCAGCAATGAATTCATCCTACAAACAGTATCGTCTGTAACCTGATGTATCTTATTCATCTGTAGAATCTATTAAAAACTGGAAACAGAAGGAAAAACCAGTTCTTAATAAAATCGCTCCAAAGCCTGATAAGGATCGTCACTTTTTAGCGTCTCTGCCCTGAATCCAACAGGTTATTCTCTCTTCTTGAAGACCAAAGGAGACTTAAAACCTTTTTGAAATTGCATTTAAAATCTTTGTGTTGCAGCTTCTGGTTCAGACAATGAGAGCAGTTTCCAAATGTTACCAGGTTCAGTTTCTGAGGATCACAAAAGTCGTCTTGATCTGGATGGACGACCAAATGTTTAAAGTGTCTTTTCTTTTTGGAATAATTAGGCATCTTAAAGCTAAAACACGGTGGTAATTAGAGATTTAATTTCACAAAATAAACACTTCAGTTAGTATTGAAGGTGTTCACATATGAAATGTTCCTTTTAGTGTTTTGTTGTATGTCTGTGATGTACATGTTTGGTACCTTTAGAAGCTCATATTCAGTGTGTTTCGTGTCTCCCATTCCCGGTCAGGTGACTGCCTGGATAACGGCGTGGCGTCTCCGAGCGACGACGACGACCCCGACAAAGACAAACTGCACAACAAGAAGAGAGGCATCTTCCCCAAAGTGGCCACCAACATCCTGAGGGCGTGGCTTTTCCAGCACCTCACGGTAAGTCCACGTCCACGTTGTTCACGTTCAGATCCACAGAATGAACGCACGCGGCTTAATGTGACTAAACCTGTGCAACCGAGCCCTGTCTCCCTCAAGTGATTATTTTGATGGATACCTTTATTTTACTTGAGCAGAGAAATGAGCAGAGAAGGTTTGCTGTTTCCATATGGTTCGTTCACGTTGCTCTTAGTTTCTAAAGGCCTTAAGCAGCACTTTGAACTTTGACCTCAAGGCATTTCTGTCCACTTGTCCACCTGACCACCCCTCATCTACTTTGAAGTACTGCTGACCCTAAACCCCTACATACGGCGCACCCTGATCCCCACCTGCTCTCAACCTGGGGACGTTTCCAGGGCCGGGTGATGACCTTTGACCTCTGTGTTAGTCCAGGTATTTCACCTCTGGGCTGTTCAGGGCTGAGTCACGGCAAAATGGAGTTTGAGTCCCAGAAAGTCACGAATCTGACAAAAATAACCTTGTTGTCCAAACAACGCACACGGCGGCCAAACCAGCAGAAGACGAACCAATGAGACGTCACGGAGGGTTGGTCCACTGTGTGTATGCAGTGTGTGGCGGCAGCAGCGGAAATGACACAGATGAGGTTAAAGTGTCAAACATCGCAGTTCTTAAATAACAACAAACTAACCTGTTCACCTTGTGACCGTGTTGTGGTAAAGTTTGAATAGGTTTAGAAAAAGATCTTAGCCGGGGTTGAAATAAGCGCTCCGTTAAGGTTAGGGGACCTCCGTCGTCATGGTTACAATAATAAACATGTGGTTATGAAACGGTCATGGATAAAAGAAACAACCCTGACTATCGGTTTGGAACAGGAAACAATCATCAGTCTCCTGTGTTAACGTTGAATATTTTTATTTCTTATTGATATAAAACATAATCCGCTCAACATTACATTTCCCCTAAGACCTATTTTCTCTTTCAAACTAGTTCCATATAAACGTAATTATGGTGAATGTTTGTGAATATTTCAGATGGTGTAACTGTTTTATAACCTATGTATAAAAACCTGTCCTGATGATGAGGCAAAAAGTCTGTAAACAACGGGAGGGAAAGCGGTTGGCGTTATTACATGTTTTTTCCCCTTTAAGCTGCATATTAATATGAGCTAAAGCTGTCCAATCACATTAACAGTCAGAATATGAACCTGGAGGGAAATATGATTTTTTATGAGTGTGAATATGAAATGAATCGTCCAGTAAAAATGGGAGGAGGTTCAGTTTAGAGCAGAAAACTCCCAGTCGTGACTGACTCATAGGTTCGTCCGACGCCAGCAAACACCCCCTCCCCTCCCCCACCACCTCCACCTAGTTCTCCCATCTCCCCCCACTGCCTCCCCAAACATGGAGAGGCTAAATCTGTCCCTGCTCGGCGGGGGTCGGGGCCGCTGCCAGGACTGAGAGCTGGACCTGGAGGACAGCGAGTCCTGCAGCAGATGGGAGGTGAGAAGAATGGAGGGAGGGGGAGGAAACACCAGTACCTGAGGGGGGGGTTGATGGAGGCTAAGGTGGTTTAGAGGGCAGCAAAATATTACATGCAGGGTTTCAAAAACAAAGCAGATAATGGAGGCGGCTGCGGTCGGACATCACACAACAGACATCTAACGTTTGTGCCCAAACTTTATATTTTCAATAAAAGCCCTAAAGATATACGCTGTGACTGAACTTAGTCCACGTGAAGTCACCAGAGGCCTCCAGACTCACCGTCTCCGATCTGCTTCATACTTTCACAAAATAATGTTACCTCTTTATTGCATTGAGGACTCACGTCAGATTGTAATTACATGAAAATGTTTGTTTTTTTGTTTTTTACTC
>JAPQRN010000001.1:22509948-22533353 GCA_037367275.1 Coranthus polyacanthus
ACACACACACACACACACACACACACACACACACACACACACACACACACACACACACACACACACACACTCATAAGGAAATGACTGCTCTAAAGCCCGTTGGCTTCCTTTTCCAAACCAGAACCTAAAACCTGCTTGTTACTGTCTGGGTTTCAGTGACTACGTTTACATCCATAAAATAGTCTGTTTTTTGCCCTTGTTCTGAAAAAGACAAAATTCCTAATAAGCTGTTTCCACGGTTATTGAAAATTAATATTCCTGTTCACATGTAGACGTTCAGACCCAGATTAAAGACGGGGATTTTTCATAGTTTTCCGTTGGTGGCAGACGTTCCACTGTGTGAACTCAGCCTCCTTCTTTCATTCCTTCAAACACCTTCTGGAAAACGTCAGCTTTTTGATATTTCATTGTTATTTAAATCATTCACACATTTTACTAAAACATGCGCTCGATCATTTTTTTTTCTCTCCATGGACACTCCCTACAACCTAAAAACCTGTGGATATCCTCTGTCATAATGTTTAGAACTGAGTGTGTTTCCCTTCTGAGCAGAAATGTGGACTTTTCTTTGGATTCATCATCTCTACCAGAGGATCTTTGTCTCTGCTCCAGTTGATGGAAACAGAGCTTGTGTGTCGCAAACTGCAGTAAAAGAAAAAGGGTTCAGGCTTCATCATCTTCAGTGCTTTAGTTTATTCCAGTGTAATACTGCTGACGGCCACTAGATGCTGCTCCATAAAGCCCTGGCTCCATAGACTTACATTGAGCTTCTCTCTAAAAATACTAAGTCAATACATTTTTTTCAGGAGTCATTCTAGTCTGGCCGCTCCTTTTGTCTAAATATGGTCACTTCCAGCTCCAAAAATCCAACATGGCGACGACCAAAACACAAACTACTGGCTTCAAAGCAGCAGTTCAGAAAGACGTCACGGTTCCTCTGTCACTAATATATCCAGAAAAGAGACATATTCTGAATGTAAACATGTCCAAAGAATCCTCATGAACCTGGAATAATATCAGCATTTCTGCATGTCAAATATATGTTTCAACAGACTGACCTTCTTATAGAGATGCACTGTGGACACATGTAACAGTGTGTTCTGTTTTAGATTATATTTTCAGACGATATTATTTTTGCAGATTCAGATTTTGCATCTAAATCATACCCAGATTGTGTCCAGATTGATTTTAGAAAGTCTGGGGCGCATGAAATGCCTTTGCAAATTGGATCCAAACCGCATTTGGAGGTGATTTGAAATGTGATTCCAATCAGATTTCTACTGATGCGTCTCAGTCCAGACGCTCTGGTCGCACAAATCAAAGTGTACGTCTCACAATGCAGCGCCAGATCCATGGTGATGGGAGTGATGAATGTATGCTGCTACCAGGAGAAGCTATGGAGAAAACAAAGTCTGTGGAGAAACACTGAAGATGCCTTCGCAACTGAAAGAAAACCAAAACTAACTGAATCAAATGTGTCCCACGTCCAAACCAAGGTTCATGGTTTGGGTTTGGTTTGGACGTCGGATACATTTAATTCAGTTAGCGTTGGTTTTTCACACTGTAATTTTATAAATGCAGCAAAGAACGTTATCATCTACATTGACATTGACTGGTTTATAGACAGTCGTGCATCTGACGTCATCATGTTAATTCAGTTCATTTTGAACTTCTGTCTGATTTGAGAAACATCTGATTTGTCTGAGGTGTGAACAGAGCCTTTGTTTTCTCTCCCCTTGTTTCCAGGACGACCTGAACACCAGCAGGTCTGCAGACCTCAGCAGAGGGGTTTGGAGCTGGACCCCACCTCCACTAAGCCCCACCCCTCTGAGCATCCACCTGACCCGTGAGGAAACACCTGAGCATCTCCATGACAACCAGAGACAGGTTAAACTTGTCTAAACAGAGTGCGAGGACAGGTGCATCCTGCAGGGAATCACGAACAGCTGAGCTTTGTTTTTTCTGAATCAAACGTGGCGTCTCTGGATCGGATCGTTTCCTGTGTCCAACAGATTTAACTCTGGAGCTCCAAGTGGACAAAATGTGTGTTTCCTCCTCTATTCGTCTCCAGCTGATGGCCTCACATCGACGAGAAGCTGATGTCTGTATTTCAGGAGGCGATATTTAAAAAGAAACGCCTCGACGAGCCAGTTTTTAGGAGACTGAACAGCTGACATGGACAGCAGAGGTCACATGATGGAGACTCTCAGAGACGAGCTGCTGCACGTCCTCCGATGCCTTTTTACCGTTTTAACGGACAGGACTGTTTGACTTTTCACACTGTGTGTGTTTATCTTTTTTCATAGACTTATGTCTTCCTTCAAGTCCAAAAAAATAAAAAATGAAGCTACATTGAGCCTCACTTTGTGGA
Organism: Coranthus polyacanthus; assembly: GCA_037367275.1. NCBI lineage: Eukaryota > Metazoa > Chordata > Actinopteri > Kurtiformes > Apogonidae > Coranthus > Coranthus polyacanthus. Next base: position 22,512,320 of record JAPQRN010000001.1, read on the forward strand.
TGTAAATCATTGGTGCTTTAGAGCTTTTTTATGTTACATTTTTAAACAAAGTGCTGCCAAATATTTCGGGAGCCGTTGGGTGATGAGTTCAGTTCTTTAGTGCAGTTTCAGGCAGATAAACTTGAATCTAACCCTGATTCCTGACTCGATCCCTTGACGTTTGGTGATCATTATTAATCTCCTGATCGATCGGTGATCAGGCTGTCGGACGATACATTTCTGGTAGATGATACGTTTTGTTCATCCGTCTGTTTTCCCACGTGGCTGCTTCCCAAAGGTCTGTCATAACCTGCAGTAAGTAGAGCCGCGTTGGAGTAGAAATCTAAAGTGTGGACTGTGCTGCGATAGAGACGTATTCACATTTCATTTTTCTGCTTATTTTCCTTCTTCCTGATAAGAACAGTTTGCTCTAACACTGCCTTCCTCCGTCCACATTAATATGGACAATATGTTCTTCAACCTGATTTAGATTCCAAAGCCTTTCGACCATCGTTCAACGAGCCTTAAATCTTTTAAGGTTTCCAACAAAAAGATTGTATCAGCCACAGAGCAGTTTAGTTCAGTTTGTTTCCCTCCTGGAAACTCGTCAGTGTTCCCCCACATGGAGCAAACATACGCAGAAAGAACAGATTTAATCCAACCAGAAAGAAGTGACCAGATTAAGTGTTCACATGGTTACTAAGCACTAATATTTTCCTATTGAATTATGAAGGTTTACAGCCCTCTGAACCTGCTTCATTCTGATCGGAACAGTCTCTGCTGATTGAAGTATTTTTATTGCTTTTATTATTAGTAGAATATTAGTCCAGATAAATGCAGCAGCTGTTGTTGTGGAGGAGGTTGACTCGTTACAGTGTTTTCAGAAGGAAAAGGCTGATGGATTCTTCATCCTGTCAGAAGGTTTGATATCTGCAGAAACCTTTCTGAACTCAGGTTATGTGGGAGCTTTGTCCAGACAAAGTCTTCCTCTCGTTACTCATTTTTAGATTTTTAGATGCATTTTGCATTATTGCCAAAAACACTTAAGAAGAAGATGGTTCACTGGAGAGTGACTTCCTGTTTCAGTGTCACATGGTTTCTCTATGCCCCGCCCCTTCAGGAGACTACAGGCAGATCCCGTTCCATTCATGCTAATGGAGACGTGAACGTGATTTACAGATTTCAACCGATTCTTTTACCCAAAAGTCCACAAGACACACATCTGAATATTCTGATGTTTAAATGACATTTTTCAGATGCACAGATCAGAGAAAACTGGCTTTGTTTGAGGCCTGTCTCCGCCTCGAACTCAACACAAACCTCAAAAACAAGAAAGAACATAAAGCAAATGGAGAATATGATAAAATAATGTTAGTTACTAGTAAAAAACGTGACATTAGTGAATTATTATTTCTGTATTTAGATCTTATTAATCTACTTTCATTCATCCTCGGCTGTAAAAGACGTAACTGTAAAAGATTAAGAAGATTAAAACGATGTTCATGACTGTCGAGCTGCCGTCACAACACCTCAAACTGTCACTTGTCAAACAAACTGATCATGTAGTTAATGTTAGATCTTATCAGGTGACGTTGTCCATGGATAAGATGTTAAAGATCGTCACAGAGAAACCAACAGTTAGGCGTGACGTGTTCACACCTGGACATCCTTTTCGCCTTTAGTTATTTACTAATAACTAAATATAGTAATATACTATATTACTTTGCTATTTCTGTCACTTTTCACGTGAACCGCCGAGTGCAGCGCCTTGAACGTCTTCCGGGACATTTAAACCAGGTGACGTGTGTGGGCGGACGTCAGAGTCTAGTTCTGAGAGGACACAAACAGGCCTAAGTTGTGACTCTGGATGTGGGGAAGGTGTTTCTGAAGCGATCCAACCACCCGGCAGTCGGTTCAGGTGGAGCATAAATAAACCCTTATATTTTCCATTTGCAGACACGGCAGCTCAACTCAGTTCAATTCACATCAACACAGTGGAAGAGCCGTGGGTTTACAGAGAGAAGGCCAACGGAGGGAAACTAGAGGAGAGAAACTCTAATTTCATGTGTCATTTTTTTTCAACCACTCTGCTTTGAGGAGGAAACGCTCTAGTGGAAAAAGTCATGGACGAACGCCTTTGAGATCTGCCAACTGCAGCTGGCAGCGACCGCCTTCCAGTCCATTCAAAACAGTCACACAGAACCAGCCCCAGACGTCCACATGTTGTTTACTGCAGTACAAGTACACATACATGTGTAAAAAAAGACTGGCACAAGTACAAGTACGTGTTCACCTTCTTTACTGAACATTTCAAGAGAAAAGCCAGAGAAAAGAGTCAGGACATGATGAGAGAAATGTTAATATTAAAAGAGTTTCCCAGCTGAACCTAAACTTTTTATTTTTTGTAATATTCTGAAATATTCAGTAAAACAATTGAATGTTTTTTTTCTGTCCTCAGTTTAACAATCCTTCATACAAATCATAGAAAACACTTTTCACGTTCCATAAAAGAACATTATTCCTCCTTTTCTTTTCCTTTTGCTTCAGTCTCTCTTTACCGTCTGTTTTCTCTTTTATGTTGATTCTTTCTTTTTATGTCTTTTAAATATTTTTGTCTTGTTCTGTTGTTTTTTCCTTTACGTTGCTTTGATTTTTTTGTATTTTTGATGTAGTTTTGTTACATCTTTTTGTATTTGTTGCTTTCATCTGTTTTGTCTTTTAAATTTTTCATCTTCTTATGATTTTTACATCAGTTTCATCTTTTACTTCATTTTCATCTTTTACATCTTTTACATTAGTTCTTCTTTTTTCTTGTTACGTTGTTGTAACTTTATCACAGTTTTTTTTTTTTTTTGCATAATTTTCATTTTGTTACATCTTTTTTGTTGTTTTCATCTTGCTGCACCTTCACGCTGCTTTCACCTTATTTTGCGTCTTTTTTTGGATTCACCAAAGAATCGTATTTTCTTTGTGTTATTGTTTCATCCATTTAGTTTGAAGTCAGTCTTGATGTTGTGAAGACACACGATGATGCAAAGGAAAAAAATAACTCCATTCCACACCATAATTCCCCTCAAATGCCTTGAATCTAAAGTATGAGCCTGTTTTAATGTAAGAAGTAGAACGAGGAGGTATTTGTGTTCAAATGTGGGGCGTAAACTGGAATAAGTTGTCATAAAAATAAACAACAGATACTTAAGTACAGTAATGAAGTATTTGTACATGCAGATCCGAGGGGAGTTTCTGGTCTTAAGTTCTCACTCGCTGATGCAACTCTTCCTCTGGAATCTGAACTGAAGAGGAAGAAAAAAAGGTGTTTTGCGTAAATCTGCTCCAAACTCTTAAATGGAGAGATTAGTTCCCCCTCACGCTCCAGTTGGCCTCCTCAATAGATCTGCTCTCCCAATCCTCTGGGAGTTTCCTAGATACACCTCATTTCAAAGCCGGCAGCCACAAAAGAGATCATTTATCTTCCTCTTAAAATCAATTACTAATTTGGAGCAGGGAGCTGGGACTCGTGGGGGGTTTTCTGCAGGAGGCAGAAGTTGTTCAGAGGAGTTTAACGGTCCTGGTGACATTTTTTCACCCAACTGGAGATTATTTTTAACGTTGAAAACAGGAGTGAAAGCAAACAGAAGCGCTGCTCGTCTCCCTGTGCTTCAGTTGAGACTGACTGACTGACAGGCGGCAGCTCGAACTCCCAGGTTTGACTGCCCTCTTTAGGGGATTGGGGAAACTGCCTTCATCTCTGCTTTTAAAGCTAAATGTGTGATTAGCCAGTCAGCGCCAGAGTTAAGTGTGATCACTTAAAAATGCAAAAAGAGAAGATTAAAAAAGAAACTACATGTTGAAACCGGCGGTCTCCGGAGGCGGCGTGGCGACAACAACACGGAGGCAGAAAACCAAACCAAAATATCTCATCTGAGAGGGGTTTAATAAACATGTAGATGTACTGCAGCATCACGTCCCACAGATTACTCAAGCAGTGAAGGCAGCATGTGAGAGCAGGTTCAGATTCAGGACAGAATGTAAAGAGAACAACGCGATTAGGATAAAGAAAACATCAAAAGTTAATTAAAAAACACAAACCAACAGGAGCTTTTATTTGACTCTGAAATGTTCCACCAGTGTCAAAGAGATGATCATGGAGGAGGTCTGTGATGAAAATGCATGAAGCATGAAACGGGACATGAACCCTGCTCTCCTGAACCACCATAACTACCACAACCACCTCCTGCTAAGGTTTATGACACTTAATGTCAACTGGTCCGTGTCGTCAGTTCCCGCTGTCTTGACTTCTATCTGGTTCTCTGGCCTTGAAAACAGAAAACAGAGGCTCGTGAGTGAGAACGGACTCTTTTTACTGGCATTTCCACTGTCAATACGATGTATTTTTCTTGTTTATCCTTCATGTGGCCATGACGGTCCCACTGAGACACAAGACGTCGTCTTCCAGAGAGTCCTGGCTTTTGAAACTTTATTCCAAGTCTGATGAAGATCGGAAGGATCGAAACATCGTAAGAAAAGTTTGAAAGAAGCGAGACATAGTGGGAGCGTTTACTTGTTGTTTTCAGACATTAACTTCACCTCAAATTATCTCAAATTATAAGGAAAAAGAATCCACTTTGGCCTGACACTATTAAATGCCAACACTGTTGTGCATTTGACAACAGGAAACATACATGTCTTCTTCCACTTTGTTAAACTGTTAAACACTAATAGAAAACAAAACTCTTAACTGTTTCTTCATCGTTCCAGAAGTGAGACAAAAACCTGTGGACTGAAAAACCTTTGAGGTAGAAGTTAACTACAACTCCCACGGTGCATTTCACCAACAAACTGTGTTAGCTGCTCGCTAATGAAGAAAACTGAAAACACAATCCACATACAAGAAGCAAAAATCAATTAAAACGAGTTGAGTCAAAGTGTTTTACAAAAGATATAAAGTGGCGTTAAGACCAGATGTAAAAGCAGAACAATATAAAACAAAGCATAGATTGCATTTAACAGGTCTAAAATGTTTAAACGTCTGCATCTGCGTGTTTCATTTGGGTCTTGATGTTTTCTTTCAGCCTGAAAGCTCGCAGCAGATACAGTGTGTACAGATGGTGATGAATTGGTCCTCAGGAGCCCAGGGGATGACCTTCTCGGAGCCAGCAGAGGTAACAAGGTTTATCCAAACAAACCAGCTCCTAATTTGGACCGGCCTAACGAACATTAGCCTGCACAGACCCGAATTCCAAGGAGACATTAATCTGCCTCCGTCAGGTCTGGGCCTGCGACCACGACCTGCAGATCCATCAATACTGGGCTTAAAAACAACAGACGCCATGAGCTCACTTAAACCCTCCCTGTTCGCTCACTATATTTGTTTTTTTTTTTATTTGTCACTGTGGGATCCAGGCGAACTGAGAAAAGAAAGTTGGATAATTTATTGCTCTTAATTAAATGCTTGCTTCAGGAGGGATTAAATGTGTTTCCCCATGTGCAGGGCAAAAAGGGGAGGTATACAGTGTCGGACAGAGGATCCAGAGAGTCAGGGAGGAGAGGATCATGGTTACCTAAAGGGAGGAAGTGGAGGGAGAAGGAGACGAGGTCAGTTTACTCCAACGGGAGACATCAACCCGGCGGACAGGAAGTCGGCCTCGTTTATGAAGACAGGCCTCATCTGTTCACCTGCAACTGGAGCTTATGGCTTTTTACACGAATAAATAATAATGACAAACGTTATGTTAGCAAGTAAAACCTTATTTATACAGCGCATTTCATCCCATAAATACAGTCAAGATGAAGGCACAAATCAGTCATCAATAAGATAAAATCAAGACAACTTAATGAGAAACCATTGAAAACCTAAAAATAAAACATTAAATTAAATAATAATTAATACAAAGAGTAGATCCATAAAAGATGATAACGTGTTAGAATTAAAACCAACAAAAGACGTAAAACTGAAATGAACCTTTAGATTTTCTTTAATAAATAATCTATAAGACTAATGTAAAAAAGCTTGTGAATATGGATAAAGCAATTTTAAAACAAGTTGTAAAATGTCCATTCAGGAGCTGATGTGACGTCATATACCTTCATCTTTTATATGTTTCTAGTAGAGGGTCAGAGAAAGGTGACGGTGGCTTCATTTAAATCTAATTAAGGAAAACGCTGTGACTTGGGTGTTTTTCACCATTTACCCCAAGACATAAATCTTTCAGTAACATTAACCGAGTGCAGTCAGTGTCTAAACGTGACCATAGTGTATTATCACAAAAATATTTTTTCCCCTTGAGTTTTTTCTCACTGGAACTGGAGTCTAAAGACAGAGTTTGTTCTATTTTGTAGAGATTTGAGGCAAATCCCTGGTTTGTGATATTGGACTTTACAAATAAAATGTAACTGAATAGGATCAAAATGATGATTGTTAATGTATATAATGTATTTCAAATATTATGTTGAGTTTCAGTACATCATTGATTCTCAACTCATCTCACCTTCAAACTCACTTTTATAGAATTCTTTATTTTTCAAAAACCGCATTTACAATGTCATCATGAGCTTTTTTTAAAACCAAATATACACATTTCCATCTCTGCATTCAGAGAAATACAGATTAAATAAAATACGTTTTCACTTTAAAGGCGCTACATGTAAAATATTCTAATTAATCCTAAAAGTATCATTAAAGTTATTAGAATAAAGAGTCGTGACGTTTTGTCAAATGTAAATGTATTGTATGACAGAGATATGAACTGGTGTCTCTGTGAATGTATGTGACCACTAGAGGCAGTAGTGAGTCACTCTGTCGTCTCCCAGTGAAAACTTACACCAAGACGTCTTTGACCAAACCAGCAGAAAGTGCCGAGTTGAGGATGAGAACTGTTAAGAAACAACTTCCAGAGTCAAAGAAAAGAAGTGCTAAAAATAGACTCATCGTGGTTGTTTTCACTGGAGTCGACTCTAAAGTAACAGAATGAAGTTTGATGCTGAAACGTCAGCGTTTCTTCTCCACTGGTGAGTTTGATTGTGAAGCTTATGAAAGTATAAAGTTACTATGTTATGTTATTATGTCGCTGCCGTTTGTTGATCCACGGTTCAGACTAAAGTATGTTCATTTGGACGATTCAAAACAGATCTTTAGTGCAGCTGTTGACAACACAAACTGTAGGTAAAACGGAGGTGATTAGTGGTTTTACTGTGGCTGTTTTCAGTTTAAAAACAGAGCTAAGCTAACAGAGCTGTAATGTAAACTATGGGCCGACGCAGCCCGTGGACTTTATAAGACACGGGGTTATTTAGACTGAAGGAGAAAACCTGATGATCCATAAAACAGATGAGTTTAAACAATGAGTTTCAGACTTTATTTATTGAGTTACACAGTCTGTGGAGACGGAGTGGGGATTCGTTGGTGGTTTTAGTAGATGTGGGTTCATTCTGGTTCACTACTGACCCCTGATGTTCATGTTCATGATGTTTGGAATATCAATACTACATAGAACTCATTTAACAGACTGAGAAGCCGTTTCGATTCTAAATAACGCTTCAGTTTTTATGGTTTTATGCTCTCTCGTGTGGGCTCTTGGGATTTCAATCCCTTTTTATTGTTAAATCCATACTTAACATAGTCATGGTCATCTTTGAGCCTTTTCTGGTGAAGCATTTAAAACAACATGGCAACAGATAAAAAGCTGGCAATAGATAATAGATGGATCTTAGTAAACATCTAAGTTATTGTCATTTTAAAATACTGGGTGCCCAGAAAAAAGTTTGCATATGTCATGTGTCATGTTCTAAGTAGTTTGCCATATTTATAGTTTTGGTGCAGATCAACAACTGCAGAGTGGTCAGACAGATGCCGTCTGTCAAACTGAGGCGGCGGTCGTTGGTTTGTTTCTCTGTTCCAGCCTGAAAGTCTCAGGTCACATGAATTTGTCCAGATCAGAGGAAAGACTAATGACACTGCTGACATGTCATCTGTATCTGTGAGGAAACAGAGGCACGAGGGCATTAATCAGGTTAATGAGACTCAGAAAGTTCGCCTGCAGCTCCGTCATTTACCCTCAGAGTCACACAGTTCAATTAACACAGCTCGTTAGCGGGGGAGGGGGCGTGGCCTCAGCCGTAAACATCTGACAGGAAACAACGCTGAATGTGAGCTGCAACAAAAACAACCACACAAGCAACTATACTGTCAAATATCTTTGGGTTTTGTTCTGTTGGTCGGAGAAAACGACGACCCTAAAGACATCACCCTGTGAAATGTGTAATCGAGTAGATAAGATGCAGATTTATAGTGATGTGTTGCTCCACAATGTCACTGAAGGCAAATATAAGTAATAAGTAATACAAATATTCACATCTGCATGTACACATTTAAAAACTCACTGAGTCAGCCTGAAGTGAACAAGTGAAGCTGACCTGCTGAAAATTGTTGATAAAATGAGAGTTCATTGTCCAAAACTAGTCTCACACCCAGACCCATCTCCACCACTGCAGCTACACACTGAACATGGCAAGTTTTGACAAAACACACACATCTTTATATGTGCCGTTTTGTTTTGTAGGGACAATTTTGTCATTTTAATACCATGATGCACTTCTCTCCCGACATTTTTTTTTTCAAATGCACTGTCGCAGCATCATGCGTTCAACGACATACAAGATCCTATTCCAGAACGATAGTGGAGGGTGAGGGGGTGGAGACCGATCGATAGCACTGACACAGAGCTAGCCAAGTGTGGAGATAGATGTGGATATGAGAGACTACGCATTGCCCAGACCTGGGCTCCAGAAGGAAAATGGTGACGAGGAATTCCCAGAAACACCTGGAGGAGAAGCACAAGATGGGCTGGACGTCGTAGGGAGACACTGCAATGGTCGCCAAAGACTGAGACGGACGCCGTTGATTTCTTGATGGCCTCAAGGTTCCTTGAGAGCCCAGAAAAGGATGGATGATGATGGGTGACTCCTATCCCACGGGAATCCCATGACTCACAGGATTCCTGAAAAATGATCAGCCTCTAGTTTACACCTGTTAGTTATGACTGCTGTTGTTATCTTGCGTTACGGCTTCCACATCCTCATTTTTCAGCGCAAATTCATTATGAGCCGATGAGAAACTCAACATTACACTCAGCAAATGATGTAATTTCAAAATGAAATTCATTTCATATACAGTTTGTTGTGTTCTTTGTCAGTCGTTTATAAATGATGTGTTTTTGTGAGTTCAGGTCCTGTTGGGAACTCCTCTTCCACACAGTTTGCCTATAAAAGATATCAGATGGACGAACTGGTTAAAGTGGTTTTAATACTGAAACTCCGGCCAAAATGAACGCAATTATGTCAATTATGAAACAATCTCAGGATTTCAGCTCCCAGCGTTCCAGTAAAGCTCGTCCATAAATCCAGACAATCTTTTGGAGCAGAAGAAGTATCCAGGGAACGAACGCTAACGCGAGCCAAATCGTACCGTCACCCCAGGAAGAATGAAGTGACTGCAGCACTGATTTCATCGCTTTATTTCATGTTGAAGTACTGTATTCTGTGATGCTGTTTGTCACAGGCCCAGCGTGCTGACAGCTGAGTCCACTAATGAAAGCATTCCTGTGGGCTTTGCAGCTTCAGAGAGAAAACAGATAAAATAAATGTTTACATGCATTACCCAAGGCTCTTCCAAATCCATAGTGTCCTTTTCCTTATTTCATCAGATGTGTGTCTTGCGTCGTTTAATCTCAGAGCCATTAGGGAATAACTCTCTGCCCACAACGACAGAGCCAGTTCTTGTGAAACTCAATATCCCACCACAGCAGTGAGACTCTGCAGCACGAAGCAACGGCCGCCTCAGGAAGAGTTTCTGACCAGTTCAAGATCTATTAGTCAGTTTCAGTTCAATCCAACGCTCAGTGAAGGCCTCCTTCTGTGTCCTCGACAGAAAAACAACAGGATTGTTTGTTTAAACCTCTTTCCTCTGTCTGTAGCTTGATGTTGGTCCATCATTGGGAAAAGACTCTTGAGGATCCACTTGGCGTCTTGAGCTGTCGGTTGCAAATGAATGAAAATAATATAATACCCTATTGTATTGCACATTATTTGACACTTGTCTGTGCTTCAGGGTTATTGTAGTTAATGTTAATCAAGACAGTGACAGAATAATTCAACTGAAGTATAAATAAAAAGACAGGTTTCAAAAAGACAAAACCTAAATGAAAACCATGCAACATGAACTAAAGAAGTGATATCACATAAAGCTAAAAAAGAGCAAAAAGTTTTCTTTTTCAGATTTTTCAGATTTTTTTGGTAATTCAGTTCAAATTTGGATGTAAACCTGACTAGTCATGTATTTCCTTCAAAATCAGCTTTATCTCAATATGTGGGACATAGAGACGTGGGACCCTCACGTGGTCTCCTTAATTCCCCACCACTCAGTCTTGACTTTAGTTTGTGATATGAAAGACGGGGAAAAGGTCCACCTTGTCTCAATTCTGAATATGAGACTGCTGTCACCACATCCATGATATTTCATTCACTGCGAGAGGCGTCTTTTTGTTGTTTTCCATCTCGACAAACTCCGTCGACATCAGAAAACGACCACCTAATGCATGTAGTGATTAAAGTATAAATCCAGCTTTAAACCAAACTACAACTCTAAACTGTCTCTGAATGTTGGCGAGGTGTCGCTTTTCCGTCTGAGCCTCGCAGAAAGTCTGTGCACACACCACGGAGCGCTGTCTCTCAGAAACAAAACACTTGGACACCATCTGACATAGATTACAATGGGCCAGTCAGTGGCAATAAATGCAGCATTAAGTCCAGCCCAAACACTGCACGCTGCACACTGAAGCGGGCACTTTGTGGGCGACGCATTGGACGGCTTTCAAATGGATGTGACGGAACCACTTATCATGGAGTTTATAGGCCGGTAATGAAACAGTAACCGGAGTCGTTTGCACGCATTAAAGTGGGTGTTGAAGTGGAAATCTGAAGGCAGCCTCGTGGAACATTAGACTTAAAGTGCGGCAAGCTGTAAACTGTGTACTCTGGATTCTTCGCCGCTTTGGCAACTCGACTGAAGCGCCCGTCGATGGGAATTCTTTTCAAGCTTGTGATAGAGGAAATGTTACCCATCGCCGACTGTTAGCGGCTCAAAGCGAAGACACTGGATGCAGCTCATGACATCATGTCTCAGTTTTCCTCGCGGCCTGTTTTCCAAGTAGGACCTCGTCGACTTGAACTTTGCTTCTCATGCACTAAAAATACTTTCCTTTTCCAACGCTTGTAACAAAGCCACATCTGTCCTGTTTTGAATCAGACATCAGCGTCTTTGAACTGTCCTTTTTAATAACCCTACTTAGGACAAATGCGAGTGCAAATGTCATAAAGCAGATATTTTTCCATTGTTGTCAAATTTCAGTCAAATCAAAGACAGACAACCGCAGCTTTTTACCAACATTTACACAAAAGTCCTCAATCTGACTAATCTTTTAAGTGATGGGAAGTAACTGCATTTATTGAAGTTCTGTACATCACGTTTCAGTTCAAAGGAAAAGGAGACAAAGCGGAGACGAAGCCGCATCCAATCCAGCGTAGGAAGAGAGGACCAATGGTGGGCCGGCATCAGGGCAGCTGATGATCCGGTCCCAGAAAGGAGAAGACCAGAGGAGACAGGAGGATCAGAACATAGATGTTACCCATCTCATCGACAGGATGCTCACAGACAAATTCTACATTGCGACCAGATCCGACCCACCACCGGGAATCATTTAGGTTAGATATTTAGCTGAAAGTTAAGGAGTTTTAAAGAAAAGGTGCACCATAGAAAAGGCTCTGACACCTGCAGACTTCTTATGAACTGTAGGCACTGACAGGACGCCTGAGTTTAGAGAACGAAGAACACGGGATGAAATATTAAGTTAAATGTGCTCAGATCGGTACGACGTAATTCTATGAGTCATCGGAAACACCTTGACGTCTGATTGAACATGAACAGGCGGCCAGTGAAGCAATTGGAGTAAGGCAGGCGAATTTTCTAGTTTAGTATTTTTCGTTCTAGCAGCGTGTTCTGAAACATTTGAAGATTGTACACGGCAAACCTGAATATGAAGCATTACAGTAATCGAGTCTAGATAAGAGTCTCTGCGTCTGCTAAAGACAAAACATACCGTATCATTGAAATATTATTATCACTAGAATGGTTTCCTGTTCTGTACATTTCCAGGTTGTTATTGTGGATTCTACAACATGTTTTCTTGACGGTTTAAAAGTGCTGTATCTCATCTCTGTACTGTACTATGTTGCACCAGATCTTGAAACGCTGGATGTTCAGACGCTGCTTTGGTAATTCTTAAGTTAGATGCAAAAAAAACCTCAAAGTTTCCAGATAAGTCAACATACGAACCAAATTTCATAAAGACTGATGAATCTGTTGGTGAGTTGTTCTTCACACACGGACTAAAAAATACAGTCTCACACCGGACTCCAGATGATGCTCTTTTTCTTTGTTCTTTTTGGTTTGTAAACTGAACTGAACTCAAACGGCACCAACTCGTCCACTGATTCCGATCAGAGAAAACAAACTAAGTACGAAAACACCCATGAAATTTAAAACAGTTTGAATCGAGTTGTGTTACAGGGTCAATCGCCTGATTTATTTATCTTTTTCTGCTCCTTACAGTCTTCTCAGGTAAGTCTGTTTCCATGCTGCTGAACGGGTGTCCAGACCTCCTCCAGTAGCTGCCCAGTCTAAACTGGGGTTTGATTTCAGTGGCTTTCCTGCCGTTTGCACCCTGCGGGCTCTCTGGCACATCTAAGCAGACAGTGATAGATTGGTGAGATTACAGAGCAGCATATCTGACATTGCTCTCTGATCCTCCGGCCTGAAAGCGCTCAGACGTTCTCTAACGAGCCTCCACCGGGGTCCCGATCACATTTCAAAGACGGACAGTGTCTGCTGGGCAAAGGCAGCCATTTATCCACTGCCACTGTAATGTAAAAACCAGCTAGCCCCTTTTCTCAGCCCATCGAAACACAGTGTTTTCTTTAGAGCTGCAGGGTTTTTCTATTCATGAAATATGGTGCGTACCTGTGTTTGGCTGAAGGCCAGACGGAGCCTCGGCCCGATCGCTCAGATTTCATTTCAGTCAGACCTTCACTCGTGAAGAGGACAGTAAGCGGTGGGGACATAATTCAAGCCCTGTCTCCTAGAGCTGTGGTTGAACTGGTGGCTTTATTTTGAAATACCATTTATAGAACATTTATAATACATAACTACGAATAACCTGTACATTAACTGTATTCATACTTTAACTGTAACACAGTACTTTTATAACTGAAATGTTTAAATGTTCAGTGGGTAAATAAAGTGAAGTGATTTCTTTTATTTCAAAACAATCTGTTTATTTGTTTATTTATTTATTTTCAATCACAAAACTTAATTTCTTTAATTTATACAAAAATAAATAACTGAAAATCATTACTCAGATAATCATATTTCCAGTAATTTGTTGAGCTGGTTAAACTTAAATACATTCACTAGTTTAAAGTTTTAAGACACTGCTTTCATGAATATTTACATTTCATGTCATAGGCCGACTTTTCTATATAAAAAAATAAATCTAAAATAATAATAAAAATAATCTAACTGTAAAAAAAAATCATATTTCTTCAATCAAACGTTTAGTGAAATGTAGTAAAATCCGTTAAAACTCGTTCACTGCGCATTTTCTTGCGCAGCTTCGTTCCTCGTGAAAAAGCCCTCGAAAGGAATTGTGGGAACGACAAGATGGCGGGAGGTTCGAAAGTCCCGCAAGATGACCGCACTTACAGCAAAGGGTAGCGGGAATAAAACGTGAATTCCAGCCATAACCTCAAAGTGTTCGTCGGGTAACGAACCGGTAAAGATGAACGGGGACCGGGGGCGGTTTGACCGTCCGTCTGGTCTGACAGGCAAACCGAAAACAAACCGCCTGAGCAGGAGTTTCCGACCGACTCCGCAGACACAGACCGCCGCGGAGGTCGACCCCGTTACCAGCCACCAGGCCGGTCCGTCACTGCTTCTCTGGGTTTAAATGTATTTTTACTTATTCACTACGTTTACCTGCGGTTATTTGTTTGTCTCATATGGAGAGCTGAAAACCAAACTCCGTTGAAATATCTCACCGTTTTACGGTTATTTCTTTATTAAAGAGTTAAAATTCACTTTAATGTGTGATCAAATACCTCTTTCATGTCCTGAAGGGTTTGTTCTTAAATTCCGCGTAGATAACATTCACCAAACTGATAATGTTTTGGCCACATATACACTGTCATTATTGTTTCCTCTTTGTCTTCTACTGAAACTAGTAAACAGTAAAACTAGTAAACAGCTTCGTAAACTCTGTTAATGACGAATTTCACTAAAGAATGGATGAATAATATCAGCCTGTAACAAACTTAATTTCCCACTTCATCCATATTAATATTCTGTCAGTGAATATTGTCATCTGAATCTGCTGACCCTGACCTCTGACCTTTGACCTCCCAGGTTTCTGGCAGAAACGAGGCTCTTAAAAGGTTTCTTCAAGTGACATAATGGGAGCGGTTTTTGTGGTGGTTCTCCTACAGATTTCAAGACTCCGACCAGAATCCCCAGCAGGTCCAGAGCGAGCGGTGGTTTCAGCGGAGAGTCTCCCCACAACGAGTCCGACTTCCAGCAGGACATCATCTGGGACGCCACGTCTCCTTCACCGCGCAAACTCGGTAAACGTCAGCCTGATGGACACCATGATGGACAGGTTTATAGAGGACACCACGCCGCAGTCAATGAGTTTCTAACAGGCATCTCATCAATCCATCAAAACAGAAAATAACAACAAAGACCTCTTACAACTTCACACAATCTCACTTTATGTTTAAATAATCTGAAACTCATCAATATTCATCAGCTATGAAAGAGTCTTCACACGTGAGCAGCTGCAACCTGTGAAATGTGGACATATTTACTTCAAAAATGACTTAAATTAGTCAATAAAGTATTTGCCAGAGTTGTCAATTTTGTTCGATACATGACTAAAATAATTGTTGCAGCTCTAATTAAGAATAAATAACACATTGTTTTAGTCACTCTTTGAAGCCAAATACTGTGAGAATAGTCATTCATTTCGGTTGCTTTCTGACTGTGTTTGTCTTCAGGTAAAAGAGTTAAGAAACACCGAGCAGGAGTCGTGGACATCGCCGAGATCGTCAGCAGGATCGCTCCAGAGGTCGGTAAATGCTGCTCCTATAAACAGCACGTTATCAGAGACTTTACGGCGTTTTATTTACGGTGTTTTCTTTTGCTTCTCGAAGCATGGCAGACCGAAGGTTGTGGAGCCGACTTTGCAGCAGTGGATCGGAGACAGCGCCGCCATCCCCTGCACTCCAGACGTTCAGCTTCCCAAAAAGAAATCCCCGAGGTTTTTAACAACAAATACACACTGATAAAAATACAGCCCTGCTACGTTTTTACTGTACCTAACGCAGCTGTGATGATTGTGTTAAAAAAGGTTTGAATCAGATTTCTTCTAGTTTTTAAACATTCGTTCGTTTGATTTTTGATTTAGTGAGTTTTACAGGTGCATATGTTATAGTTTTATTTTGAGGAATTGACTAGTTTTGATTTAGCTTTCATTTCATTGAAGTGAGTTTGAGTTTTCAGGTTTTATGAGGACGCCTTGAATTATAGAAGCTGAAAAACATCAGATAAAAGAATGCATGACATCAAATATGATTTATAAAACCGATGTTTATTAAAGGTGCGAAGCCAGACGGAGACTTTTCTGTGCTTTAATTAAACAAAGGAAAATAGGTTAAAAAAATGGTTTCAATCAACCTTTGTGGCCGTTAAAGTATAGATTTCTGAATATACGAGGTGCACCTGAATGCATCGTGAAGAGTCTGTTTGTTAAACTCCAATTCATGGAAAACAGACAAATGGACTCACATTCCACCACCATGACAAGTCCACGTCTGTCCTTTGTCTCAGGCCGAACGCAGTGGACGACCTGCTGAAGTTGGCCAAACAGTTTGACTTCAACATGTTTCATCAGGATGAAGAAGTAGTGGAGGACATGCACCAGCAGAGTCTGGAGCTCCTGTCAGAGGACATCCTGGACTTTGAGAACCGGGATCTGAATGCTTCATTTTTACCTCCTGGAAAATGTGAGGCAGCTGTGGACGTGGAGTCAGATGTGCATCAGGATCAGCTCATGGAGGACGACTTGGATCTGCTCTTCGATGGACCTACTCAACGCATGAGCGGAAGTTTCAGTCAGGTGTCCTCTGCTCAGCCTTCACAGGTTAAACCGACTCCTGCTGCTGCCGTCGGAGAGGTTTCTGGGAAAAAACCTGCCTCTATACACGGCTCCACTTCAGGGGTTTCCAAACCTACACCAGCAGACTTCGACTTCGAGGACGACTGGGACAATGACGATTTGCTGGATGACTCTTTACTGATCGAGATGACGCAAAACCCACAAAACTTCACATCTCCGAAGCTCTGCTCCACCCAGAAACCACCATGTGAAGGGAAATATCAAAAAGACACCGATGTCATGAATCAATCAGCTGCCTTTAAGGTGGAAAAGGAGAGTAATAGACAAAGAACCACTTTTAAACTGGGCTCCAATCCTAATTTCTCAGTAACGAGAATCCAGACAGACACAAACTCTAAGGTGGGTTTTGGAGTAAACGCTGCTGATAAGGACGACCAGCAGAGCAGGTTTTCATTTGTTTCAGTAGAGAAAGCTGCTCAGTGTTCGTGGCAAACACGGCATTTAAACACAGTGAAGACAGATCCACAGAAACAGCAGTTCAGTCAAAAGACACCTGCTGCAAATAACACATCAGCGTTAAAGACGACGCAAAACTTCACAAATACACTTCGTGTGAACGCGGCAAACAACATGTTGGCTACAAAAAAAACATTGCAAAATTTCACAAGTAAACCAGCTGTGAACATGTCACACGTGTCAGCTTTGAAAACGACGCAAAATTTCACAAATAAATTTACGTCAAACATATCGGATATAAGAATGACGCAAACCTTCACAAATCAACCTGCTGTGAATGTGTCTTCTGCATCAGACTCTCTGAAACCAGCTCTTCCAGATGCAGCCGGCGTCGTTCCATCCCACACTGACTTCCTGGACGATGACCTGGACTCTCTGTTCTCGTCTGAGCCGGTTTGGGACGATCCGGCTGACGACGACCTGCTGTGTGAGCTGTGTGAAGAGCTGGAGAACCAGATCCAGAACGCAGGGAACCTTTCAACCAAACAGACCCCTCCTGTCTACCAGAGACCGGCTCTGCAGCCGTCCAATAAAACCTGGGACAACAGGAACCAGCAGCCGGCCAGTCGGCAGCAGCCCTTTCCCCTAAAACAACCCCCAGGTGGACCGGCCGGTGTCTCATTGGCAGCTGCTCCTTACGCCTCTTGCAACGCTGCAGGTGTCCAGATGAACGCAGTGAAGGATTCGTTCAGAAGCGGCTCAGCAGGTCTACATGGAGGCAGCAGGATCCAATCAGCTGCTCCACGAGGAAACCCCGCTAGAGATCAGTGCACCTTCAAGAAGCCGAACAACCCGGATTCAACGGGAAGAAACCAAGGTAAGAACATCTCCACGCTGAGCATCGTCCAGTCCCTGTTGTTAGCTGCAATTAATACACATTTAACTTAAATACCTTCAACTGGTTAAAGCAGTTGAAGGTAGCAGCATATTTTATGTGTACGATTCAAGAGAATGATTGATTATCATGTTAAAACCTTATGTAACTGGTTTTGCTGTCACTTCTTCAGGTGATCAGAATCAGGGATTCTATGTATTTACTGACATCACAGATTTACTGATAAACTGATTGTGTGCTTGATGGTTTTTGGCATCATTTGTCAAAAACTCCATAATTACCTTCAGCTTATTGTAATTCAAGTGTCTGAGAGGAAACTAGAATCCTACCTGATCAGATTCAGTCAGATGTGACTCTGCTGCTGTCAGGTGGGCTGTGTTTTCAAATTCGGACGTTTTAAAGGTTATATTTTATCGTATTTTATTATATGTTATCGTATTCATGTGTTCGTGGCTCCAACCTGGTGTCACCTGGTGTTCGAAGATTATTTTCTGCTTCATTCTTTCAATGAGTAACTTTTAGGGACGTCCACATATTATAATTATGATAATAATGATAATGATGACCTGTCAGTGGTGACAGTGGCCGATGTTTATCTGTTGTTTTATTAAAGTTTTCTAAATGTATGTGATTGACTTTGTACTCATTGACTTAATATTTTATTTCCTGTTGAATATCTCGGATGTTTGTTTTCTCTGCAGTCGTGGGTAAATGTTCAGCGGCAGAGATCGAGCTGAAGAAGCAGCAGGCGATGGAAAGAAGACGAAGACGTCGACAGGTCGAACACGACAACGGAGCCCTGACATGATGAACGGAAGCCTGGAGGAACCACGTCACCAGAGATGAACCGGGACCGGACGAACCAGGACCAGAAAACAGGACAGTAACGCCATCACTTCTCTAAGTCGATACAGAGCTGAACAAACGGATGTTCAGTCGTTTGTTGGTTGTGTAGAGTGAGTTTCTATTGGTTCTTTATTAAAATGTTAAAATCGAGGTTTTGTTAAAGTCAGGTTCACGTCTGTTTGAGGTTCACAGTTTTGAGAACCGGGTTTAGTTTGTGTTCATTCTCCTCTTGTTCACACGGAGCTTTAAGAGATGATGAACATCTGCAGCCGAGTTGGAGACAGAAAAGTCTTTTTATGACCAAATGTGTGAACTCTGAGAAGAACAGCTTCACGCCTCATGAAGGAGGAAGAGTTTTAAAGGATAAGTCCAGTGTTTTTCCATAGTTTTGTTATTGTCAACAGCAGCGACGAATTCTTGTTGCAGCTAATGAGACGTAAAGTGTCTTTTTAAGATCTTTTTTGTCTTTTTGAATCTCATTCAGTTTTCTCAGATGACGTCACACAATGAGGAGTTTCCTAGTTTATTTTAAAGTCTCAGTTTCTGTTGATCATAAAAGTCGTCTGAATCTGAACGGACGTGACTTTCCTCCAGCTGTCAGACATAGTTTAGTTAAACTACCGTTCTCTTCTGTTTCCTGAAGTAGAAACATGTCGCTGTGTTTTTAACGGTTTATCTCTCTTCATCTCAGAACAATAAAATAAACCAGTTCCACATCCACAGACAACATGTTGGAAATGAATTCACTGCTGCAGAGATGAATGGATCAGCTGTCGACTGTTACATTAATCGACAACTATTTTGAATAATTTATTAAGGAAAAGAATGAAAAATACTCTGATTCCGCCTTAAGTTGATCAAATATTTTAAAATTAAACTCGGTCACCTGAATGACTGGTTTGTGGATCAATCGAATCATTTGTAGATTTCACATTAACTTCCACCATGTTCTGATGTTGTATAAACCAAACCATTAATCGTTTCATTCATCTGTGGTTGTTAGTGTGTCAATAGGATTTGTTGACAATAACTAAAGTAAAAGAAAAGTCCCCGGTCTTGTCCTTTAATGTCCATATCTGCATCTGATGTTGGATTAAGACTGATTTTAAAGTGTCTTTTAAATACGGCTCTACATCGAGGAGGTGATGAAGCTGCTCCTTTTAAATAAAAGTTGAATCAATGTGCGTCGTCCTCCGTTGTCCTCCTTCGTCCTCCTTCGTCCTCCGTTGTCCTTCTCGACGCTGCCTCTGGTGGATTAAACCATGACCTGAATGTTAATGTGTTTTTAATTAACTGAGAGATTTCCCCAAAACATTTCCATAATGTTTGATATAATATTTATCAGTAATTGTAGTATCGTTCTCTTTAAGTTTACTTGAAGGAACTATTTCTCGATAGTGTATCCTTCCGCCTATCACAGCGTCTTGTTTTTATGTTTTACACCGTCATAGACTGAACAGAAATGTTGACAAAAGAAAAGTTTTTTTGATTTGTAAGACTTCTGTTTTAGTATGTTTTTATTACAATGTTGTTTTTAATCTCTGTAGAGCACTTTAATCCAAATGTTTTATCAATAAAAGCTGATTGACCGAAGGTTTTGTCGTTGGATTTAAGTGGAGAGTTTGAAGAACCTCAGCGTCCGACCATATGTCTGTGTTTATCAGTGAACATCCAGAACCTGGATCAACCTGAGCGTCTGTAGACGTGGCTTCACCTGGTTCTGGATCAGCGGTTACACAGAAACTAGCATCACTTTGAGTATTTTCAACTTTGAGTGACAGAATCTGTCTCTAAATCACTGAGATGTTTAATAAGTCAGATCAATAACATCACGACCAGTTCCATAAATAAGAGTCACCTTTAAAACCACTTTGTCTGAACTGGAGATAAATATTTAACCGTTTCATCTTGAACTTCTACAGATTTGGCACAAATGTTCAATTGAAGTCGATGAATCCAGAAGATTTGAGGTCACGGTCACCTCATAAAACACTGCCAGTAAATGAGAGAAGAGCATCTGACTGAACGTACGAATGTCCTGCGATCCACTCACAAACAAACAAACAAACAAACTTTTTAATCGATAAAATCTTTCCTTAAAGATAAAACTACGAACTATAAATGTATTCAGTGTGAATATGTTTCTACATTCACTGCACACAAATAATACAAATAACACACACCATCATCATCATGAATTCATGTAAACAGAAAACAATGAATCATCCACAAACAGTGAAAACATTAAGATATTTTCTTTGTACTTTGTCTCATGTTTTGTTGTGTATTTGTCTGAAAAGTTTTGAATTTGCGAAACAAAAAGCATCAGTTTGTTCATGTCGTTGTCATGGAATCGTGGTGCGTTTGTAAAAGCTGTTTTGGCCGGACGTGGTCTGGCCCAGGTGTGGACGCGGTCTGGTCCCGGTCTGGATGTGGTCTGGTCCCGGTGTGGACGCGGTCTGGTCCTGGTCTGGTCCCGGTCTGGATGTGGTCTGGTCCCGATGTGGACGCGGTCTGGTCCCGGTCTGGATGTGGTCTGGTCCCGGTGTGGACGCGGTCTGGTCCTGGTCTGGTCCCG
>JAPQRN010000001.1:22533453-22546110 GCA_037367275.1 Coranthus polyacanthus
GTGGACGCGGTCTGGTCCTGGTCTGGTCCCGGTCTGGATGTGGTCTGGTCCCGATGTGGACGCGGTCTGGTCCCGGTGTGGACGCGGTCTGGTCCTGGTCTGGTCCCGGTCTGGATGTGGTCTGGTCCCGATGTGGACGTGGTCTGGTCCCGGTCTGGTCCCGGTCTGGATGTCGTCTGGTCCCGGTGTGGACGCGGTCTGGATGCGGTCTGGTCCCGGTGTGGACGCGGTCTGGTCCCGGTGTGGACGCGCTCTGGATGCGGTCTGGTCCCGGTGTGGACGCGGTCTGGTCCCAGTCTGGACGTGGCTGGTCCCGGTCTGGATGTGGTCTGGTCCCGGTGTGGACGCGGTCTGGTCCACGGTCTGGTCCACGGCCTGGTCCACGGTCTGGACGTGCTCTGGCCCCAGACTGGCCCCGGTGTCCTCTGCGTGGCCCCTGCGCGGCCCCTGCGTGGCCCCGTGTCCCGTCCCTGTGCAGTCAGCCGCCGCTCGGCCTCGTCAGTTCTCTTCATTAAGGCTCTGGCAGCTGTCGGATGCAGCAGATACCGGCTCCGACAGGTAAACCGAGCCTCGTTATCAGCAGACAGGTGTGTAACTGAAGTCTAGAGCTGCTGCTGCAAATCACAGGCCCACACATGTAATCTGCCTGGTTTTAATCACGCTGCCTCTGCCCCAAAGCTGCTCCAGGATTCACTTTACTCCATTTGTAAAGGACATGTCACTGGCAAAGGGGAAGAAGATTTTAATTATAGATAAATAAAGCTGAGACAGAGAAAGGTTTTATTTATTTGAATCTAATCAGTGCTTTTGTCATACAGAGAATAAACAGATTCTTTACTCACCTCTTACTTATATTTGTTCTTATTAAGGTTTTATTTATCCTGCACAAAGTAAAAACAAAATGTAAACTACAACATACAGTCGTAGAAGGTAAAAGTAGGTCCAGTAGGATGTTCATGTCCATCGTCACGTTAAAGACACAGACACTGATGTGAAACTCTTTCAACACATTACAATGCTGGGTTTTTTAATATTTTGTCGGTTTGATTTTTCAGCAAATCATAAATGATCTCCATCTCCATTTCTGCTTCACATGTTTTGTTTCTGTTTTTTTTTTTACTGCAAAGGCGTTTATTAATCGAGACATCTGCATTTGGACTTTAAAGGTTCCAAGTGTCAACATATGGGACCTTTAATGCCAGTCCGTGGAACGTGCTCGTCTGGTTTTTCTCTCTTTGTCATAAGTTGACGTCGTGAGCGACTGATGCCTCATGAAAACGTCTTCATCTTCGTCACACGTACCAGCGTCGTACTGTTTTTATTTGCCAGACGTCGAAGCTCAGAATCAACATCAGCGTGAATACGTGAACGATGTCGACGTTTCTGGAGATGCGATCCGCGAAGCTGGACTTGAAGTAAACCGACAGGAAGTGATCTGTTGTGGTTCACCTCTGAGCTGGAGCCGCAGAGTCAACGTACGTCTTTTACTCACGCGTGGCATTTCCTTCTGCAGGGATTTCAACGTTTTAATGTCACGACTCACCTCAAACGTTCCCACAGATAGTTTCTCCTAAAGGGGAGTCGCTGCATCTTCAAAACGACTGTGATTAAAAGTGTAAAGAAATACAGTTGAGTTGAGTATTTTATACAGAGCCCTTAAAGTCCCACAAGGTGATGTATGTTTTATCTTGTTTTATCTTAAATCTAGCACCTTGTGGAACTTCAGGGGCTCCGTACTTCAACCCTAGATTCACCAGTAATGTTTGATCCCTGAAGAAAACTGCATTAAAACTGGACCAGTATTAACTCTTACTGTCCACCTCTGTGATGATGATGATGGTGATGATGATGGTGGAAGTAGGACACGTTCAGTTGTAAAGAAGCAGCTCACGTTGGCCAGATTCACCCGACACCTGTAACAACATGGCTGAAAGTGTTTACAGCAGATCGTCTTCCCGCTGCCGTCCACACTTTACCTGCAGGTGAAGGGAAGTTACCTGAGAATCCACGTGAACTCTGGACGACCCCGCCTCACTCTGCTTCATCCATTATGGACGAGTCGGCCCAGTCTCTGGACCCTGAACACAACACGACGTCCACGTAGAGCAGCCGCGGTTCACTTCAGAGACGTTTCATACGTTAACGTCACCGGAAAAACCACAGAAAACAACACCTCGAAACTCCTTTTATATCCAACAAGGTGTGAGATGTAGGACGGTGTGATGTTTGAGTTTAAAGACTTAATATCGTGAAAATATTGTAATAATTTGAGACAAAACTTTTCAAGAATACAATTGCAATATGAGAATAAAAGTAATGTGGAGAGGTGTCTTGTCTTTTCCACGGTGACATGAAACGTCAGATTCATGTACATTTATATTTGTCTTTTGATTTGGACGAAGAGGAGACGCAGCAGGAGGAAGGACTGGATCAACTCCTGCAGGTTTCAACGTTCACTGGTGTCTTTTTCAGGAGATCTTTCACATCTACCCCGTTCCGTTTGAACTAGATGTTCAGGTGTGAACATTCCACGATGTGGACCAGGATGGGGACGGGATGTAATGAGAACAAAACCAACCGAACCAAACGTATGTGATGAAAATACAAACCTGAGCCTTGGTCTGATGTTCAGGTCTGAAAACTCCCCCAAAAACAAAAACCACCACCTTTAAAAAATACAAACATGTCCCTTTAAAGCTTTTTTTTAATTCAAACTAAAACGTGCAAATGTTAGATTTAAACCTGGACTGATCTGATTCAGGCGACAAGGGAATGAAATGAACCAGACATATTTAACTTGATTGTCTTTGTTTTTGAGCTAAAAGTTCATATAATGGTTTGATACAAACACTTGTTTTTCAGTGACACTGTGTCGTCTTTAAACCTGATCCGGTTCCTCGGACTCTGTGAAAACCCACATTTCTTGGACCAGTGTTTTTTGTTTTTTTTTGTCGTTTTTCGCCGGTTCTGCGCGTCTTTCAAGTCGGTCCGTTTGAAAGTAAAGCTGAGGAGTCGCCGGAGTCCAAATCACAAACACATGAGCAGGCTTGAGGAGAGGCGGTGGGTTCCGGGTCCGGGTCCGGGTCTTCGGGATGGATGACACTTTTAATGTGCACTGACGGCTCAACCAGAGCCTCCACGAGGCGGAGGTGGAACATACGAGAAGAAAACGAGTGTTTCCATCCACAGAACTGAGATGTTCAATCTGAACTTCAGATTCCACTTGATGTTCAGTAGGAATCATGAACACGTTGAAACGCTCCTGAAAAGCAGCCTCACACTGACACCTGCTGGTGGAAACTGAGAACTGCATCTGTTCAGTTTTAATCAAATAAAAGCTGTTTTCTCCTAAAATCAAGAAAAAAATCAAACCCTTCCCTCTGGTTTGATTCAACACCAAAAACACGCCTTGATTCACTTTAAACTCATCTCTTCTACTTTCCTTTGAATCATTTGTCGAGTGCAAACAAGTGTTATAAAAAGAAAACGATTAAATGTTTAAAACTGCTTTTCTAATTCTTTATTTAACATCAGCTGTAGTGAAAACATGCAAAAACACAGATGAAGGTCCTTTAAAACAGCATTTAATTATAAAAGCTTCAACAGTTCTTAATCAGAGTCACTGCCCACAGCTTCTGGAACAACAAAAACACTAGTGTTTTCATGTAGAAGGTTTGAGAAACAGGAGTAAAACACACCGACATCCCTTTAAAGCAACACACGACAGCACTGAGCTCGAGTAAATCAAATATCTGCACAAAACCAGGAGAAAACACAAACTAAAGATGAAGACGTTGAGGAAAACGAGTGTTGGACGTTCACGTTCAAACCTTCGATACATTTGAATCTGGATTCATCGCCTCCTGATTATATGTAAACTGTAGGAAACGAGCCAAAACTACAAAGAAATGTGAGAGAATTTCCTAAAAACTAGCATCAAACCTTAAAAAACATTATTAGTATCTTCTAAACATGCACCAGAACATTCAGAGTTTGTACATCATACGTATAATATATGAAATCTCATACAGTTTATGATGATCAGCATCGAACGCAGCTCAGTCCTCCCTCGTAACCGAAGTCTAAGAAAAGCTTTAGTTTAGTAAAACCTGATTCACAGCAGAAAGAAGACGATCCACGTCATGAAACACGTCACCAGGTTTAACTCCAGGGTTTAAAGGTTCAAGAAGTCGTTCATCTTTCAGTTTCTCTACGTTTGATTCAACAAAAGCTGAAGTAAAAAGACTTAAACGTTTCAAACAGGATGAAAAAGCTGCTGCGTTCGAGTAAAAAACACAAATACAACAGATTCACTATTTATTCAACAGTTTTCTAAGGATTGTAATAATATAGATTCAATAACGACGACAAACTACTTCATTTCTTCAATGGATTTTCAGTCACGTTTTTAAATGTGTTTTTCCAGGTGATTTTTGCATCAGAATAAAGTGAAAAACCTTCATCCTGATGCAAACGAAACGGAGGATTTTCTCCAAAACATGAAGCGTTTGCTTCTGTGAAAATCACATTCCATGACTTCTGATGATTTCACTGAATTTGACTGAACTCCAGGACTTTTCCAGGCCTGAAACGTGACATTTGAACATTACATGATTTCTCCGTGGGATCCGTGTTCACAGATCAGTACATTTACAGTTTGTCAAGAAGAATCTGAAACGTTTACTCTCACTTTCCTCATGTGCAGAAA
This sequence comes from Coranthus polyacanthus, assembly GCA_037367275.1. Lineage (NCBI taxonomy): Eukaryota > Metazoa > Chordata > Actinopteri > Kurtiformes > Apogonidae > Coranthus > Coranthus polyacanthus. Next base: position 22,538,162 of record JAPQRN010000001.1, read on the forward strand.
ATAAAAAACCATGAACGGGTTGTTCTTCACTCATTTCAAACACTGACAAATCAGATCCTGTTTAAATGAAACCTGTCCATCACGAGGCTGCGTTCAAGGAAAACGGGAGTTTTCAACTTTGTGTAAATGGAGGCGAAAAAGTAAAATGTGTTTTTTTCACTTTTCAAGCTGAATGTTTCCTGGAAACAGTTTAATCTTTACACTTTTAGGTTTCAATGTCGGTTAAAGACAGTTTGTTGTTTTCACTGTAAACGAATCCATATATTTCATACATTTACTGTAATATTCTCATACATTTATTCTAATCTTCCCTCTTTTTGTCAGTCTTTCACATTAAACGTAGTTTTTGTTCTAAACCTCCAGTTTGATCAGTGTGTTAAAGCTGCCGAATAAATCCCGTCTTTACTGACGTTTCTTAACTTGTCAAAGTGAAAAACGTCTCTTTATGTCCAAACGTCTTCAAAATCAGATTGGACCAAATGAAAAACTACAAACATTCAACAATCATCAGAATCAGACGCCGTTTCTTCGTTATCTCCTTTTTGTGGAATGAGATTTGTGTCGATTTAATCAAACAAAACTATCAAAGAATGAAGTAAACGTTGTCTTTTTGTTTCCAGTTTCTCTTCGATCAAACCGTCGCCTCTCGTTGACTTTTTGTTTCGTTTGTGGATGTTTCTGTCTTTTCTTCACTACAGCTTTTAAAACACCTACACTTAATAATAATTACACCTCTTTCATATTTGTCTTTTAATATTTTATGGTACTTCGATGACTTTATCCTATGTTTAGTTGTCCTTAAAAGTGTTCGTTTATCTCTATATTTTATATGAACTTTGATATAAATTCAGGAGGTTGTTCTTAACCTTAACTTATAGTAACTTATTATTCATTATTAAGTGTATTATATGAGACAATTTCTTTAATATCTTTTAGCTCATGTGTTTTTCTACATAAAGTAGTTTTACAACGTGTCTGTTCACGATACTAATACTAATAAAAATGTTTGAACATCGTGTCGTATTTGATGATTTTTGGATTGAATGCATGTTTTGAAATCTTTTAACCTATAAAGTCTGTGCTCATGCTGTATAAATAAAGCTCTTCTTCTTCTTCTTGGTGGATGAATTTTCCACCAACACCTCGATGTCCTACAGGTTTTGTTTGACTGTTTTGGCACAAATCTGATTCCATATTTCACTAATTTCAGTGAAATCTAACAGATGTAGCTGCACTAGTTGTACCTCGACGTGACATAAACACCTTTTTGCTCCTCGTGACGTGAACGCAGACGTAAAAACATGCAGCGTCCGACCTGCGAGTCAATAAAAGCACTGAGTTCATCGGCTGTGTGATGTGTTTGGCACATGACGCTGTCTGTTGATCTGAAACGCAGCTCGTCCACGTTTAACAAAAAATAACATCGAAAAACATAGACACAAACTCCACTTCCCTCCATCGTGGGTCGGTTTGAAAAAGCGACGTGGAGTCGCTCCCGTTCGGTCAGAGGACACTTCTTTAAAAAACACTCGTTTTCTTCTGGGCGACGTCTTGGAGCTGATTCTCAGTTGACAGATGTCAGACGTCCACCACCATCTTTTTGTGGATGTCTAATCCCCCGACGACCTGCAGGACATGAAACCAGACATTTGACGTTAAACTGAGGCTACGACGACTCCTGGGTTTGTTCAGAGTCTGTAAGAAGCTGCTGAATCCAAACTGAAACTCACCGCGCAGAACTCCTCGAAGGATATCCTCCCGTCTCCGTCCTTGTCTGCGTTGATGATGGTTTTGTCGACGATCTGCTGCAGCTGCGTGTCCTTCAGGTTGCTGCCCACCATCATCTTCAGGACCTGGAACAGCTCTCCGTTGGAGATGTAGCCGTCTTTGTCCACGTCGTAGATCCTGAAGGCGACTGGGCTCAGACAAACACGGAGGAGAAAGTCAGCTTTGTGTTTATGTCTGTAACTGTGTAAAACAACCACGCAGTGTTTCCTCTGTAAGAAACACTGAGGTTAATGACAAATACACGTCTAAGTTTAACACACTGTAGCTTCATAAACAGCTCAAAACCACATCGAAAACCTGGACCGTCATCAAGACGAAGATGCATGGAATCAAACGAAGCTGCTGGAGTTTGAGTTTAGGACGTAAACGAGACACGTTAAAACTAATGTTTAGAACAGAAAACATGACATGAAACACGTAACAAGATGAAAATCAGAGAAGATGTGAAGATGTTTTAAACTAACGTGTCAGTAAAAACAGAGACTTGATGGAGATTCATGTTTTTAAGTCTTGAGTTGAACACGTTGGATTTATTATTATATTTATTTGGATTTTAGGAGAAATGTCGTCAGTATTTTCTAGGATGAACAGGAGAACATACATTTATATTTTCCAGAGCTTTGTTAAAAAAGACTTGAAGAAAAACACAGGAACGTCATGGTTTCCTGTTGAAGGTGATGAAACTCACTCAGCTTCAGTTTTATTTTTATTTCTTTGTCTTTGTTCACGATCATCTAGTTTTTCTTAAATCGCTGTGTTTGTCTTATTTTACCAGTAAAAAAAGAAAAATACATGAAAGCCTGGTTTTATATCTTCGTCTCTATTGTTTCATTATTTTTTGATGTGTATTCATTTTGTTTGCTTCACACATCATTCAAGTAAAGCTCACGTTAAAGTTCATGTGTTTTTATTTCATATTCAATATGTCTGAACATAGAGAAACATTTCGTTTAAAGTATAAACCGACCTGAAACCAACTTTTACATGTGTGTTTCAGATTAATTTCAGTAAAAGGTGAAAAATAAAGGAACGTGATGAGACTCACAGCGTAACTTCTGCTCTTTGTCTCCTTTGACGCTGAACTGAGAGACTCCTTCAATGAACTCTGGAAAAGAAAACACATCATCCATTAAACATCCATGTCTTTAAATCAACTGGTTCATAAACTATGACACGACAGGACTCACACATTAAGGTGATTCTAGAAAGAGCAGCAACACATCAGACTTTCATCTCCACAAACATTCACACAAACAAACAAACTGATCGAACTATTAGAGACCTGAAAATGTTCTTGAAGGAACTCGATCGTCCTTCTCGAGGTAACGTTTGTACAAGCGAGTTTGGATAAAATTCAGTTTGATTGTAGACGTTGACAGAAGCAGGTTGACGTGAAGTTTGTGATTCAACGTTTTCCTCCTTTTGTTTTTGATACGACTTTTCAAAGAGTTTAAGTTTTTAAATGTCACAAACGTCAAAAGACTCAAAACAAGTAGTAGTTGTTGGAAAACACGTCAGATGTACTTCATTCAGCTTCAATGGAAACAGTTGAGTTGAATTAATATTATCTGTGGAATCACATCTCCATGATTGTTGTGACCGAAAAGTCTTAGTTTCACGGCAGCTTTTCTAAAAAAAATAAAATAAAATGCGATTCCTGTCGTGATGTTTTGAGATGTTTTTTTGCAGAGAAATTGCAGAGTTGAATGAAAACTTCAAAAATAGTTGCATTTTTCCTAATCAAAGGTACGTTTCTCCAGCGAGAATATAAACGTACCGTTCTGAGCGTTCCAAGTAATCTGAGCAAACAGCCTCAGGATTTAAAAAACCTCCAACAAAATGTGCTTTATTATGTATTATTATTATTATTATTATCATTATGAAGACGTACAGCTGATGGGTTTCTGTTCCACAAAGCAGCCACATCGCAGACATTAAAGTAAAAAGGACACTGAGATGTCAGTAGGAACAACAAACCTCATGCTCTGTAAGTCTCCATCCAAAATACAAACACCAACAAGTAATAAATAAATGGAGAAACAGCCTTTGAAAGTGTGTCGTTCTCAGAACAGTTTGGACTGAAAACACCTGATGCTACAACACATGGACTCTGAGATGAAACGTCACCGTACGAACACAGTCTGTAATTTAATGTCATCTGTCTGTACATGTGCACAGGTAACTTAACGGCGTCTTTTTCCCGTTGGAAGGAGTAAAATAAAAAACAAAAACCAACCATGCATCCACCAATCACATCGCTGCATGACCCACAAACCAGAGACTGGAGCGACCAATCAAAAAGCAGCAACATCCAACCAGTCGTCATAACATCAGAAACAGTACTGTCATTATATTAAGATACATGTTTTTGTGTTTACCTCTGAAGTCGACTTCCCCGTTTCCGTCGGTGTCGAATATGTCGATGACTCGCTGGACGAGGGGATTCTGCTGGAGCTCGGGTAGAGACATAAACTCCTCCACACTCAGAGAGCCCGAGTTATCTAGGTCGAGTTTCTTAAATCTCTTCCCCAGCCTCTTAATCTCATCAGCATCGACTGAAATTAAACACAGGGGGAGAGAGAGGTATTTACAGACTGAGAATGACTGAAACAGTGAAGGGTTGTGGTAACAGGTCCAGCTGACGATCTGGACAGACGTTGACTGATCGCTGAGTTTGGACGACGCTTGTACCTGGAGAAATAAGGACACAGTCGCCTAAACACCTGTCGTCCACCTGTACTTCATCCTCCCGCCTTTAGAACCCTTCCCACCGGAACCAAGCGTACCTGTTTTTTTGCCCGTGTTGGCCATGGCGGTCCAGAAGTGCTGCTCCTTCAGTCAGGCTGAACCTTGTGCTACCGGACCTCCCGGTGCCTCGCTCTAAGCCCTAACACCAGGTCATGTGACACCTCTTTCAACACTAATCACTCCGCTGATGACCATGGATCCACCTGACACGGTGGCGGTGGGAGCCATGCTGTGTTAGTATCCCCTTCATTCATGGACACAACTAACCCTGTCGTAGCAAATAAGTGGAAATCAGAAGGATTTGGAAGCAAGGAGATGACGTTGTGTATAAAATTAGGACAAAATATAACAAATTAAATGCAAAAACGAGCAAAATAGACAAATACAGATGAGGAAATATGGTAAAAGTCACCTCCTTCCAGAAAATGAGTGTCCACATTATACTCACAAATACAACAAAACTGAACTGAAATGAGCATCATTTACTGCTGTGTTGTGTATGAAGAGGTTTCATATCAGTGCATGTTGGAACAGATACCCATGTTCATCTGATAATACTCCATCTACTAGTCTGATTCCAGTCTGTCTTCACCTACAGTCTGTTTTTACAGAGGACTGACAGAGCTCTGTCGCATGAAGCAACGACCACCTGAAGCTCAGTATCAGCAAAACAAATGAGCTTAAGGAGGATTAGCAGAGGAGCAGGAGGCCCCCTGTCCTGGTTCCAGAGGGAGGAAGTGACGAGGGTGGGCTCCTTAGTGTCCTGCTGAGGACATGGAAGTAGTCATGTTTACAGGTGACTGCTCACTGATGCAAACTCTACAACCTCTAAACAGGCTTCGTTACAGGAGGACATGGACGTGTGACGGCTTGGACACAAGCTGAGTTTCGATCGTCACTAGAGAAAAAGAACCTGTGTTAAGAGTCTCCTCCGGTTGGGTTCATCTCAGACGTCATTAGGAAACATGACAGTTCGTCTTGTGCTTCACAGTGGATTTCTTAGCTGTGATGGGAGAGATTAGTGACATGTTTTGTGAGTTTGGTCATTTTTAACGTTGGTTTCAACAATATAAAGAATAAACCAGATATAAAAAAGCGTGTGTTTGGTCCATGGTTGGTCTTCATGACAGACTGCCGTAAACGGACCTCGCCTGTCACAACACCTCAAACTGTCACCGGTCTCGCAAAACCCTCATTTAGTTCATGTTAGATCTTATCAGGTGGGGTCGTAATTCACTAGTCTTTCCCAGGACGACAGATGGAAAAACCTGGTACATTTACACAAGTGTTCATTAATGTGCACTGTCCATAAAGAAACAGACATTAACATTTCATAACATATAAACAGCAGGTTAAATGTGCAATTTAAACGGCTGACTGTAGAAATTCAGTAAACACAGTTTAGAAAAAGATGTTAAAAATACTTACTAGACTGAGGGTGAGGCTTCTAAACATCACAACTTCTACACATATGTTAAATAAGTATAACTCTTCAACATATGTCTGGAAGGATTGGTGCCATCTTTGCTCCATGATAAACAACTTGAATTTGCATTTTACTTTCTTATCAATCAGGAAACAGATGGAGCAACAGTCACATGTCAGAAACGAACTGAAACTTATTCAGAGAGTGAACAGAGCCACAGACGAGTCTCCGTGAAAGAAAACTTAAACTGAGTTCATCAGATCTTTTTAAACTCAGCAGAATCTCTGGCAAACACCGGTGAGTAAAACTGATCAGATTCACAGCTTCACAGCTTCACTTCAGCTCCAATCACACATGAAATGTAGGTTTTTTTATTTCATATTTACTTGTGAAATACTTAATAACACACAGAAGTACATACAGATAACAATGATATTTTTATGTATTTTATATTATTATGTCCCACTTTGTCATTTTAATAAATGCCAGGTTTTATGACATGGTTTGGACTTTAGTTTCACTTCTATTTTCCTGTTTTTTTTTTTTTTATTGTTTCTAAAGTCATACTGCAAAGCACTTCCTCAAACCTCACACTCCTGAATATTAGAGCGGCGTGAAAAATGCTTAAATCTCAAAACTGAGATTAGTGCTGCCTGCTTCCATTAATTAGCAGAAACCCAAACTTTTTTGTTGAAGACAACGTGACAGTTAAGACTGGCTGGTCTGGCTTGTAGGATCTTCTCTATTGGAATATACAGGTGGTCAGGTTGTATATATATATATATATATTGTACAGTGTGTGAATCACCGTGGTACGCTAGTATAACGTTAGCCATTTGTTGTTTCGTTAGCTGTAGCTAATGTAACAGCATCAGAACAGAGCTGTGCTCTGAGTTCCGCGAGTATCTGATTTTGGTACATTTTTCAGAGAGCATAGCTCTAGTTGATCTCCATAGTGCCTTCATTATTAGAGGAGTCGGGAGGATTCAGCCATCACTTCATTTGCTAGCGGTCGCTGCCGTTGTGCTCCTTCTTATCTTGACTTGGGTGGCTTAAGACACAGTACAACACGGCTCCTTAGTAGTCAGGATTTTAAGCACAACACACATTTAACTGTCTGCTGCAAATCTTTGCATATAAAATGATCATCTAAAAAAAATCACTACAGCGCTTGTGTGTCGATACAATATCGCGATATTTAAGGGTATCGATATTGTCTTACACCCCTAAGCCCAGACTCACTACACTCATAAAACTTTAATTACGTTCATGTTCACTAGTGCAACATAAGGGCAAATAGGTAAGGGATAAACAACGAACAGCAAACCAGTCATTATAGTGAAATAAACCCTGACAGGTTTTGATGCAGGACTCAATGCAGGGTACAAGAGAACAGAGAAAACATATCAAAATGTATTCAGTTCAGCTGATGTCTATAACTTGCTGATACAGAAACGTCCTGGCACACAGACCTGGAAGCTACGATACTTTCAACATCATAATAACGCAGCTACGTCAGCAAATCATCTGTAAAACCAGGCTTAACACACATTCACACGAAGGCAGCAGAGTTCAGAGAACAAATCCTTTCAGGTCCTTATAGGACCATGTCGCCCAGCCCTAATGTGTATTATTGTTAACTTCATGTATTTAGTATTAACATCTATAACTGTTTATCATGCATTTTTAACATAGCTGTGCATCATGTGGGTGAACGTTCACTCTCGTATGAGGAGACTACATGGTTTTCATGGTTCTCCTTGTTCTAAATATCTCCATTATTATGAAAATGCAGTTTATACAGTTAACATGATGTTACAGCAATACATCATGGCAGAAAATGAAATGATATAGTAGCTCCTTTAGAGAAACATTTAATTATTGAGTCATTTTTCAATCAAGTGATTTTCTTTTCTTTTACTCTCAGTTTATAGCTATGGCTGCTGCCAGCTGTCTGCTGTCTGAAGATCAGTTTCTGTGCTCCATC
>JAPQRN010000001.1:22549334-22570686 GCA_037367275.1 Coranthus polyacanthus
ACGACAGAGAAACAGGGTGAAGACTTCATCAAAGAGTTGGAACAGGAAATCTCTGAGCTGAAGAAGAGAAGCACTGAAGTGGAGCAGCTCTCACGCTCTGAAGACCACCTCCACTTTCTACAAAGATCCACATTAATGAAATCTGCTCTACCAACTAAGGCCTGGACAAAAGTCAGCGTCCGTCCACCATCATATGAGGGGACTGTGGTGAGAGCTGTGTCTCAGCTGAAGGACAAACTCAGTGAAGACATGAAGAAGGTGTTTCAGGCTGAGTTGAAGAGAGTCCAGCAGTATGAAGTGGATGTGACTCTTGATCCTCGTACAGCACATCCTAAACTCAGACTGTCTAATGATAAGAAACAGGTACATCATGTCAATCATAAGAAGAATCTTCCAGACAACCCAGAGAGATTTTCTGATAATCCTTGTGTCTTAGGAAAGCAGAGTTTCTCTTCAGGCAGATTTTACTTTGAAGTTCAGGTCGAAGACAAGACTAAATGGACTTTAGGAGTGGCCAGAGAGTCGATTGACAGGAAGGGATACACGGCACCAAGACCTCAGGATGGATACTGGACCATTTGGTTGAGAAATGGAGATGAATACAAAGCTCTTGCTGGTCCTGAGATCCTTCTGTCTCTGAAGTATAAGCCTGACAAAGTAGGGGTATTTGTGGATTATGAGGGTGGTCTGGTCTCCTTTTATGACGTAGATGATGAAGTTCTCATCTATTCCTTTACTGGCTGCTGCTTCAATGACAAACTCCTCCCATTCTTCAGTCCATGTAATAATGATGGAGGTGAAAACTCTGCTCCTCTGATCATTAACCCTGATGACTATTCTACCGACTCAGACTCCGACTCCGACTCCGACTCTTACCCAGACCTCAGAATCCAACTAGAATAAAATAGTATTTGAGACGGCAGTGCGTCCACAGTCTGATCTTACACCTCGAATTCAAACACATCATTTCCTGATATTAGTTCCATGTTTTAACCACTACAACTGACATGTATGTAGAACTTCTTCCTTTGGCCGCACACAACATGAATGAATATTTTCTGATCTTAAAGACAAACTGTTGTTAACTGACTTTCTAAAGAACACATCACAATAAGAAATTCAACCCAGCCATGGTACAAGTTCTGTTATGCCAGTCTGGAGACTCATGCCTTATTACTGCTGTGTTCTGCTTGTCTACGACAGGAAGCTCTGGCAGACGTTATCTTTTTGTTAATAATGTGGAAGTTTTAGGAGGCTTGTGTATGTAGGAAGAGGGAGACAATGGGAAATGTATATGTAAAATGTATTTGTCTTTAGAGAAAATCAACTTAAACAGTTATTAAATGTAAATATAACCATAACTATGTAGTGTCTGGGTTTTCTCTGATTACTGTGATGATGAATTTACTACATACTTTATTACTTCTATTCATTTTTTTGTTGTTTTTCTTTTTTCATCCAATATTTCTACCATTGGATTGTTAGTTGCCCTTATGTTAAGTACTATATCTATCTACTCTATCTGTGTGGACTGTGATTACATATCAAAAAGACAATTACGCTCTGTGTCTTTTGTTCATATAGTGAAATAAATGTAATATTCAGAAACGGATTTGTTTTGTTTTATGTAGTTACTGTTTATTGTGAAGAGGTAAACATTGCATAACATCTTTCAAGCCCAAGAGTTTTGTCAAATTTTTGTTGTAATATCCTAAATATTCTCGGTTTGGATGAATGTTTTGAATATATTTATGTATGTCGATTTCAATGTCCTTCAAAGCCCCTGTGAAAAAAGAATTGAAGCCTCCTGAAATTAACATTAGTCAAAGTGATAAATAACGACGTATGGGACACAGTCATTACTGTGAAATAAACCTCTGTCTTTGTTCTATTTTATAAATAGAGCTGCAAATATTTTGCTAATCAATGGTTTCAGTGATTTTGCAAAAATTTCAAACATTTCCTTGTCAAATGTATGAGCTAATTTGTTAGCCAATGTGTCAGTGAAATGTCTTTATGTTCTGGGCTCTTGGTCGGTGAAAAAATATCTCTGAAGACGTCACTTTGGGCTTTTGGACATTACCAGGGGCTTTTTTACAGTTTTACCTTTAATACATCCAGAAAATAACCTGAACTTTAATCCAGAATTAAAGTCATTACAGCAGCAATGTGGACATCCTCTGAAACACCAGAGAGTGAAGTGGTCAAAACCCAAAAACCATCTGCACTGAACTGAAGCATCCGCCTCGACTCGCACTAAAGTCAAACACCAGGGTGTGTTTGTGCTGCCGGATTAGAAACCCAAACCTTCAGGATCCACTTTCCACCACAAAGTTCCTGAAAATGCTGAGACGTGTTTCTAACTTTGCATGTGGATCACAGGTCATAAATCTGAACCAGACCTGCTGAAGCTTCCCGCTCTGTCTGACACCTTCTCTAACAGCTCGTTAGGAAACACAAACCTCCCACGCACTCAGCAAACCTCCGAAAGCCACGACAGCTGACTTACATCGGAGAAGCTCAGGTTACACTTGAATCTGCTCCAAATTCTCCTCCACACATTAGTCAGCCATTATTTACTGATTCACCAAGCAGCCTCTCATCTGGTACCATTTAACAATAAGACTCCACTTTATGATGTGGTTATGATATAAAAAATTACAAAAGTGACCTTGTCAAATAACATTTCATCAGTTAAAATTGTGATTTGTCCTCATCACTATATTACATCTTTTGGCCATGTACATTTAATGAGGCTCCTTTTGCTGGTTATACGTTGTAGTAACTCATTAGTAAATGGTTTAAAATGCTGACTGATAAAAGGACCAGAAAAAAAAAGCCAAGCAACAAAAAAGATCTGAGATTTAACACAATAGTCAGATTAGAAAAAGCAGCAGTAACTTGATCTTACCCAATAGTGAATGAATCGATGTATGAAAACTGTGAAAACTTGGGATCGACTGTTTTTTTTCCCCCCAGGACCCATATGTATCACCTACCATCAGAAAACCAATAACTGATGTACATTTGCAGTAAAAACTGAATTATTTAGAGTTATATCTCCAACACAACACTCTATTGAAATGCCTTTAAATTGTCAAATCAAAGAGTCTACAATCGAATGAATAACCTAATAAATAAACAGATATAAAGCCTTTCTAAAGATACTGTCAGAGGTCAGAGCAGGACGTCTAAACCTGACACATCACTGGGACTATAAATAACAGAGACTCCCCAACGCTGACCTTTACACAGCGACCAGGCTTTTTTAGCCTCCGAGTGTCTGAAGTCTAGGGTCTGGGTCTGGGTCTGGGTCTGGGTCTGGGTCTGGGTCGTCCAAACCAGCTCCGGTCTGCAGCACGTGGTGGCGTTCACTTCCATCACCTGCCGCCGACAGATCACGTCGCCCACACATTCACCCATGATGCAACACTATCCAAAGTCTGCGGCAACAACGCACATTAAAACCTGTACACTCTGGTCAAGGTTATTATAATGAACAAAAACAAACATAAAACGACAACGACCAACGCGACTCAAACTCAAACTAAACACAACTTCAGGTAAAACCAGTTTCTTTCTTTTCCTTTATTTGTACTGTGTTTGTTCTACAACTTTCTCCAAATTAAAAGGATCTAAAGACACAGTGACAGACTAGTTGCATTTTAATAAACAGCGGTTTTGTTAATCATATTTGACATCATGTATTCTTTCATCTTACCTTCAGCCCCTATAAATCAAGGAAGAACTAAAACACGAAAACTAAATAAAAACTAAAGTAAAACTAGTCAATCCCTCAAAAATATGAATTGAATAAAACTACTTATGCACTCATAAAAATAACTACAACTGAATGGAAATCAAAAACCACACCAGACACAAAATAAACATAGAAGTAAAAACTACTGAAAATCTCAAAACTGTAACGACTCAACATCAATTCAGCCCAAAACTATGAAATGTGACCACGACAAGAAGTTAAACAGGTAAATATGGAAACATATGTTATGCTATATTTAAAGTAAGTCATCTGTAAAATTACGATTCAGCTCTTTATCAGTAGCAGAAACTCAGGTAGTGAACTAGAACAGATACTGAAACTACAATTGTGAACCAGACCAGTGTCTGTTCAGACTCAGATCATACTTGTAGCGGAGACTTTGACAGAACTGAATTAAAGGTATTACGTGAATTTAGATGAAATGAATATATTGACACATATAATCCTAGTAAAACATGCTGTATATCTACGGTACTGGGGTGTGAGATCAATGACAGAAACAGAAAACAGTCACATTCCTGAAGCTGATTCTTATAAAACACATGATTGTACTGACGACAGCAGATGATGCTACAAATTTTAAATGTAGATCTATACAATCGGCTCAGTCTGAAGATCGGCATGACCGATTCAATATCCGACCAAATGTGACATATGGTCAAAATCTGCACTTCTGTTCAGAGTTAAGAAACTGCCAGATAAACAGACAAGCAGAAAACATCAAGAATCTGTTCACGGATGTCGCTGCTGTGGAGACAGAAAAATAACCAGACAAATTCACAAACTGAAATTAAGAGCACACATACAGTATGGTTCATTGTTTTAACCAACTTATGCAAATCTAATGGCGTCGTATAATGAAGTGATTTATTGGTACTTACAGTGTGAGCACATTTCCAGAGGATAACTGACTTCATTTCCCTAAAAAAACAAAAAAAACAGGAAGTTTAAGATCGACAATAAAACCAATGTTCCAAAAACAGACATCTGATTAAAATCAGAAAGGGAAATCTGTGTCAAAGAGAGTGGAACACAGAGCCAGGAATTTAACTGAATATCTGGATGTTTAGGCTGCAGATTGCTGCCAGAAACAGAAGAATTACATGAGTTTAAATCCCACAGATGTTAAAATAAATGTTTTATGACTTAAATAATAAAGTATATGTCCAAAAGTTTGTGGCTGTTTTTCTGGTTTGATTGAAGTGAAGTCTGAATTCTACAGCATGTTTTGCCTCCAATTTAGCTCCAAAAAATATCCAAAAAACTCCCGTTTCAACATGGTGATGCCTCTGTTCACCGAACCACATCCGTAAAGAAACAGTGTGGTTCTGGGAAAACTGAAGTCCTGCACCGAGCCCTGACCTCTGACCCCATCCAACACCGTGCGGATGACCTGGAATGACCACTGAGACCGGCCAGGTTCAAAATCTGCTGAAAACCAACAACCAGAAACGAGGAGACTGAGAACGCAGCTCATTCGTTCACATAAGTGAGTTTTTTCACCTGTTCTCATACTTTTGATCATGTAGTGGACTCGCTTTTTTGCTCCTTATGTTGGTGAAAAATCTGTACAATCACTAAATCAATGTATTTTCTGTGCCGATTCTTGGCTCGTTGTTGGAGTCGTTGATTATGTATGAGAGCGACAGAATGATCTGGACTCTGCCAGAGCTGAGAATGAGGACGATGCCTCCTGGTCTCATCTCTCGGGGACCTTCAGAAACTGAACCAGGCTGCAGCTTTCCCTCAATTCCAGAAATAAGATCCACATTAAGTCTAAAATAATCTGCCGTCCTTAATAAGGCTGACGTTCTCTCACCTGATATCTCAACACCTGCGAGTATGAAAACCCTTGTTTCTTTATCAGATTCAGGGTTAAATTCTTTTTTCTTCCTGCAAATATAAAAATCACCATAGATTTGTACTTGAACTAAAAAAGGGCCACAAATAGGGCTGAATGGAATGAAAACAAAAGGGTTTTTTATGGTTGAACAAAAGCTTTATTGTGAGGAAAACCATCCTTAATTTAAGTATGTGTAAAACATCTCCCTTTAGAAATAAATAAAATAAACAACAAAGCTGATCATCTTCCATTTTAGCTAAAGAAACTCTAGTGGACATTGTAAGAGTACATTGACGAGTCGAGGATCAAAGCTGATGCACAGGTCACATTTTTGTGTATATGTTTTTCAATGACATTTCTTTCACTTTTTTATTTTTTATTTTACTTTTTTATTCACATTTTCTTTACATTATTGGTCATACAAGCAGGAAACGTGATAATCACGTCACTTTGGGTAGCTGTTTATACATTAAATTTAAAAACATTAAATTAAATTATTAACATAATTAATTGTAAGAACCAATAATTGCGACGCTTTTATTTTGAAGGCAACTTCCGACTAGCTAACATAGCACCGGTATTTCCATCAAAACACGTCTCCAAATAGCGTATATGTGGACGTGGGCGACGTGACAGTTATACAAAAGCAAAATGCCACAATAATTGTGCAATACTGACATAAACTAACGGCCACAAACTTCCCTTCCTGTAACATTTAACCGCTATGCTAACAGTAGCAGCATTAGCCTTGGGTGCTAGCTAACGAAGCTAACTGGTGGAAAGAGACGCTGTTTACTAAAATAGATTTTTAATTATTTTACATAATAAAGAGCAGGTTTTCTTACCATCTTGCAGCAGGCGGTGGGTAATTTAACGATGTGTTGATAATGTCAGATGATGACGACGTTACAACCGGGTTTATGGGTTTTAATGGTTAAACGCCGACCTCCGGCCGTTTGACTTTCCGGCAGCGGAGGAGAGAGAAGAATTCAGCGGGGGTAGAGGGCGCAGGCGGCGGGTGTAGCGACAGAGGCAGGTCGGCTCGGTGTGGAGCGTGAAGACGGAGCAGGAGGGGTGGGAAGGACGAAGCACAGATCGTCTACTGAGAAGAGGAATCACTGCGGGGAGGGGGGGGGGGGTCGGAGACGGTTCACATTAACTTTTAAAACAGGTGCGGAAGTTACCGGAGCACCGTCGTCCGGTCCAATCCGCCACGACGGTGGGCGGGATGTGAGACGAGCACGGGGGTCAGTCCTGGACGTGGCCATCCTAACCAGGAACAGTGGACCGTAACACCAACCGTTAAAGCAAATTCAGTTATTCTCTTCGAAAGTTAAAATAAATCCTTATGCTTTGTTTCTTGTTGCTTGTTTTGCTGACTGGCTGCTGTTGTTGATCAATAACGACATCTAAATAAAGTCAAATTTCTAACTGGTTCATTAATTTAACATAAAGTCAGGTTAAATACATAACTAATACAGGCGTATGTAGGCTTATAAATACAGGCTACATAGTCACATGTTTATTTACTCCTCGGTATTAATGATATTCCAAATGTCCTGTTAAATGAAATGTTATTTGACATTCAATGGTATGTTTTATCATAATAATAATAATAATAATAAGAAGAAGAAGAGTTCATATTAATACTCAGGAGCCTACATTTTCTTTGAATATGACGGTAGGCTGTAGTGGACTCTAATATACTATATTTACTGCAGTACTTGTACTTTACTTGAGTATTTCCTTTTCCTACAGCTTTATACTTTTACTCCATTACATCTCAGAGTAAATATTCTACTTTACTTCACTCCATTTGTCTGACAGCTTCAGCTCCTTTTACAGTCCAGTGAAAACCACTTTTCTCCGTAAAAATGCATCGTCACGAAGCTGAGAACAGGCCTGTTTTTCTGAGCTCATGAAAACTTTGTACAGATACGTGGTTCTCACAGGACAGCGACGCTACAAACATGTGATGGTCTTATAGAATACGTTTCATTGATGTCGATTAAAAGAGATCAAATGAGCTCAACATTAAACGTGTGCAGCAGTAAAATGAATCAAAAACATCAGATCTAACCGTGAAATACATAGTAAAACAATGACAGGGACCATTTTACTGCACAATAAACACTGTGACTTATGTGCTATTAGTACTTTCTTACAAGAATCTCAATATTCCTAAATCTAGGGCCTATAATGCAGTAAAGATAGTGCTTCCAGTGTAATATTAACTCAAGGATTGAAACCACTTTTTTCCCTAGTTTGTGTATATTTCATGTTAATCGTGTAAATTTGTAATATTGGAAATTAGCAACAGATAAATATGACATAGTAACAAGTCCCTCTGAATGATTTAAGAAGTTCATCTGAATTGATCTGAACCTGAATGAAGCTACACTGAAATATTCATTTTTACAATAGCACTCGGTTCAATATGTTTATTCACAAAGACACTTTATACCTCTGAGTTCAATACATAACAAAACAGCGGGGTTTATGCATTGAGATAATCTGGAAAAATTACATTAAATTTGGCAAAATGAATTCCGCCACGCACTTCAAGAGGAAATAAAGAAGAGCATAGAACGCAACACAGAGTGAAGCACTTGCAGCCTGCGATGAGCACCGTGTCTCGATAAAAGACAGAAGGAGTCGTCTCCGTTTCAGAAGAGGTGTTCGATGGAGCGGTTCAACATTCTGCAATAACACTGAGGTGAGAAGATCCAAACCAGTCTTACGTCAGTGCATAGTGTGGTGCAAGTATGGAGCTAAAGAGGGGATGTAATTATCACAGCTTTGCATACTTGGATGCTCAAAGATGATGGCAGTTTTTCTCAACAGAAAAACATACAAGAAACCTCATACGGATGTTGGAATAAAGTCTATGTAAAGCTTCAACTTTTATTCTGAAGGGCTGAATGTGCATTGATCATTTACAGTAGATTCTTACAGTATTTTCTACTATTAATCTGCACTGCTGGGAGCACTGAACCCGAATGTGACGTCTAAGATGCATTAGTGGTCTCAGAAATAAAAAAAAATAAAACACCAGGTTTATGCAGAAAGGAATGAAACACAGCTGTTGTAAAGAGTTCGACTGTGGATTTTTCCCATTAAATAACATATACTACATAATACATACGAAAAGCCCAAACTACACTGATGAACACTCTCATAGCTACATTTCTTTTTCTCTTACACACAAATGCATCCACACCATTAAATAAAGGTATAAATTAGGTCTATTACTTCCATCCACAGGTGTCCAACATCCTGGTCCTCAGCTAACACCAAGCTAACTGGTGTCTCGGTCGCTCCCGCCTTGTGCTGGGATCTGTTTTTAATGAATCAAGGGGTATTGCTCAAAAACACTATAAAGGAACAGTCTGACATTTAAAGAAAATGTTTCAAATGAGCACCCTGACATTAGTTTAACTTGTGTGCGCTCAGTACAGACAGAGTTCAAGGACGCGTTTAGCTTAGCTTAGCTTACCATAGCTTAGCGCAAAAACTGGAAGTGACTGAAACTGCTAGCATTGCACTTTCAAAACACACAGAAAACAACTTTTCAGCAGCTCAAAATTGCCTAATTTACATGTATGTTTTTAGCTACAAACTAAGTTTTTTGTTTTTTGTTGACAACAGTTCTTGCTCCAGCGCTAACTTCTGCTAAATGTCTCAGTTGTACGTCTCAGTTAACACCTGTTAAAGTTCATTTTTAATTGGCAGCAGCTTCTCCTTAGACCTTCTTCTGAGCCTGCAGTATTTTTGTACACTCATGAAATTAAATGAAACTGCCGTAATCCGTCATCAGAATCTATTCTCATTAAAATGTTGTAAATGTCGAAGCTAGGGAAACTGGTAGCTTTGCTCCATCAAAGTGGGCAAATACTTGTAACTCCTCCAAAGTTTTATGTAATTTGTGCTGAAAGAACAATATAAAAAGTAGACGTTAAACAGCTGTTAGCACCGTAGCGTTACTAGCTGTTGTCAGAACTAATTCTTGGGCAAGTTGTTTGCTTGTTAGCTAAAAAGATGTGCTTTTCTCTGTATTTTTCTCTTCTGCTCAAGCTATGCTAGTAGTTTCATCCTGTTCTCAGTCTTTAGGCTACGCTAACCTCTGTATGTAATATCTATACTGAATTATGTCAGCCTTCTCCTCAAATTGTGAGTAAATATGGAAAGAAGCTTATTTCTCAAAATGTCTGATTGTTCCTTTTGCCTTATCCATCCCTGCTTTAAAGCTACACTCTGCAACTTAGCATCTTGAAAGACAAACTTAGACGAAAGGACAGATTTGACTATTGAAGGGAAGTCCACGTGGACAGGAAGCGACTGCCTGAATCATGAGCCAATACAGATACAGATATGTGAGGTTTCCTTACTCTAGGTGGTTTGGATAAACCTCTTAAACCGGCAGAGTTAGCTAACATGTTCATGCTGTGTGTAGTTTATATCAGAGTATGAACGAATACTTTTGGAACTGTTCCCTTTGGCGAAGCTGCCTCAAAGCAGCGTTGCCGAGCGCAGCTTTAAAACAAACCCCACTTAAAGACCCAACAAACAGACGTTTTCTCAACAACAATAAAAATACCGGCTCGCATCCTTTAGGATGAGGCTGTCCTTTTAAATAGATGCTGTTGTTCAACATAGTCCTTCACATCCTCTGCTTGGTTTTCACTCAGTGTTTGGACAGTGGAAGGACGAGCGGACTCAGTTGAACGCCTCCTTGTTGATCCACATGAGGGTCCGAGTCTCGTTGGGTTTGCACTCGTAGTCGATGCTGCTGAACTTGTTTCCGAACTGGCAGTGCTCCCTCTTGTAGTAGTTGTAGTATTTCGCCTGCCAGACCGTCTCAAACGTCCCCGCCTTGTTAAACTGGACAATAAGAGGATTAGAGCAACGTCGTCACAAAGGTTTTACAACAAGTATGAAAACAGATAAAAGAGCTGCAGAGTGGCACAGGGTTTCTCTTCTCTGCTGGTTTCACATTTCAGGTTTTGTTTTAACTAACCTCAATGTTGCAAAACTCGGGACTGTGATGGATTAACTGTATGTCCTGACCTGCACGTTGAACTATTTACATATTATTTCTGGCCAATCAGCGGCTGTTGCCACGGGAGAATGAGCCAATCAGAGGATTCTAAACGCTGCATGGTTGCAGCTGAAAGCGAATTTCAAGGTGAACTGAAGTCCCCATGAAACCACTATTTGTTTTCATATATTTACATGTTTCCTGCTTCCCCCTCCCCTTATAGAGCAAAGACCCAGTGATGGCCCTTAACATCTGCAGGAGACATCAAAATGGACATGGACACAAAATCAGTACATGTCCCCGAGCACAGGATGAATCATCACATACAGGACATGACAAACTCTAAAACACAGAGGAACATTAAAACACAGAGCCTCAGATTGTGCTTTCGGTTTTCTCTGCATTGTAATCTTCAGCTTAGCTTCAGTCTTATAGTGTCCTCTTACCTCTATGCTGACTTGGACGGGCTGCCGGTCTCCGCTCTTGGTGTGCGGGACGCCCTCGGTGTCGTACTTGCCGTGGTAAACCACCGACTCCTCGTCCTTGGACTGCTGCTCCAGTGGGAAGACGATCCCTCCGATGTTCATGTTGCTGCGGTGAAGAGGAGGAGGAAGCAGCGCGTTAATGTCAGGACCAGCAGGTAAAACAACAAAAACCCTTATTGAAACCTCAGACAAAATAAAAATGGTTAGCTTCACATATTTTATCTTCTCTTACACACTTTTTTTTTTTTTTACCAAAATTGTTGTTGAACTGGTTAAAGTAACATCTCCTCCACCTCAAACACTGTTCATTTCAAACGTTTAACATTAACCAATGGTTCCTACTGCCTTAAAGGTCAGTTTTGAGAATTATTATGAGTTCAAAACTATTATAATAATAAAATGTTTGTTCGACATCAAAATCAAAAAGTAGAAAAAAACAAAACATTGACAATTTTTGAGTTTTTATTTGAGAATGTGAAGGAAAATAAACCCTAAAGATAAGGATGTGTAATGATAGAAGAGTTTCTACACACAGAGTTTGTACTGTACATTTTGTTCATTATTCTCCTTCTATAGATTCATTACTGTTGTCATAACACGGTCTGATCAGCCGGACCACAACCCGCTGCTTTACACTGTTTGACTCTAACGACACATCGGACGTGAACTGTTTGCACATGTGCGGACAAACAGCGCCTCCTGTCGGCCGCAGTCACGAAAAACGATCCAGACATGATTTATTTAGATGCATATCGGATGCAGCTGCAAAAAACCTGCAGGAATAAGGTCACGGAGACTCTAACATTTACTCTATTTATACACCTCGTTTTGTCTAATTATACAAAATGACTTGGTGTCTATACGTGTAGCCTTTTTTTATCCCCGTTGTGTTTGGATTAAATGAGATAAAATGTCGATGATACAACTCGTGCTCTGTTCGTCTTTTGTCAGTGTGACCCAGTAATGATCAAATAAAGACAAATACAGATTAGAGGATCATTTCTCCTTACGTGGCCTCGACGTTTCCAGGCTTCACCACCACCTCGATCTTGTATTTGGAGCCTGTGAGCAGCTTGATGGTCCTGCTCTGGCCAAAGCGGGTCCCGTCCACCTTGAAGAACACGGGTCCTTCGTTGGGCTGGATCCGCAGGGAGATGGAGATGTTGATGATGGGGGGCACGTCGTCCATTCTCCGGGTTTACTGGGTCTGTCGGTCCCGTGCTGGGGGCAGAAGGGAGCGGGCGGTGCGGTGATGCTGAGGGAGGACCAGAGTCAGGATGCGGAGGAGAAACGCGCTCCTGCTTCCGCTTTTCAAAATAAGAGCGGAAGTGAAGGCCCGTTCCCATCGAAGCAAAATCTCTTCTTTTCTCTTTTCATCGGTAAATCATAAAGATATCACAACACTTTCAAATGACCGTTATAGTTCAAAGTACTGGTGGCATGTAAGTACTTTTACTGCAGTACTTGTTCATGCCCTGTACACACAAGTAATATAATGACATAAATAATGAATATGAATGAATATATTTAAATATATTGGGAAGTATCTATATTATAAACATATATATATATATATATTTCATTAGTGCAGGCATGTTATGTGGATAAATGTATTTATTTATCAGACAGATGGAGAATATCTTTATTTACATATAAAGGTGATAAATATATGTAAATATGTATAATAAACAATACATAATACGTGTAACGTGAAAAAGATTAAAATGTACCTATATATGGAGATGAATATTTGTAAATTCTTATATAAATATACATTGGTATATTTGTATGTTTTCAATTCATTTAACACTGAAATGTACTGTGTACAGTAAATCTATTGTTGTGAACACATTTAAATATGTATCTACACGGGGCGGCTTCATACTTCACTACATCTAAGAAAATAATGTACTTTTTACTCCACTACATTCATTAAAACTAACTTTTCATGTTATCATATTAAAGTGTTTTTTAAAAGTTCAGGCTCACAGTAATTTGGTGTTGGGTCATTTTGTTTCACAAAGTTTATTTAAATCTTTAGTTTTATTGTTAATGTTGACAGAGAATAGATGTCGGTGATGTTCACTGAAGTGTGATAAGGCTCTGGGGTCTGGATGTGGTCCACATATGGTCCACATGTGATCTACAGACTGGATGAAAGGCATCAGGACCCAAGAGGAAACAGATCCAACCAGCATTTCATGAAAATATCTGTCTAGCAAAACCTTTTTTTAAGTTTATTAAAAATACCTTATAAATTGTGATGTATTATTACATTTTAAGGAGATTGACAGAATATACAGTAATAATTCAAATGAGCTCCATCATGATCTTAAACACATAAAAGTGAAATCAACATGAGCATCGTATCTACTGTCTAATGCGACTCCTGACTCTAAGAGAAGTAAGTGTTGTAAGTGTTGCTTTCTTTCACAGTATAGTACAGATACAGATTAACTTTATTAACAGATAAAGGTTGAAAAACCTCCTGATCCCTTTGAAACCTGATGGATGTCTGATGGAGTCCAGTCATAGATTATTCTGTACTTTTACTATATTTTGATGCTAAGAACTCTTACTTATGACTGAGTTGTTCTACACCGACAGACCCATTAAACACTAAAAGTGATTCAAAGTTTTTAGTTTTTGATCAACCAGTGATCTGAAAACTACAGATGTTCTGTATCCATTATTTGAACTAAAATACTCATAAAATTGTCAGATGTGGATTTTCCTCCGTCTTAAAAACCATAAGTCATGTTGTCATAATGAACTTTACAAAAGTAGCATTTATTGCATCTGACTCATATTTACATCACAAATTCAGCCACTGATGATTCCAGTTCATTTCTCTCATTTCCATTATCTTATTATACTTATAAAATTTTAAAATGCATGTATGTACAGCTATTAGTGCTTTTCATTAAAGTATAAAATATATATTAAAGTTAAAAATCAGCTGCGTGAAGTGCTCGACGTGCTGTAAATAAAAAACATAAATATGGGTCATCGGTCCAGCTCGGCCTGCAGGATCTCGCCCCAGGTCTCGGCGTCAAACGGGACCATCCTCCTGCCGCTCAGCTCATTGGCCGACGCCACTCTGCTGTATCGTCCTCTCAGCCAATCCCTCTTCAAACAGCTGCGAGTGTAGTTCCTCACTAGAGTCACCTGCAGCCGCAAAACACACAGCAGTCAGACGACGGCGGCGTTTACACCTCAGCTTCTGAGGCGGAAAACACACTAAACCTCACATCTGTGGTTTCTAAACATGTCATTCCGAATCACTCAATTAATTAGCTTCAATCTACGGCTTTCAGCACATTTTGGAACCTGGTAACAGAAACTAAAATTGTCCTTTTTTCTGTATTTTCCAGATCATTAAAGGTCCGTTTCAGAGCCATGAAAGCACATGTAACAGGTTGCTGTGTTTGCTTTTGTTTTACAAAGATATAACTGGGTGATAAGGAATTCATACGTCTTTGATTTTCCACACTGATTAAATGTCAACTAAAAGACGACTGAAATCTAAACACTCTGAAGTTACAATATTCAAGGCAAAGTATGTAACATTTGGGGCTTGTGTTAACACAACTGTTCAGACTCTGACTTGTTGGCTCTTGTTGTGTTACCTTCCAGGAGAGGCCGTCCCTGCGGTCTCTGTCCACCTCCCTCTGACACACTGCTCTGACCTGCAGACACTGCCTCCTCCACAGCTGATCGCTCTCCTCGATGATCTGATGCCATAGTTTGCAGGTCTGCGACGCGCTGCACAGACTCTCTGTGTCCAACTCGCCGAAGATCCTCACGCTCATCTCCGTCGGCAGCATTTCGGCAAAATTCTGAGAGCCGGGGTCGTCGGCGGACATCAGGACGTGTCTTCCTTCACAGATGAAGAACACGGGCAACGTCCTCCAAGAGTCATGCTGCATAGTAGCTCCGAGTCCGACGGTTTGTGGAAACCTGGAAAACAACATGACCAGAGTCTGAACAAAATCTACAGATGATGGGTCGTATGTTAAACTGACAAACTGTGTTACATATGTGTTATGTGACCTTTCAAACTGAAACATCAGTCAGTGTAACTTCTATAAGATATCACTGTAACTCTCACTCATGCTCATGTTGTCTTTGTTGTTCTTCCGACATTTATTATCCTTCCATAGTTTATGGATAGTCTGTCTGGGGTTTTCACGTTTTCACCCTGACAAGTGCCAATTTGTTGTGCCAATGTATTTAATATATAAAACTACCTTCCAATCATGTTTCATGTTGAATTAATGGAGATTAAATCAGGAATCATCGACAGCCCATTAATAAAATATGCATTTAGTAATTTTCTTAAATCATTTGATTCTATGGTTTTTAACACATAATGATAAATCACACTGCAGAATTACTGTAAGTGGCTGCTCTGACTTTTCTTATTTATACCTTTAAGTAGTAAAAGGTTTAAATCACTGGTACAGGCTCCTACAGGTGATCACTAATGTACACAATACAAACACCATTTCATATTTTGAAATGCTCACTGTCACATGAAAGTAAACTTGTCATAAGTCACGTTGAGGCCGATTATAAAAGACAAAAAGTCTAATAATGATAATCAGACTTCCGGATGAATCAGTGCTTTAGTTGCAGCCCCTTGTCATCAAGTCATAAAACACATTTATATGCAATAAATTAAACTGCTTTAATAAATAAAAGCCACATTTTGTGAAAATGCTTCAGTGTATTTTCTCCTACACCAACACTCATTTACACTCACTTTAACAAGACACTGTCCTCCTGTTACTTCTTTCAAGTTGTATTTTATGAAACGGTGACAAATGCGTCCATTAAATGTCAAATTACACACGGAAAACACATCTTAACCAAGCTACACATTTTAATGAGCCACTGAATAATGTCAGAGAGAATGCGTTACAGTTATTTGTTTTGTGTGTTTGTGAAGGACCAGCTACAGTTTGGATTATTTTCAACAAAAGCTGGTTTTATTGTTGATTTAAAGTCACGTTTGGCTGCACGAGACCAGCCCCGGTTAGCGGTAGCAGCGGCTCGGTTAGCTAGCGAAAAAAAAACCTTCACACGGCTCAACCTTTCGTACTAAATGTCACGGTTTAGTCTCCGTTTCGCGGGCCTTCGGTGCGTGTCGGTTTAAACACGAACGACACGGTAGTAAGTGTCGTAATTGGCCGTTTCTTACCGTAGCCGTGTCCGTTTTGACAGCTGACTCTTTAAACGCCTCCAAACGCCTGTTTACACACAGACACGACGTCAGAGTGTTTTTAACTTACTGCGCATGCGTACAAGCGTCGCACTTTTTAAAGAATTAATATAGAAAATAAATAAGTAAATATTTAATAAACAAATAACAACATATCAAATAACCATAAAAAACAAAGAATATAAAATAACAAAAATACCAAATACCAAAAAGATAATAATATTAATAAATAAATAATAAATTACTATTTTACTGCTACTTTTAGCATCTATTAAATCATACATTGCTATAAAAAGATTAAATCTACGCCGATCGAAGAGTGGATTCGACCTCTACAGACGTAATCATGAATCACGTTTAAAACTTTCGTACATCTCAAAAATTAACGAGAAAACTGTAAATTGAGTAATTTACTGGGTGGAGTTTGGTGCGCGTGGTTACTGCGCATGCTCCGTACGTTCCGGAAGTTTTGAATCCTGCGGCCACGGGCAGCAGAAGTTGGAAGTGGTCTCTGTCCTGACGAGTTCTGGTTTTGGACTGGACTGGACTGGACTGTGGAGTTTTTAAAGCACAGACAGACTGAACGGTTTGTCACAACAGGTAGGAAGACGTGATGTTTGACGTTTACGGCTGTTTGGGTCACGTCGAACCAGACGACGCATTAAAACGGGACAGTATTAAACATGTAGTTTTCATAACGAACCTCCGCTTCTCAGAGAATGACTCAAAGTGAACGGTTAATGCGTGTGTTTTCCATCAGAGGATCCAGGAGTCCTCAGAGGCCGCCTCCCGCCCGCAGAGTCCACATGTCCGGCTTCGACCTGCTCCCGGTGGACGGCGGGGATCCGGTCCACCTGCCGCCGGGGGACACGGTGCTGGGCCGGGGTCCCTTACTGGGAGTGAGTCCTGCTTTGGCTCGTGTCATGTTAGAGTATAGAGCTGTTGGATTATTAACGGACAGACGTGAGGCTGCAACGAACGAGTCTTTCCATTGTATTATTTTCTCCATTAATCCATGAATTGTTTGCTCATATCAGAACACGACGCCGACGAATGTTTTGATTGGTTCACAGGACAAATCTATTCAGTTGAATGTCTTAGAAAAATCAATAAACCACAAGATATTCACGTGTAAGAAGCTGGAATCGGAGAATGTTTGGTTTCTTTCTCAAAAAATGACTCAAACCAAATAGTTAACCGTCGATGAACCGCTGCAGCTCGAGACAGATTTATTTTACATTTGACTACAATGTGAATATCGTGGGGTTTCGAGATCCTCGGTCATCCAGGTCACGTTTACTCTTATTAGAGTTTTGCTTTGTGTCTTCATATTATTTGAACCTTAACCTTTAACCATCATTTCTCATCCCCTTCATGTCCAGGGAAAACCACAGTGTGTATATGCATCGGCCAAAATCCAGTATCATGCATCCATAGTGATGTCTGATGGTTTAAGATGAAAACCCTCTTGGTTTCCCTGAACACTGATCGAGCATAGACATTACTGAGCTCGTGAAAAGTTCTGTTCATCTTCTAGAAAGCAGTTTGAACACATTGTTCTAAGTAGCTTTAGTTAACCAGTAAACTAACTTTGCTGTTTCGGCTTCTTCCAGAAAAGTCTCGAGCACAAAATAAAATTAAAGAAGAGCGTTTTCCCCCCGAGCTGCAGTGATTCGACTGAACCACTAGGGGTCGCACTGGTAACACTGAGGCAGGAGAAGAAGCGTTTTATATTATGTACATATAGAGAAACACTGGTTCATAATCAAGCACATCATCTCTGTTGTACTTTTCATTGTCTGTTAATATAAATATTAAGATTTCATCCTCTTAGAATCAGAACCGTTGTAACTGACTTCAATTTTAGAGACTTTTTTTGGTCCTGATCGTGTTGCTGTTTGATGTCAGTGACGTACGCTGACGTTTGGACACATTTCACTTGATTTGGTTTGAGAAAAGGTGTGAACGTGTTGTTTTTCTCAGGTCAGTGATAAGAGAGTTTCCAGACACCACGGTCTCCTGGAGAACCGGGACGGACGGCTGCGTCTCAAACCCGTAAGTCTGTCTGACTTTTAACTTCTCAAAGGGAAAGAAAACGTGGAAACGGGTAGTATTTATGTGGCCACACAATTCAAGGTTTATTTTTTGTTCTGAAAAGTTAAACGTCACAGTGCCTCGCCTCGTCCTGTTTCTGTTTTCCTCTTTTTTGGATAAATAGGTGAAAATAAAGTAAGAGACAAACACCTGTTTTAAAGAGAATGTTACAAAAGCTGAAATAAAATAAAATGCACAGCTGAGGAACCAGAGACAAGTAACATAAACCTTTTTTTTATGTTAAAATGTGATGTGTTTTCAACTCATTTCTGTATTTATTCTTTGTGAGTGAGTTGTGATGAATAATAAACTCCCTCCGTGTGTGATCTGTGAAGCATGAGTCAGTTTTAAATTATTCTCCAATTTGTCTCTTTGTTTGATCCACGTTGTCACAAGATTAATAGTTAAATGTCATAAAGAACTCAGTTGTGATCTCACACCGACAAAGGCTGTGCATAGAAAAACAGCCTTTGCTGAGAAAAGATGAGTGTTTCATAAAGATCGATGCATCAGGTTTCAGTTCAGCGACACCTGACTGTTGTTCTTAGACTAAATATGACCTAACGCCTCAGTGTGAATAGTGAATCCTGTACAACAGTAAATGACACGGTCCCTTCTGGATCCGCAGACCCATCTGAACCCGTGCTTCGTCCAGTCGGCGCTGACCGACGACCCCCGACCTCTGCACAAAGACACCTGGTTCCCTCTTCAGGATGGAGACCTGTTCTCTCTGCTGCCCGGTCAGTTCATCTACAGAGTGGTGTCCGTGGGCGGAGACGAGCGCACTCCCAGGTACTTAACCCTCCTGCTTTCCCTGCTGTCCCAAGATCAAGAGCCGGATCCACTTCACTGCCTGACGATAATTAAGTCAAGATGGAAGAGGCTGCACCCGTCCACTTAATCAAACTCAATTCTTTTTATCTCTGTGGTTGAATACGCTGCAGTACAAGTGTTATGTGTAGACTGAATTACAAGGCAGCCTCAGGGTGGAGGTTGATTGCGTCATCTTTGGGCTCCGGGGACGTTTCCTCGGTGAGTTTCCGGCTCGTCTTTGTCCTGATGCAGCTCCTGTGTTTGAAGTTTAGATCAAACAGACTGGAAAGGACACTCGAGCAAGTGTTTGCACTGTTCACACCAGCTCATGCAAAATTCATCCACTAATACGAGCTTTCATCAGAGCAGCAGCATTAAAGGCTGCAGTGTTTCTCATGATGTTAGTTTAATTCTGCTGGCTTTCAATTGCGCACTATGCCAACTGTATGACTTCTCCTAAAGGTTGCGTAGTTACACTCCCTGTGTATAACCTCCACCGGGTTACATTTACCCTGATATAAAGCAGTTGATTTTGGCACCGTTTATGTTCAAAGTTTTGGGTTTTATGCAGATATTTTCTTCTAATACACATTTTAAGTGTGTGATTTGTACTGACGAACATGCAAAGTGATTATTGTTCCTAAAGATACTTTAATTATAAAACCAGAGGAACAAAACACAGTTGATGATTAAACAAATGACTTGAGACGTTCCTTTGTGAAGAGGATTAAATAATACCATGACAGTGTATATTTTTGTGGACTAGAAGTGATGCCTGACCCGTTGGCATCTTTTTTCCTCCTCACATTTTATGAAAATTGATCATCTCTTTGATAATTACTGCACTGCACCTTGATGAAGAGGATGAAGAGGTTTTTACCTTCCTCAGGTTGTAATATAATACCTTTTAACAGTCATTAGGTGAGTTTCCATCTGAATGTGCCACAAATTTTAACTTGAGTTTTTCCAAAATCAACACACTGCTGTTGTGTGAATATTAACAGCCGGTTCTTCATCATCATGGTTTAAATGTTTGTCAGGTCGATGTATTATTTCATCCAGTAACATGTGACCTGTCGATTGAGGAGATGACGGACGCAAGAGGGATTTAGTCTAAAACCTGAGTCCGGTTTCAGTTTTAGTCTCTGAACTGAGCCTCTGGTTTGGATCATATAATCTCTCAAACTCCCACATCTCTCAAGAATAAAACCTTTTTTTTAGGGAGAATTTTCCGCTCTGGTTTTTTTTACTGCATAAAATAAAAATGTGAGTCAAAACAGCTGGATGGAAACACACCGTTCCAGCAGAAAAGGGTTTTTTAATGTTTTGGTCAAATGTCTCTTTCTGTAGAAACAGTCAAATGTTTGAAGAAGAAGAAGAAGAAGCTCCCGTTTCCGCCAAAGCAGACGTGGAGCCAGCGTCGTCTTCTATTGGACGGAAGCGTAGACAGACTCCGCCCCTCGAGGAGGCCACGCCAGCTGCTCTGACAGATGAAGAGGAAGTTAACAGACGTTTAAACCAGGTTTGTTGAAAAAATAACGAAAGAAGACCTTTAAGAACATTTCAGATGGGGAAAAAACCCAGAAGTTGAATAGACTCTGAGTTGTGAAATGAAGCAGATAATCACTTTAAATGAAGCTCATTGTGGACCTGGTTTGTGTTTGTTTTATCACAGGACGAGGCTCAGGGCGACGTGGCTCCACCCACGGGTCACAGGAGAAGAGTTTTACCTGCGTGGATGACGTCAGCTGCTTCAAAGAGTCCGTCCTGCAGCTCCACAGGTACGAACACTTCCTTTAATGTCTGCACTGAACAACACTCACTAACAGGACAAAGCAACATGCACAACACACACACACTGATGGACTTCTGCTACACACAGACACACACAGACACAGACACACACACACACAGACACACAGACACAGACACACACACACACACACACACACAGACACACACAGACACACACACACACACACTAATGGACTTCTGCTACACACACACACACACACACACAGACACACACACACAGACACACACACACACACACACACACACAGACACACACACA
>JAPQRN010000001.1:22590815-22606209 GCA_037367275.1 Coranthus polyacanthus
AGAGAGAGAGAGAGAGAGAGAGAGAGAGATTGTCCTGATTGTGACTTTGACACAACAGGTCGGTCCTACATCTCCAGGTTTATTTCTATGTGGAGATATTACAGATTATAAATAGTGTTTCAGTGTTATTTACTCTACTATCATCCATTCAACACTGCAGACATTACATGTCATTTATTTCCTGTGTATACCCTCTATTTATTCAACATGCCCTGTGTTCATATTCATTTGTGTTTATTGATAATTGAACTGACGAGACCTGGACCATGACGAGAACATTTTTCTTTCTTTTCAGTAACTCAGATCCTTTGGTTCCACCGTGGGGCCTGATCCAGGAGGCTGTGCTGGGTTCGTTCTGGTCATGGCACCAGGCTGGGATCAGTGGTACCGGACCTGCCAGTTCAGAGGGACAGTTCAGAGTCTGCCGCGGTTCGACACCACTGGACGGCCGGGATACGATAAACACTTGTTCCTGGTCCAGCCTCAGTCCATGGATCCAACTGGTTTGACACGGTCTGTTTTGCAGACGTGGTAGGTTTTCACCTTGAGATGGTCCACGGGGCCATATCTACAAACAGGTATCTGGGACTGGGGATGGCTGTCCGGTCTGTCCACAGGAGGTATCTGCTGGAATAAGGTGATCATTTCCAAGTTAATGTCAGGATTGTCGTTCTCCTTCCTCTATCTGTATCTGTTATTGTTAAAAAAAGTCCTCATCACTACATGAAAGAACAACCTCTGAGCTGCAACTACACTCAAATGGCAAGTTTGGACAAAGACGCATCTTTTTATGTGGAGTTTTCTTTTGTATGGATGTTAATACCACGACGCTTCCCCATGTGCACATGTTCCACCAGAACAACTTCTCTCCAGACACCGTCGCAGCGTCCTGCGCTCAGCGATTCACTTAAAGAACCAGACAAACCCGGAGAACTTTGACCCCTGTTCCAGAATGTGGAATAGTGGATGGACCCAGACCTGAACCAGAACTGGGACAGAGCTAGCGAAGAGTGGAGATGGATCTAGATATGAGAGACTTCACATTTTTTGACTCAACTTCACCGGTTTTCTTTTCGTTTCGTCTCTGGTCCAGGTATAGATGAAAACTGGCCAAGGTCTGGGTAAACCAGCTATTTGGAAGATGAGGAAGAACCGGGTGAGGGATCAGAGGAACGTGGTCCTGATGCTCAGCTCGGCTTAGGGTGGAATTTGAGTTTTATAAATTAACCAGAAAGACTGTGGATTTTGTGGATATTTGGTGTGTGCATGACGTGTCAGTGAAAAGTCTCTGCTCCTGAATTTTTGATGTTAGTATTTTGTTTGGATTTACTTTTATTTTTGTAAACAGGATTAACGAGAATAAAGATCTGGTTTGAAATTTCTTCCTTTCCCAACATGTCTAAACCTAATCCTAACCTTAACCCTAAAACCGAGTCTAAACCCTCACCCACGTTTAACACACGTGTTGTGGTGACACTTCATTAGACTTAACTCTAACCTTAAAACAACCTTAACCTCTAATGTAATGATTTACATTAAAGGGACCTGAATTTTGTCCCATAAATCAGTCATGTTTTTCCAACAGTTGATACTATTTATTCCTTTGCAGTCGTCAGGTCACATTGTGAGCGGTTATTGATCAGCAGCTTCAGCAGTTTGTAATCATGAAGAGGACGTTGTTTACTGTCGAAACTCGGAGAGAAAACCTCGAAGTCGAAGTACTGATTATTGGTGATGAACAGCTGCTGATGTGTTCAATAAGAGACGTGATTTATAGCTTTGATTTGAACTGGAACTGGTTTCATGTTGGTGGAAAAGAACGTTTATTAATTTACTAGTTTTAGAACCTCTCCAGTTTAATGTGAAACTTAAAATAAACATGGTTCAACTCTCATTGAATTGTACGTCATCCTCTGACAGTTTTTACCGCAGATGTTGATCGGTTCCAGTGATCAGTTACCGGTCTCCTCCATACTGGTGGATCCCTACTTGTCTGTCTTTATATTCAGACCGGGGACAAGGGGGGCTGTAAATCTGTTTTTCTACGGAAGCTTTAATGGAGTATAGTTCTTCACGTCATTAGTCCGGCTTCAGAGTTTGAAGCGTGAGGAGGGAAACTCATATCTGAGGCGACCTTTATGTCAGTTTTTTATTTTATTATGTTACAAAACAAGACGTGGACCCACGAAACAGGGCCAAGAACTCAACTAGAATTAAAAAAAGGATTTAAAAAAAAAAAAAAAAAGATAAGAAGCGATGATTCACAACGGAAATCCAGGAGCCGAAGCCCTGGCCCTTTTAGAGTCTCTTTGTGTCTCAACGAGGAATGGCTCTACTTCTTGGCGTAGGTGATCTTCATAGCGCAGGTCGCTGTGATCCTGAAGCCCTGCAGGGCGTCTTTAGCCACGCCCGCCTGCGTGTCGCTCTCAAACTCCACGAAGGCGATGTCGTGTTTTCCCGGGACGAGCCGGACCTCTTTGAACCCGGGAAACCTGCAGAGGAACCAAACCAAAACCATCCGTCACACACACACAGACACCGACTTCCTGTTGTGATGAAACCCAGAATAAAAGGCAGAGAACTGACTGGTTGAACAGCATGGACAGCATCATCTCGTTGGTCTCCTCGGGGAGGTTACTGAGGAACAGGATGTAGTTTGGTGGATTATCGGGAACCTGAAAACCACAACAGACAAATATCGATTCAGTCAAACAAAATGTCACTTTTTACAGTGTTTGAGTTCTGCTTCAGAGAGACGGTAAAAAGGTCGTTATGAGACTGTGGATTTGTTCTGGTAAAAACTAGTATCTCTTCTGTTTCCTAAAGACGTTTTCAGAAGACCGTGTTTCTCTACATTTAATGACGTTTTTTCTGCGAACACACTTTTTAAAAATGACAAACCATCATGATCCAGTTCACGTTACAGTATCTATAAATGTGAGAAGAGTGAATTTACACGTACATGAACGTTCCTTTTATTTTACTCCATCACCTCATTAAATCATCTTGAACAGGTTAAGCAGAGATAAAATACATGCTACTGAAAACATACAATATACACATGTTAAATACTTCCTCAATTAAACTACATTTTAGACAGATTTTCCTTCTGATCAGTGAAATTGTTCACTGATGAGCAGTGAACAGTTCTCTGGCCTTTCATACTAGACTCAATGTCATAAATACTATTATCAAAAACATGTGTCTATTTGAAAGCTTGTTGAAATGTTTTAAAAGCAAACTTATCTGGTGACTCAAATAAAGTCTCCTGAGGATTGGGTCGACCCGGTCTTCCCTAAAACACGACTGGACTTTGTTCATGAAACTGAACGTTGTGTTTCATGACGGTTCACATTCACTACATTAAAGTCAAACTGTTGAAATTATTTTCTCTTTGCTACTGATGAAGTGTCTATGACTGATACATATCACTCCAGTGTCCAGGCCTAGTTTGTAGCATATTGTATTTTGTGTTGTTGTGTTACATTTAACATAAAAACCCTGATCAGGTCCAAAGTGCAGTTAAAGCTCAGGTCTTACCTGGACTGCAGGTGTGTGTACAGGTGCAGCTGTTCCCTGGAAACAACAAACAAACACCAAGGATGACATTAAAGAAGAAAATACAAAACTTTTCCTTGACTTTTCCTGATGACAATAATCAAAGTGTAGAACATGACTGGTTCCTTTAATCCCAGCTCCAACACGATGACAGAGGTGTCACTCACCACTGCGGGTTTCTTGGTTAGATTAGCTGCCGCCGCAGACTCCTGTGCCTTCTTCTTCTTCTCCTTCTTCTTCTCCTTGTCCCCGTACGTGCCCTTCACCTTGGTGATGACCTCCGAGTCGGTCTTTGCGTATTGTATCCGCTGAAAAACAACAAGAGTCAGCTAAAGGAGAGGGCAGCTGGGAGACTGAAGACTATAGTTTTCTACCGCGATGGATTAGCACTAAATAATACAAAACCCCAGTGTGTTGTACTGGACCCACCATGGGCTTGTTGTAGAAGGGAAATCCCTGCAGTTGTCTCAGTGCGTTGGTGGCAGCGGCGAGCTCTTTGAACACGACGAAGGCCTGGCCCCTCATCGGCATGGTTTTCATGGCCACGATGTCGAGGATCTGACCGAACTGAGAGAAGAGCGCGTAGAGCGAGCGCTTCAGCTCTGCATGACGAAAA
The DNA here is from genome assembly GCA_037367275.1 of Coranthus polyacanthus. Taxonomy (NCBI): domain Eukaryota; kingdom Metazoa; phylum Chordata; class Actinopteri; order Kurtiformes; family Apogonidae; genus Coranthus; species Coranthus polyacanthus. The sequence goes on from JAPQRN010000001.1 coordinate 22,594,990, forward strand.
ACAAACCCTTTTAGACGTGTTACTCACACTCATCACGGCCATGTTAGCACCATCCTGATAAACTGGACACACTGTTGTCATTACATGCTGCAGAAGTCAGAGTTTCTTTAAATCAAACTTAAGGAGTTAAACCAGAAAAAACAGCTACACATCAAAGATACAAACAGTGTCCACATACTTTTGGACATATATGTATCCAGTTTGACAGATTCTTCTCTGAGGCAGTTGTGTAACAAAAACTGTCCTTCTGCATTTGACACATCATTAAAACGTCTGTTTCAATCTCAAGAAAGCAGAAGTAAAGGGTTGTGTTAGCTTTTTATTTCCATTCAACATTAAGGGTGATGAGGGCTTTGAATTTTTAACTTCATTTCATCAAACCAGAACCACTTCACAAAAAGAAACTGTTGCCGAGGTGTAAACAAAGTGCAAAAGGTGTCGGTCTGGTGCTCTTCAGGTCCATCAGGACATGACTAGTGGCTTGTTTTTGAAGAAATCTGAGGCTTTCAGAAGGTTATACGTTAAAAAGCCCATATTTCTTGGCTGTTCAGTCATACTAAAAACATGCCAGTGTGTTCACTACACACTAATGTAGATCCAAATTATGGGGAGTGCACCAATTTTAGTCAAATAATGAAAACAAAAAGGCAACATTGCCTCTGTTTTTACATTTTTTCTTCAGTCTTTTGATTCAATCTGACAGGTTTGGGTTAGTGAATTTCATTACAGACGAAATTCAGAGATGCATTCTTTTTTACATATCAGCTTTTAATTGTGGATTTAGAGTCGATTTCAGCACCAAGATAGGGAAAACCTATGCCCTATTTTGATCTCAAAACTGCGTTTTTCGCCAAAACATCAGGAGTTTGCATCCCAACAAATTAGATTCCTGTTTTTAAAAGGCAAACTTACCTTCTTTTTTGACTTTGTCATTGATGTTATTGATGTAAATGGTGTGGTTTGGTCGGATATCCATGGCGGAGTCTGGAAACACAAAAACGGAGCTGGTTTACATCTTTATCTGCTAATTAAAGCAAATCAATTAACCGTAAATGACGCTACCCAGATTTCTAAGGTATAATACACGGCCATTAAGTCTAGATACACCTTATATTATCACACAAAAGCAGCGGAAATACTTCTAGAGGAGGCAACAGGCGCAAAACTATTGAGTCTGTTCAACTTTTCATCCGATGTGTCTTCATTCAAAATGTTAGCATAGCATCCGTTAGCTAATAAACCGCACGTTACGGTCCGTTTTTACAACAGCGGTGTGATCCAGACGTCTTTAACGTGAACGTAAATCAACCGACATCTATCCCCGTTCTCTAGAGTCTAGTTAAACTGTCGAGGTTTCAATTTAAGAGCAGTTAGACGTAGAAACACAAAACTTACCTCCTGTCCACACACGTCTCACATAGAACAGGAAATACACTCAATGCCGCCGCGCCGGCTTTTGCTGCATTAAGAACTCTACCGCCCCTAAAGGCGAGGAGGAGAACTGCAGCCTGCTTAAATACTAGACTTCTTGTGTTGTTTGATTTTGTAAAACTTTGTTTTTCTTTGATTATCACTTAAATACTTCCAACGATTTATTTATAGTATGTCATGTAGTTTTAGAGCTTTATATTTCTACTATACTACCTCTCAGAGGTAAATATTGTACTTTTTACTCCACTACATTAGTCTCCACTGCAGCTTTACTTCCTTTTCAGATTACAGTGAAAACCACACATCTCCAAATGTGTTCATTTTTAATGTTTATGATAAACTGGAGCATGAAGTGTGTCCTTTATGAGTTGTGTTTCAAATATACCTCTTTCTGCAACTAAAGAAACTCTTAAAAACACTCACAAAGCTGAAAACAGGCAAGTTTTTCTGAAAGTACTCGTAGTGGAGTATTTTTACAGTGTGTATTAGTACTTTTGCAGAAGTAAAGGACTGATATGCTCTTCTATATGTCTTTTGTCTCCTCCTGGCTTCCGTACAGATGTTTGTTATTATCAGCTGATTCTCCCTCAGTTTGTATTAAATAGAGCTAACATGCTAACGGCTCCTTAACGCTGACCATGGATGTCAGCCGGTTCACACTGGGACACCGATAACGGCTGCTCACGGAGGCGACCCTCCCCCCAGCAAACTGTCTGCCTGGTTTGTACACTTTGTCCAGAGTCAGTCGGTCGGTTATCTGTGTGACTTTTGTCCTCTCTATCCGCCTGTGGTTCAAATTTGCCCATATGCTAGCTAGTTAGCCGGCTAGCCAATTAGCTGTTATAAAGCGGCGGCTCTCGCAGTGAAGCTAACTGGGGAACTAACTGGATCGGGATGTACTATGGCATCGGTTCGGGTGGCTGTCCGGGTCAGGCCCATGAACAGGCGGTAAGTTGTGGAGCTAAATACTTTATTTTGACTTTAACAGCCGGCGTAATGTCAGACTATCATCATTTTGTGATGCTAATTGAGGCGACTAGCTTACAGATTAGCTTGTCTGTGTGGTGGAAATGACACAAACACATTTTTCACAACTTCAGACGTCTTAAAAGTGACAAAAAGCGGTTTACCGTTTTCTTAGTATAAGTTGGTGTCAGAGTCTCTGGTCCTGGAGTGTTAGTTCAGTGTGAAAGCAGATGATTTTTTATGTTTCTTGGCTGGTTTTCAACAACAGCAGGTGATCTAAACAGGTGACATACTGTTTACACTTGTGATTCAGAACAGATGAGTTTCCACTGAACACTGACAGCTTAAAGGATATAACCTATGCATTTATGTACTTTACTCAATGTCAAATTATTCACAAATCCATTATTGCGATTTGAGTCTCTGTTTGGTTATCAATGAAAAAGCACACATTACTGGTCATTTTGAAACATGTGTTTTTCCTCCAACACAAACATACAAACTGACATCAGCATAAAAATATATAACAACTGTTTTCAGGTATTTACTGTAAAAACGTTTGCAATCAATGCACAGACTGATGTTGTGATTTGTGGCTTTAATTATTTCAAACTTCCCAGAAAAGTTAAATTGAGAATTAAAGTGACATCATAATAGTATATAGTAGGACTGCAACTGTTGATTATTTTCATCCTGGATTAATGTTAGGATTATTTCATGGATGAATAGTTTTCTGTATAAAAGGTAAAACACAGAAATCGTCCAAAACCTAAAGTTGTTTCACTGACTCAATGGAGACTAAAGAGGACAGAAAATGTGACAAATCTGCACACTTGAAAAGCAAATCAAGTCATTTTTACTAAAAACCAAAGCCGTTAATCCATTGGTAGGATCTGAGCAGATTATTCTTTTTTTGTTCACTTAATTGATTAATAGTTTGGTTGTTGTTGCTCTAAAGCTTAACGCATTGCTCTGACATGAAAAAAATGGAAGGAGGTTGGAGATAAATATGTGTTGCAGGATCCAAAATAAATAGATTTTCTTTTAAAATGCTGCAGAGCTGAGATGAAAAAAAACTTTGGATCCTCGGCATGATTTGGTTCAGAAACACTGTGCTCACGTTGAACAAACTGTCAAAGGATGCAGAATTTCTCATTTTTGTACCTAAAATATTTTCAGGGAGAAGGACTTGACTGCGAAAGGTATCATCAAGATGGAAGGGACCAAAACCACCATCACCAACACGAAGGTAAGGCCATTAAAAACACAATATAAGAACAAAAATAGAGAAAATAAACAGACTCTGGCTTCCTGTCGTTTCTCTTCTGTTCATTTTTAAATAAAGGCACAAAAAGCCTCATCCACTCTGATGATTGATTATATTTCTGATTCTATTTTGTGTTTTCCAAAGATCCCTGATGGTGTTTCAGGTGATTCAGTGAGAGATCGGACGAAGACATTCACATACGACTTCTCCTATGACTCGACCGACTGTAAGACCTGCAGCTTCGTCTCTCAGGAAAAGGTCAGTGAACATCACGCTGTATTTAAAAGACACTTACGCTAAAATAAATACATGAAGACTGTAATTGTTGTGAGGCTGATCTTCAGTATTTTTACTGTAACAAACACTTAATAAACAGGTACATCCTGTTAAATATTCCTAAGTATAAATACAAACCTACTGATTTCAGCCAATATCATGAGTCGTCATCATTCAGAATCAGGTAGTTTTAGGTTATTTAAATAACACTGTGTCTTATAAAGTCCATGTGCTGTGTTGGCCCATAGTTTACATTATAGCTCTGTTTTTAGACTGGCCACGGTAAAACCACTAATCACCTCCGTTTTACCTACGGTTTGTGTCGTCAACAGCTGCACTAAAGATCTGGTTTGAATTGTCCAAATGAGGTTAGAACTGTCACAGTTTAGTCTGAACCGTGGAAGTAGTTTCTTAACAGTTCTCATCGTCAAGCCCTTGGTGTTAGTTTTCACTGGAAGTCCGACAGAGTGACCACTAGTGCCTCTAGTGGTCACGTGACACGTCGCACTGTCACCGTGGAGACCGTTCATATCTCTGTCATACATACATTGACATCTTTGACATAACGTTTTATTCTAAACACTCTAATGATACTTTCAGTTAATTTAAAAAATGTTTTACAGTATAAATACTACATATAGATCCTTTAAAGTCATCCTGTGCCGTTTATTTTCCCTTTCTTCGTTTAGTCTACATTATGAGATGTGTTTCCTCTCATGTACAGCTCTGATAATCTGGCTTTTGTAACCTTGAAAAGTTTGTATTTGGATCAGCAATGATCCAGTCCAGTGTTCCTTTGAAAAACCGACATAATAGAAGATGGATTACCTGATCCTGGATAGAAAACAAGGGATTTCCAAATCCATTCTGATCCAGATTTACCTTTTTCAACGTCTGAGCCCAGGCTTTCACACACAAGTGAAATGTGACCCTGAATGAGTTAATTTCTACAGGTTTAATGTGTTTTTAATGGGTAAATCCTTATTCCTGATCAGTGTCATTATGTGATCACTGAGTCTTTCTCCTAATGGTCAGAACTTTTTACGTGGGTGTTTTTTTAATAATGTACTTTTTACATTTTTTCTCATCACAGTTCTTAATTTTCCGGCCTGCCGTGTAAATCCCTCTTGTTCTCTGCAGATGATTAGTGGTTACAAAGGGTTTTTTGGATGTGGGGTCAGAGGGCGGAGGATTTGCCCCCTCTTTGTTTTCAGTCAAAACAGCTTGTTGTTTATCGGTGGTTTTTTACTCTGGGCTCTAAACGTGACTCGACGTCTCACGTTTACAGCCCTGCTCATGCACCAGTTCACACGTTTCAACAACTCACAGGAGTAAAACCTCTTCTTTGTTGTTCCATTTAACGCGCAGGTTTTCAAAGACCTGGGCTCTGACGTGCTGAGGGCGGCGTTCGAGGGCTACAACGCCTGCGTCTTCGCCTATGGTCAGACCGGTTCGGGGAAGTCCTACACCATGATGGGAAATCCAGTGAGACACGTTTTACATCTGTCATCCAGTCCCACAGAGACGTTACGATGAGTGTTATCAGTTGATGAGCTCGGAAAGACAAACCTGAGCCATTGATTTGTCTGAAGACAAGTCATTACTGAAGATGACCTCAGACAGAACAGTTTAATTTAGACTTTAGAGTCCTCCAGTCCAGAAACAAACACTTTGATTTACAAGTCAAACTTTACTTAAACTTAGTTATTTTATCTCTAAATGACAGGGACGTTTCCTACTCCTTTTGCTTCTAATAAGGGAAATAAAACGATTGAGTACCAGCTTGTTATGTTGAGGTTTTTAAGAAAATAAGTTGTGAATAATCTAGGTTAAATATCTTCATTAAAAGCAGTAGCGTTAGGGTTAGCGGGTTTTGATTTGCTGCTGTCATTCACAAAACAGAAGAAAACGTTGAAATCAGTAAATTCCTGAGACTGGAGAACATTCACAGGATCGTAAGAACATGAGCAGACGTGTTGTGAAAATCATTCAAAGGCAGAAGAAGGTTTTTTAAAAGTAATAACAGGTTGACCCATAGAAGCTGCTTCACGTTCTTGGTGAAGCCAAAAGAACAGAGGTTTCAGGAGCTGCTGCAGTGATTGGTCACTGCAGCTGTCAATCATCCATGCATTTATATAGCATCCAAAAGGAGGAGGGGCCTTACAAATGTCCCACAGTCTGTACTTCAGTCACAATATTAGAAAAACTGAACAAAACAACATTTCAGTGATCTTAAATCCTGGTCATTTCAGTGACCAGGATTTAAGGTCTTCCTCCTTGGTCCACGTCATACGTTTCACCACGTTTCATGAAAACCGGGGCAGTGGTTTTTGTGTAAACCTGCTGACAAACAAAAAACAAAAATAAACGCACATTAATGAAAATATAACCTCCTTAAAAGACGTAATAATTGATGAAAAACTTCAGCAAGATGACACCAGCCTGATGAAATCTGCCGAAAAAGAAAAGGAAACGTTTATCGTCATCAGACTTTGTTTGTGTTTTGTTTAAACTAGTTTTTCCTTCAGTTTCCTAAAGTACAAACTTGTCGCTAAGAAAACGAATAAAATGACTGCTCTGGTGTTGAATAAAGTGACACAAACTGTGTGTATTTGACTCCTGGTAAAGTGATGGCTTTGTTGTTTCAGGGAGATGCGGGTCTGATCCCCAGGATCTGCGAGGGTTTGTTCAGTCGGATCAGTGACGCCACTCGATGGGACGAGGCTTCGTTTCGGACTGAAGTCAGGTGAGTCTGGATTCCGCCCTTTAATGCTCACCTTATCCACCTTCAGTAAATAATCCACAGCTCAGTGCAGGGTTTAGAAAACAACACCTTCACCAAATAAAGTAACATCAATGTGGATCACAACCAACTGACATTTTCCAAATTGAATGGTTGCAGTTGTTCTGAGCTTTCTGGGTGTTTAGTTATCATCTAATCTATTTTTTCCAAATGTCTGTGAACAGATATAGCTATATTAACGGCAGAAAATTATGTGGAATTGCATATTTTTATGTCTTTTGGTTTGTTCCTTCAGTTATTTGGAAATCTACAACGAGAGAGTGAGGGATCTGCTGAGGAGGAAATCCACTCAGACCTACAACCTGAGAGTCAGAGAACACCCCAAAGACGGGCCCTACGTCGAAGGTACATCTTTAAGTGTGGTGGATAAAACTAAAGTCTTTTGAATCTAACTATAGATTAATCACCTACTTGCTCCAAATTCAGATGCTGATACATGAAAGCATAAACGTGAGCTTGAGCTACAATCGCACACAGTACTGAGGTTACAGAGTGATGATCTTTGCAAAACCTACAGATTTAATTAGAAAGTGAAGCTCAGAGCGGCTGCAGATAAGACGCTGACGTCCAAAGGTTTTCTCCATTTGTTTTTTTTTTTTTTTTGTTTTTTGCTGATAAAACAGAAAGAAGAGAGAGAAAGATCAGATTTACACAATCCCAGTCCTAACTGACTCTTTCATTAGCTGCGGTTAAGTCTGTGTTGGAAAGTAGTGACGTAATCATCCAGATTTTCACTCCTAAACATCAGACATGTTTGTAAAGTATCGGGACAAACCCAGTGAGTCTGTGAGCAGTTTGGGAGGTTCAGGACTGTAACTGTAAACCCGTCACATGATTCCTCCTGCTCCTGGTCTGAGTCTCCTGAAGCCTGAGCCCAGTGTTCTCGTTCAATATCGACATCTGATCAGATGTGTGTTTAAAGCCGCAAAGATTTCCATCACAGTAGAACTTTATTGACATGTGCAAAGTGGTTCCAGCTGCTGTGAAGAGTCTGATCTGTTGGAAACGAAACAGAACTTTTCTGGCTTTGTTCATCTTTTCAAAGACTCGTTTGGAGAAGAATAGATTTATTCCAACCAGATCAAGTGTTTACCTGGTTATTAAGAGCTGATATTTTCAGACCAGCCTCTTCTGACTGAGGCGGTTTTTACTGATTGGACTGTTATTCTTGTTCTTTGGGTCCGTGGTGGAGTGATGGGAAACTTCTCGGTGAATTTAGGTCTTTTGTAAAACAGTATATTTAAAGCATGTGAGGGTTTATCCTGAAAATAAAGAGTGTGTTTTCGATGACGTCTTTCCTCACCGTTTCCGTCAGATCTGTCCAAACACCTGGTCCAGAACTACAGCGACGTGGAGGAGCTGATGGAGGCCGGAAACATCAACCGCACCACGGCCAGCACCGGCATGAACGACGTCAGCAGCCGCTCGCACGCCATCTTCACCATCAACTTCACCCAGGTCAGAGACGTTCACTGACTCCACCAACGAGAAGACCAGGAGATGCAGATGTTTATTATGGTTTGATCAGCTGGGACGTAACAGAGAACAATACATCAGAATTTTTGGGCCACCGGACTTACCTGTATTTATTTAGAAAATCTGAACTATCCCAGCTGCGGTGTCAGTCTTTGAGGGTTGACATGTCATGGAAAAACTGTCTACAAATCTTAAAACTCAGCAGCACATGAAAAGACTTGCAGATCACTGATAAAATAAGTATATTGTACCATATGGAGACAAAGGAAGAACACAGGTTGTTTTTAATATTTAATTGGCCAGTTCCATGACACAGTTCCATCATTTAAGTTTCAGTCTATAGGAAATGTTCAAAAGGAGATAAAAGCAGTGACTGTATTAAGAACAGATGATATTTAATATGCGTTGACCTGTTCGTCTCAGGCTAAGTTTGACGCGGAGATGCCCAGTGAGACGGTCAGTAAGATCCACCTGGTGGACCTGGCCGGCAGCGAGCGAGCCGACGCCACCGGAGCCACCGGCGTCAGACTCAAAGAAGGAGGAAACATCAACAAGTCTCTGGTTACCCTCGGCAACGTCATCTCCGCTCTGGGTGAGAGCAACACACGGCTCTTAATATGTAAAGACAGAGGAAGGCGTGAGAATAAACCTTTAAGTTCTAAAATGAAGAAACGCGCTGATTTCATGGTTCCCGTACATTCCCTTCAGCTCTTGTTAGAAAAGCTGTCAGTGATAATATAATCAGGAAACATAACTGAATGAAGTGTCATGTTTAACAGCTTTCTGATTTCACTCGGAGCTCGAACTGAAACCTGAATGTGAAGCTTCATCGTCTTGTTTAAATCTGCCGTTAATGAGATAATTCCAGCTGATTTCTCGTGTTCGTTTCCAGCCGACATGACGCAGGACGGAGTCAACACCAACCTGAAGAAGAAGTCTGTGTTCGTCCCCTACAGAGACTCGGTGTTGACGTGGCTGCTGAAGGACAGTCTGGGAGGAAACTCCAAGACCATCATGATCGCCAGTGAGTGTTAATGACCAGAAACTGTCCAAAAGATGAACAGAATATGTGTTTCTGTGATTAAAAAGTCAAAAGTACGAGACTGTGGACATAAACGCTGAAGGAGAGAGGTTAACTACAACTCCCAGGGTGCATTTGGCAGAGGACTTCATGCTACCCCGTCTCTTCCTTCTGTTGTATCAGAGCATCATTCAGCTCATCCTCCTGTTCTTTCTCCACCTGAGTATCTATGTTTATTAAACTGTCAAACGAATGAGTGTCGTCTCTTTTCTCATCGCAGCCATTTCGCCCGCTGACGTAAACTACGGCGAGACACTGAGCACTCTGAGATACGCCAACCGAGCCAAGAACATCATCAACAAACCCACCATCAACGAGGACGGCAACGTCAGGCTGATCAGAGAACTGCGGGCTGAAATCGCTCGACTCAAAGCTCTGCTGGTTCAGGGCAACCAGGTAAACGTCACCTGAGAAGTGGAGTTAGTGTCAGCAAGATGAGGCGGATGTAGGACGAACTTTAACTAGGGATGGACTCATCGAGTTCTGATGCAGATGCAGATTCCTGGGTTTCGATAAAGACCGTTACGAGTTCTGATCTGACACCAGTGTTTAGTTAATGAGCAGAAGAGACTGGGATCATTCTGTTAATACATAAAGCAACATCAAGCCTGACTATAAACATCGAGATGCGGTTTAAAGACCACATTTTGAAGGTCTCGTCTCGGTCTTGGACAAAGAGGACTCTATCTGGATTTTATTTCCAGATCACAGCTGTAGAATGTCACTACATTTCTGGTGCATTTTCTCATTTATTTGTTAACATCCTTACTGTGGTTAGAAATAAATCTTTCAATTTCATGAAAGTGTAAAACTTTTTGCCATTTGTTGATTGTTTTTTCCACATCCTGCCTCATTGTGCTCCTCACTGACAAGAGGAATCATCTCAACCCTTAAACCAGATCAATCTGTAATATTTGAAAACCTTTGTCGTCGTACTGACCTTGTTGTGGATCTAGTCTGGTCCTGGCCTTCACCTGGTCTTGGTGCATGATTATTGTCAGATCAGTGCCTCCTTAACTTTAACCTGACAGGACGGGTTTTAAAGAATCAAAGGAGATGGTAAACGTAAGAAGATAAATCAGGTCATAAATCCACAGAGGATTCACTGACAATAAGTGAAGTATAGAAAAGCACCAGACTCGTCCTTTTTGTTTCAGGACAGACGTCGTGGTGGTGTTTTGTAGAATGTCATCGTTTCTGACCGTGTGATTGTGTTTGTTTGTGTCAGATCGCTCTCCTGGACTCGCCCACCGCTCTCAGCATGGAGGAGAAACTGCACCAAAACGAAGCCAGGGTGAGTCTGACGAGTGTGATTTCATGCTGACGTTCACGACGTGACACAAAGACTCACACTGAGATTCTCTGCAGAAGATCATGTATTATTAGGAGACTTTATGGATTCATACGTCGATTATGTTAAAAAGAAAACACAGAGAAAGCTAAACATGATGTCTTGGTTTGTGTTTGTGCAGGTTCTGGAGCTGACTAAAGAGTGGACCAACAAATGGAACGAGACACAGAACATCCTGAAGGTAATGTTTGTGGTTTGACTAACTCTGTCCAGTCAGTTGAATGAATGTATCAGATGTACGTGTATTAATGTTTTAGGAGAGTTTTGAACCCTTCTGTGCAGATATCTTGAATTGTTTCATTGACCGTATGAGGAAAATGACATTGTTCTCATTGCGATGACGAAATGACGTATGATTTAAAAAAACAAAAAAAAAAAAACAAAACGAACTAACCTCTTATAACCTAAATAACTTCTTTTCTTCTTATTCTTAGGGTCTGTTGCGATGTGTTTATTACACATGTTCATGTCACAGTAACGATGAAAATGGGATTTATTGGTCTATTTTCAGGACGTATAAGGGTTAACGTTTACTTTAATGGATCCCATGAGATGCTGCTGTGTAAACT
>JAPQRN010000001.1:22655448-22666105 GCA_037367275.1 Coranthus polyacanthus
TGTGGATCTGGTTGTGGATCTGGTTGTGGTTGTGGATCTGGTTGTGGTTGTGGATGTGGATCTGGTTGTGGATGTGGATCTGGTTGTGGTTGTGGATCTGGTTGTGGATGTGGATCTGGTTGTGGATCTGGTTGTGGATGTGAACTGACCCCATGGGGATGATGCAGTCTCTGGCCTTGTCGTTGTCGGTCAGTCTGGAGCTCAGGTCTCCTGGGTTCCCGATGGACCTCAGAGACATGCTCTCCACACTAACAAACACAACAGTAAAGAGTGTTTATGGTTTTGTTGATGCTTCGTGTTTCTGTGACTTTTAAAATCTGATCCTGTAGAAACTTTATTCACTCACTCAAAAAACAGTAGAATAATTAAATGAATGACTTCAAGAGTCTGAGAAAGATCAGAAATAATAAATATAGAAACAAAAATAATAAAAGACGGAATATCACACATTAAACTGAATGAAGTGTTTGTTGACTCACCCGCAGGCGAGACCGAGGTCGATGGAGCCGCTCCTAATGCTTCCTGTTCACAGGGTTCAACGCAGGGCATTATGGGTAAACACAGGGCATTATGGGTAAACACCTGCAGCTTCATTTGAACATTAAACGTCTTTTACACACGTCATATCTGGTCATAACGTCAGGTGTGAAAATGAACAGATGAAGCAGCTTTTATTTTATTCACATCAGGTTGATGAAAATCAGCTTGTTAGAACGTCCACGTGTCAGGTGGTCGTTCTTCTTCCAAACGCTCTGCGACTCAGGTATAGAAACTCCAACGCGTGTGCAGATGAACACAGTTTGGTCGAGACAATGAGTTTTTAAACCTTCAGACGTGGTGCGTTTACTGTCCCTCTGAATAACTGAGCATTTCATACAGATTATTTAGACTCTTGTTGTTGTTTTACCTGCGACGTTGAGCAGAGCCTGTAAACCAGACGAGCACTGTCTGTTCACCGTGTAGACCGGAACGGACTCTGGAAAACCACTGCACAGAGGACACACTGATGAGAACACACAGAGGACACACTGACGTGGACACAGAGGACACACTGACGTGGACACAGAGGACACACTGATGAGAACACACAGAGGACACACTGACGTGGACACAGAGGACACACTGATGAGAACACACTGATGGACAGACTGAAGGAGGAGGAGGAGGAGGAGGAGGAGATGTGCTGAAGAGCAGTCTGACCTGAGGAAGTGAGCCACTCGGACCATCAGCGCTCCGGCTCCGGGCTGCAGTACGTTACCTGAACGCAGCACAGACACACAGACATTAAGAGTCATTAATCCACTGAATAAATAGAACAAATAGAATAAAGAGACACATCCTGTTTGTATGAAGTCATTGTTCAGAGTGTTGACGTTAAAGCCAGACAGACAGATGTCTTCGTCTCACCCACGCAGACGTCTCCCAGTTTGTTCGGTGTCAGTCCAACGTCTGCGAGGACAGCGGTCATCACTGAACTCAGCAGCTCGTCAGGCGTGGTGTCCTGAAAACACACACATATGGACGACTCCGTGTTTAAATGAAGTCCATTTCACTTCCTGCAGCAGTGTTGGAGTCGAACCAAAAGCAAAGACGAGGACAGAAGAGACGCGAGGACAGAAGAGACGCGAGGACAGAAGACACGTGAGGACAGAAGAGACGCGAGGACAGAAGACACGTGAGGACAGAAGACACGCGAGGACAGAAGACACGCGAGGACAGAAGACACGCGAGACAGAAGACACGCGAGGACAGAAGACACGCGAGACAGAAGACACGCGAGGACAGAAGACGCAGCTCGGATCCACTCGTGGCGAAGACGGAAGTTTCGTGACGTTAATCCTTAAGTAATGTTTTGGATTTTAAAGTTTGGGTCAAATCTTCACCTGAGGAGGAACTAAAACTGTCGACGTCGAGGAAACAGAACAAGATCTACTGTGAGACGCAGTGAAGCAGGAGAAAACTGAAGAAAATACTGGAAACGTTGAGTTGAGTTAGTACAACGAACCTGTACTGGAGTACTGCAGTAAAAGTACTGCGTTACCTTCTGACACTGTGGTTTCATTAGAACGGACCCATCACTAATACAATGATCTTCATCTGTGTTTAAACCAAAATGTCCAGAATGTCCGTGAACGCATCAAGACTTCCTCTCCGTTTTGAACCTGGTTTTGTTAAACAGGTGAAGCTGGACTCCGCTCCGTTACCTGGAACCGGACTGACGTGGACCAGGTGTGGATCAGGTCTAGATGTACCATCGGACTCCTCTTACCTTAAACGCTCCCCTCTTGGCTTTGCCGATGGCCGTCCTCAGTCCGTGAACCACCACCACGTCTTCCGGGTCTCCTCCCGCCGCGGACCCGCACTCTGAGAACCGCAGGTCTGTGCTCCGGGTCGCGGACAACCCGGTGGACCCGGAGGGACACAGGTGTCCCGAAATAATCTGTACCCTGTGCATCATAGAGCGGAACCAGGCCGGGTTGTGTAACGGTCTGCGGAGTCTGGACTCTGGTCTGTTTGACAGCGACGACGGGAAGAGCGGAGGGACAAACTACAGCGAACAAACGCGTTAACGGCGCTTTTTAAATGGTGAATTTTATTTGTTATTTTGTTAATTTTTTGTCATAGTTCTGTTTTTTTTTCTTGTTCATTTTTCTTTATTTTGTTGATTATTTTGTCCATTTTATGTTAATGTTTGTTCATTTTGTTTTTATTAGTCTTTGTTGAATAAAAACTCACATTAATCTCATTTTACTGGATTTGATTTCATGCTGTGAAAGCCACATATGCATTAATGCATTAACATGAAGCAAATCATCAAACCACAGACGACACACGTGCAGGTAAAGCAATGTTTTAAGTAATAGAAGAGAATCAAAGGACATGAGCGTGTGTTGAGTTTCAAATCCTTCTTCATATAAATAAACTCTTTAAAACCGTCTTGGATTCTCTGTAAAATGCGTCGTCATGAAGCTGAAAACTGGTCTGTTTTTCTGACTGTTTACAGATACGTGGTTTTCACAGGACAGATGATGATCTTATAGAATATGATGTAGATTAAAATACCAACAGTTTATAAAGTCGTTGAAATGAGTCAACATTAAACATGTAGTAAAATGAATCAGAAACATCAACCGACAGGAACCATTTGACTCGTAGTGCAGTATTTCAGTGTGTATTAGTACTTGTACTTGCAGTAATTGACACAGAACCGTCATCATTTGAACCTTTTATTAACGTCACACTGTTAAGGCCACTGTCACCGACTCAGCTCACATTCTGCTGAAACAAACATCCAAAAATATCGTTTTGTCAATATAGAATCATATAAACAGGACTTTTCCTCCGTTTTCAAAGAGATTAGATGAAGCAGTGACAGGAAAATATATACACGACATTAAGGTTGAAAACGTAGGAAATGGTACAAACGTGATGGAAATAAAAATCACCGACAGGATGAGGTTTAAATACGACACAAACACAGGTTCAGGTTGAAATCCTTCCACGCGCCGGGTCGATACAGGGTGAAATGCCCCTTTAAGATGCACCACGGGGTCCACGTGTTCACCACGAGAGCTTCATTCGGTCCTTCAGCCTCCAACGTCACTTCACGTCCACGTCAAAAACATCTGAGTTTTAAGGCAAGACACGAGGCTGCGACGGACGCTCGTTTTCACCATGAATGGATTCACTGTTTGGTTTGTAAACTGTCCATGAGTCAAAAACACAACGTCCTCAAATGTCTGATCCAAGAACCAGGAAATACTCCAATCTACAAAAGGACAATCAGAAAATGTCGACTTTTATCCTTGAAAAGAAATCAATAGATTGATCGCTTATCAAAAGAGTTGAAGTATTACTGACAGATGATTTGATAAGACGATGAAACTTGATCCTGAATCGGGATCAATGCGTAAAAAACCCACATTAAACTGCAGTGGGTCAGTGTTCATGTTCTTTATTCATCATATTCACTCAGCGGTTTCAAATAAAACCCACTGAGCTCAGTGAGAAGTATCATTTTCTTTATCAATCAACTGTTATCAACTCATTCCCCAAATGTTTTCTGGACTATTTGATTAGTTTGAGTCTATAAAACATCAGACGTCTCATTTTGTTTGATCAATAACAAAAAAAAAAAAAAACTAAAACTAAACCAAATACTGAGAAAACCAGTAAACTGTCACATGTGAGAAACATCAAATATCTGATGAGCTGATAATTGAACCATGACGACGATGGTGAAAATGAAAGGTTTGTAGTAAATAAACACATTATATTCAACCACGACTCATCGGGTCATTATGAGAAAAGTTAAACCTAGTCACGTGACATGGAATCTATTGGAAAAAATGCTGATTTTTCCAAAGCAGCAGCAGGAAAATCCAAATAAAAAAAAGGTTTGTCTTATGAATTACACATTCCAAACTACAGTGAAATGAACGTAGCTGATATTATTACCACACTGGACGAAGAAGACAAATAGATTCCATGTGTGGAGACTCAGATAAATCAGGTGAACATCGGTATCAGCGGATATTTGCACATATTTTATTAAAGGTTGTTTCTTTAATTCGTCTGATTGAATTTGTGCTCATTCAAGGACAAAGTGATGAAGGATTAAAGACTTTAAACCAGTTCAATTAACCTGCTTGTCTCTATAACGAAGACGTCTTTGTTTCTCTGGTTCAAAACAAAATAAACAGAAAATAATATCACGTTGGTGCCTCCGTTCAGGTTACGTGACAATAACTCATAAACTTTTCTCATAATTACATGGAATGAATGCATGTATACGAGTATCATCAGACGAGGTTTACTTTATAATATTTCAGGAACAACTTGAGGGACTTTGATCAGTGATGACTTCGATTATTCAGGAGTTTGTGGCTGTTTTTCTTTCATTGTAACATTATATGTTAGATGTGACTTTTAAAATGTACTTTATCTTATT
The DNA here is from genome assembly GCA_037367275.1 of Coranthus polyacanthus. Lineage (NCBI taxonomy): Eukaryota > Metazoa > Chordata > Actinopteri > Kurtiformes > Apogonidae > Coranthus > Coranthus polyacanthus. The sequence goes on from JAPQRN010000001.1 coordinate 22,660,400, forward strand.
TAATAATTCATTTCATATTTGAATTTTCCCCTAAAGTGATTCGAGTTGAACTGAACCTTTAAGTATTATGTGATATTTTTTCCTGAACTAGTCTTTGTTTGGGATTAACTGACTGATCACTTCCTGTTTCTATCATGTGACAGTTTAGTTTGTAAACGTTTGCTGCTGCTCAGAGAAAACTGATGTCGTCGACACGTACGATGACAGCTGTTCATACAGATTGCACAGTTTTCAGACATTCACATGGCTTCTTTTCTCCGGAGTCCAACAGAAGGTAAATGATCCAGTCTGTCGAGGTCTGGTTACGGCAGAACCGGTTCCATGAAGGTTTACAGGTTTTACTGTAACCAGGAGGAAAAAACACAACCGATGTGATGAAGGAATGTAAGATTTAGCTTCTTTTCTCGTCACTTCATGTTTCAATCAAACGACTTTAAACCTGGAGCCCCGCCTTCCTCAAACCGCTTCCTGTCCAGAGTTTCAAAGTAAAAGTCCACATGGCAGTGATCAGGAGTCTGTGCGGCGTTTGTCCTCAGGCGTAGAAGATGAGCTCGGGGATCTGCCCCCCCTGGACCCCCGTCCCGTTGGTGCTGTCCGACGAGCACTGGAACTGGAAGGTCACTTTCCCACACTGCACCTCTGTCATGCCCTCCTGGCCGAAGTAGCTCAGCTCGTTGCCGTCCAGCACCACGCTGGCCGTATAGAAGGTGTCTGGCTCGATCTGGACCGGGTACTCGAAGAAGACCGGGAAGGTGCTGCTGGAGCCGTCAGAGAAGTACTTGATGATCCTCTGCGCCATCGGGACTCCCTGCCGCTTCAGCTCGATCTTGGCGTTGTACTCAGCCGAGCCGCAGCTGGAGCCGTAGAGGCCGAAGCCGGCAATGAAGACGCGTTTGTCCACAGCGAACTGGATGCTGTCGCAGCGGCCGCGGTACCGCCACTGGTTGCTCCGGTAGGCGCAGGACTGGAAGCGGTGGCAGCGCTGTGGCGACAGGCCTTTGCGCGGTTTGGTGCAGAACAGCAGGTCGGGTTTGTTGGCGGCTGTGTACCACAGGAAAATGTCGTTGGTCTCGTTGAGCGTGAGCACGCCAGACTGCGCCGCTCCATTAGCGAAGTCCTCCAGGGCCATGGTGGGAATACGGATCAGGTAGATGGCCTTCCCCAGAACCAGGCGCTTGTTTTCGATGGTCGGGGCCAGATCCTGCCTCTGGCACTCGGTCTCGGCCCAGTTTAGCGCCGCCTCGAACACCACCATCTCCTTGGCGTTGAGCGTCTCACGCCGCAGGATGCTCTCCAGCGTCTGCGTGTCGATGTCGCAGAAGCCGTCGGAGCGCAGCGCGAGCTCAGCCTGAGCGTCGATCACCTCCCAGCAGCGCTGCGTCAGGTCGGGCTCCTCGAACAGGCAGCTCTGAGACAAAAGCACGCAGGCGTTCTTCGCGCTCAAACTGGTTTCCAGGAAGTTGACGCAGGCCCGGGCCAGGTGAGGCACGATGTACTTTTTGGCAGCGTAGAGGGTGGCGAGGACCGTGTCAGCACAGAGGTCGATCTCATCACAGTAGATGTACCTGGACAGGAAAACATGTCAGAGACACTTAACAGAACAACCTGAGAGTTGAGTTTATTTTATGGAGAACAGAAAAAAAACAGACAGAAAAATGCAGCTTTAAGGAAACGTTCACGTTTTCCAGTCTGTTCATATGAACAACGACACACGTCTGGTCTGCGTTAATGATTCCTGCTGTTCATACTGAACACTAGTGAAAGGTGAATTAAATAACATTTTGAGATAAACTTTATTAGTCAGTGATTATGTCACAAAGAATGAACGCAGACATGTGTACAGTGAAGGCAGCACTGGAACCATGGCAATGCTCCCATGTTTTATATTTACAATACAGAGCACAGAATAAATCTACTGAAGTAAACAGACCATGTAGACAGGGTTAACAGGTCACTGTCCACCTGTGTTCAGGTCACAGAAACACATTTCACAACCAAAACCGGGTCCGTTTCCATATTCAGCTGTGATGGAGGAAGAGGAACAAACAGAGGACGTTTAGTCCTAGATAGAGTTTAACTTTGGAAGATATTCACAGATTTGTCCAGTTAACCTCCAGTATGAACAGCAGCAATAACTACAAAAAACCAAACTTGTTTCTGTTCTCGTATGGACCTGACTGTCCTTTAATGTTCCTCAGACTGAGTAAATCACAGACATACTTCAACATGGCCAGGAATGAGGGAGGTTCTACATCGGGGATCCGGATCTCATCCTGATCCTCGGCCAGTTCTCCGTAGAACATGGCATGAAACACGGAGCTGCCCACAGCCAGGACGTACTGAAGACACACAAAGACAAAGACAGTTTACTCGTCACTCAATGTAACAGATGATTTTATATCGAGTTACCCTGAAATGACAAGTTAAGATACAGATGTTTTTTCTGTTTCCTCAGCTTTGGTGTATTTACATCTGTTGATTAATGAACAGTGTTCCTGTCAAACACATTCGTAAAGCAAGAAAAACATTGAAATGTCAGAACAACATTATATTAATACTTAATATAAGACAAGTCAGGTGATTTTCTGCACTTTAGTTATCATCAACAAATCCTAATAAGGATTCAGGTCTGCAGTAAAGAGGACAGTCCACCTTGTGTCCCGGGACCCGCTGCGTCCCTCCAGGCGGCCCGACGACAAAGTGAACGTCTGCCATCATTTCATTGTTGAACATGACTGAATTTCTACAAAGACACAAAAATCAAACAGTCAATGTCACACCAAGAAAACAAAACAAACACAAGATTTCCGGCTCATTATTAAACTATGGCGGGAAACCCTGTATTATAAATGGACATTACTGTTATCAAACCCAACTGTATGTGTTACTTTATCAAGTAGATGAAGGTATTGGTGTGTTTCCATTACATTCCCTGGTTAGCAGTGCGGTCACTCTCCGTTTGATTGACAGAACTGCAGAAACAGATTATGATCTAAGAACAGTGGATGCATCGGATAGAACTTGTGTGTCTTGTTTCTAATCAGTTCAAAGTACACTGCACATCATCCTATCCTGCTTTTCCTCTTTCTTTAATCGTGGTTTAGTTCTGAACTATCGGAGCTGTTAGAGCAGCTGGCGTGTTGCCATGGTTACTCTGGTATGTGATGGACAGTCTTGTAAGAGTCACTTTTACAATGTGTTTCATTGCAGATTACAACATAGATTCCTTTAAATGTAATTTCCAGCATTAAAGTAATGAAGTTCGGTATCCAGCCCTACCAGTACCTCAAGACAACCACACCTTAAAAAATCTGAACCTACTCTTTAAAGGATGTCAACTATGGTGAACCCCTGAAGAAGAAGAAGAAGAAGAAGAAGAAGAAGAAGAAGAAGAAGAAGAAGTACTTAGTAGTACCAGAAGTATTTATTTATTCTAAGAGGTTCATAAACCCCCCACGCTGCCTGAGACCCGGGTCTCTGGACTCGGACTCACCTCTCTCGGATGGTCGGGTACAGGCCCTGCCAGTTGCAGCAGCCCTGTGCGGTGGTGGTGTTGTTGTTGGTCAGGTTCTGCTGCTGGATGGAGGCGGTGCTGCCGGCGGAGGCGGACGGAACCAGCTTCTTGGTGGGGTACAGCTCCGCAGCCATTATCGCCCGGTCAGACCGCAGGCCAGCTCATGGCAGCTCCGGGGCCCGACTGAACTGCTGCCGACGCGGCTCATGGAAGTCACACCGGTGAAGTGTGCAGAGGACTGGGCCGGGAAAACACACCGAGACACGGGCTTCAAACTCAGACACCGACACTCAGACACAAGACTCCGGTTAAAATCCAGAGGTTTAAGCTAATGTTAGCTCACTGCTAACGGCCAAGCTAACTACAATACCCGGCTAAATGTGACACCGAGAGAACACAACAACACTAAAATAGCTTAAAACTGGGACCCAATGCACACTAAAACTACTTAAATCTAAGATAAAGGTTTTTAAAAAGTTCAAACCCTGTTCGTTTCCAGCTCTGTTCACTTTAGCCTCTTTATGCTAGTCTGTTAGCTAACCGACCAAACCGTTAAATGCTTCGTTTGTGTCGGTCAGAATCGGCTGTTCGGTAAATAACACAGTTTCCACTTACTTTAGAGTTAAACGGACGTCTTTATGATCATGACTTCTCGCTACAAAAAGCAGTTTTTTAACACAACAAACCAGCGGCTCAGCTTTGTTTACAACAGGTCGGTGGCTTCTTCTGCTGATGTTTACAGCTGAATCTGTGCGTGTGAAAGGCGCCGCTGCCCCCTGGAGGCCACACAGGGAAACGGCAGGACGTGCACCTGCAGCTGAAGCAGGTTTTCTGTTTAAATGAACTGAAGAAATACTACTTCAAGAAAAGTAGAAATACCACAGTGTATAAATACTTAACTACAAGCAAAAGGCATGGAATCACAATGCTACTAAAGTAAAAGTACAGAAATATTATCATCAAAATGTAAAAGTTTGAAGTGTTATATTATTATAGAATGTTATTAACTCTGTTTTATATTTTATAAATAGATTCCTTGAAACCACAGTGTTCCATGATTTGACCAGAAGTGATGGTTTAAACTTTAAATTTGATCCAGAGCAGCTTCAGTGTGTTTTTTGCATATATTTGGGTCACTTTAGGAAAAGTCAACAGATTTCAGACACAACATGTAATTTATCAAGTTTTTAAACATGTCAAACATTTAAAAGTTAATGTAAAATTCTGTCTCGTTCACATTTTATCATGACTTTTGTTTTTATCGTTAGATTTACATTTTGCAGAACAACAATACATTTGTTTGCTCACACATTAAGGCCTATTTATGTATTTTCATTTAATCTTATATATGTTTTTATTGCATATAAAATGTCGTTCTTAACAAAGTGATGATAAACATATAAACCTTGTCATTGTTGATTTAAACACATCAGGTTTATTTGTATCATTACATTTTATACAGAACATCACGCCTACATTTATTTGATGCAGTGTTTTATTTTCTTTCAGCTTCAAATAACTTATTGTTTAATGTGATACATGTATGTTTTTTTATTTTAAGGACACGCCAGCTGCTCGTTTTGAGTCTGAAAGTGTTTTTATCTTGAATTAACTTCTCCTTACTGCAACATTCGTTTTATTTTTTACAAAACGCTGCAGCTTATTTTGTCAATGAACGTCTTTAAGTCATTCCATGTGTATATTTAAACATCAGATAAATTTAGTTCATGAAGTCATTTTACTGGAAGGGTCTTGTAATGAAGTGAATTTCTTTTTATTTCTTCTTTTAATTCACTGAATCATGCTGTATTTTCTGAAATGTCTCCATTCTTACAGATTTCTTCATCGTTTCTTTCTTTAAATCTCTCATTTCCTGATATAAATGTGTAAATGTAGGTCCTGTCGGAACAACGTTAAAGAAAACAAACAGACTGAGCTTTAATTCACCAACGACACACGTCACGTCATATGCAACAGATTCCTTTATTGTTGTTACTCTGTAATCTGTCAAAAAAAATAAATAATCCCAACATGAAAAAAGAGAAAGAGCAGAAGAGTCTGTGTCCAGGTTAGTGTCGAGAGTCTGTCTTTAATAGTTTCACTGTACACGTTAAAGCACAATCATCATTTACAGGTTTGTTTACAGGTGGATCCTGGTTCAGAGGCCTACGACACTACTGTGTTGTGTGTAG
>JAPQRN010000001.1:22667316-22679546 GCA_037367275.1 Coranthus polyacanthus
GTGTGTTGTTGTATGTAGTGTGTTGTATGTTGTTGTATGTTGTGTTGTGTGTTGTATGTAGTGTGTTGTGTGTTGTATGTAGTGTGTTGTGTGTTGTATGTAGTGTGTTGTGTGTTGTATGTTGTATGTAGTGTGTTGTTGTATGTAGTGTGTTGTATGTTGTTGTATGTTGTGTTGTGTGTTGTATGTAGTGTGTTGTATGTAGTGTTGTGTGTTGTTGTATGTAGTGTTGTATGTTGTTGTGTGTTGTTGTATGTTGTGTGTTGTATGTTGTGTTGTGTGTTGTATGTAGTGTGTTGTATGTTGTGTTGTGTGTTGTATGTTGTTGTATGTTGTGTTGTATGCAGTGTGTAGTGTTGTATGTGTGTTTACAATCGAACGCATGGCTGGACTCAAACACTCAGACTCTATTGCTCTGAAAGTGAAGGAGTTGAATAAAACCAGGCTCTGCTGAGGTTTATCGACGCAGAAAAGAAACTAAATGTCAAAGTTTAAGAAAAAAGATGTCATTTTCTGCACATTTTGGCTTTAGTGACACAACGAAGGAACCAAACTCCATTAAAACTCATCACAAAGCTCTTTAAAGCCTCGTTCCAATGTGAATCTTCTTCTTCAGTCCCTGAACCCTGATTCACCAACAGGAAGCTCACAGCATTTCACAATAAAACAGTCAAATTACCTCCTCACGAAGTCTCAGGTTTGAGTTTAAAGTCACAAAAAAACAACCACTGCTTTGACTTTTTATTATAAATATTAAAGCCACAGTGAACAGAAAACAATCTGAGATTTAGAGGAAAAAGTCACAATATTATGAGAATAAAGTCGTAATATTTCACAGATAAAGTCACGATATTATGGCCTAAAATAATGACTTTATTCTTGTAATATGTGGACTTTGTTTCTCAAAATATTACCAGTTAATATATGATTTTGTCTTGGTATAATTAAAACTATTCATGTGATACTTGTTATATTTTTTTCTATTTTGATTGTTTCATTTATAATTACAGCTTTTTCTCATAATATTTAAATTTTTTCTCAAAACATCACAGCTTTATTCCTTTAATAAACTCGTCATCATCTCATTAGTTCTTCTTTTTTAACTTCCCGTTGCTGTTTATTCCTCAAACGCAGCTCGTGAAGGTCCGTCTTCTGGACCACAGGTTTTAACGGGTTCACGTCTGGACATCTGGTCTGGACTTGGAGATCTTTCCTGGTCCAGTGTTGAAGCGAAAACATCTTTTGACTTGAAATAAAAGACTCACATTGGAACCGGATTTTAAAGGATCATTTCACCCCAAACCTCTGTTCATTTAAACCTCATTTAAACACATGTAAACACAACCAAGTCCATTTATTTCAGTGAAAGCTGCATTTCACACCAATAATGTTTAATATTTCTTCTAAAATTTCCCTTAATACACCTTTTACAGCGGGTTAATAAATACATGTGCTTTAATATTTAAAAACTGTACACGTCCTGCATCCGTTTCCCCTTTTTGTCAGTTTCTCTGCTCAAAAAGCAAAAATAAAAACTGGTTTTAGAGACGACGTTTGGCAAAAAGCAAAAGAAACACAATCAAATGAAAGGTCTTTTCAAACACCAGCAGAAAAAAACGTCACCTTTCAAGTAAAACCGAGATTCAAAATGAAACCATCTACCTGTATTTTACACAAAAACACTCACATTTAAAAAACTAGGAATCGATCGACTTCATCTGAACGACACCAAATACAATACGTCGAGGCGTTCGGAGTAAAAAGCATGTGTTACTGTCACGACGGGTATTTTACAGGTAAGTTCAGGAGAAAAAAAAGCTGGTTTAGTAGAAAACGAAGAACGGACGCTTGGTTTGAATCCTGTTAAATCCAGATCAACAGTTTGTTACGTCGTTATCTCCTCAAACAGAGACGGTTTTCCCATGAGAACGGGTTAATTATTGAGTTTTTACAAAATAAAACTAGTTTCCTCACAGTATCGTCGATTATTTCACGATCTCGAGACGACAAACCTGGTTTTCTCGTGATCACGTGTCAGGTATTTCATTTTCTGGAGATTTTTCTAAAAATAAGCTTAAGCTGCTGTTAAAGTATGAATAAAGTATGAATCTGACGTAACGGGTTCATTTTTCTTTTAAAGTTAGTTTTGTTCTGAAATGATATTTCAACATCTTGTTTTCTCATAAGAGGTTCATCTTCATCATCTTCTTTAACTTCAAAACATGTTTTCTCTTGAAATTCTCGCCATTTTGTTGCGATAAGGGTTTAAGTATTTTGTTTTTCAGACTTGTTTTGTCATGGTAACGGGTTCATTTTTTCTCCTTATCTTGAGAAAACCTCCTTTGTTTTCACAGATGATGTGAAAATCGACTGGTGATCTTGAAATAACAGCATTAAAAACTCTTCGTGAGCGCAGCCGTTCTCAGCTTATGTGTTTTAGTAGAAGCTTCTTAGTTAAACTGTTTGGCATTTTTAAAGTCATAATAAATAAATACTTGAATGAATGGTCAAAGCTTCGCTGCAGATTTCTGTCCCTGCAGTTCGTCAGGATTATTCATAAATACACAAGAAAAAGCAGCAGGTTTTTCTCAAATCCACAAAACGACAGAAAGAAGAACTGAAAATCAAACCTTTTAAAACGTTTTGGATATTTCACATTAGTCTGTTTTTCACTTTGATACGAAGCTTCTCATTGGATGAACAGGAGTCACATGACATCGAAGGGCAGGGTTTAGCGTCACAGAAAGCGGTTTTGGTTGAGGTGGACTCGTCCTTTAACTCAGGTCACACTCGTCAAAAAGCAAAAACATCTAAAGTAATGTTTGACAATAAGGGTTGAGTTCAGCCCAAAAATACCTTCACATCTTCTAACATGGAAAGGAGTTTGACAGGAGTTTAAACACTCCATTTACAGGCTCAGATTCACTAAGTTCACTAACGACCAACGCAGTCTAATAAAGCACCGCAGAGCCAGACTGAACGTAGACCTGATGAGGTTCAGGTTCTACACAGACCATTACTGGGTCTGAGAAACACAAGGCTTTACATGTGTTTCTCAGGAAGCAGCGACACAGACCAGAGAGGCAGCGGGAGGAGGAGTTTTCTGAGGAAGAACTGGATGAATGTAACCGTCTCAGAACCAAGAAGACTTTAAAACCACACCCTGTTCACAACAGGACGTCTGACACCGAGGAAAACACAGCAGCAGAAAGTTTCACTGAGAGGAAATTTTAAAAAAGATGGAAAAGTCATGTGTTGGCGACAACAGCACTTTAAAGGAGCTACATGTCGTATTTCTACTGTAAAATATGCGTTTAGAATAGTTGTGACATTAAAGATGTCATTGTATTGTATGTGACCACTAGAGGCAGTAGTGAGTCACTCTGTCGGACTTCCAGTGAAAACTAACACCAAGGGTTTGAGAACTGTTAAGAAACAACTTCCAGAGTCAAGGAAAAGAAGTGATAAAAATAGACTCACTGTGGTTGTTTTCACTGGAGTCGACTCTAAAGTAACAGAATGAAGTTTGGACGGAGGTGATTGGTGGTTTTACTGTGGCTGTTTTCAGTTTAAAAACAGAGCTAAGCTAACAGAGCTATAATGTAAACTATGGGCCAACGGAGCATGTGGACATTATAAGACACAGTGTTATTTAGACTGAAGGAGAAAACTAGATGATCCATGAAACAGATGAGTTTAAACAATGAGCTTCACACTTTATTCATTGAGTGACACAGTCTGTGGAGACGGAGCGTTAATTCGTTGGTGGTTTTCGTAGACCCCTGTTGTTCATAGTTGGATTATTTTTTTAATATCAATACTACATATAACTCCTTTAAGCCGTAAACAATATCCGTAAAAAAACGTAAACATTGTCGCTGTCTGTATGAAATACAGAAGCATGAAGCTGCAGATTTCAGGTATTTCATATGGTTTTATTGGTGAAGGATGACGTGATGTGAAAGTCAGAGTTTATTAAACCTCTGTTTGAATCTTGTTGATCCTCCTGAACGTTTAGTGACGTTATGTTTATGAGCAGGTGAAGCGATACGTTCCTGTCAACAAATTAACGAGTGTGGAAAAATCTCTTCTTCTACCTCCTGCTGTCCGCTCTCAGCAGCGCCTCCTCCTGGTCAAACTGTCACAGTCGTGTCAGAGGAAAACGGGTTAAGACGAGCTTTAATCAGGGTTAAATATGGCCACAATTAGCTGAAAATCAGTGTTGTGTTGTACATCGTGTTGTGTTCATTTAAATTCTCTCCTCCCCAAATGTTGCCTTCAGGTGCAAAAGGACCAGATGTAAAAGTCTGTCCAGAGCTGACTTCTGCTGCGTCTTTAGTAACTCTCGACAGACTCCAAACGAAGCATTCGTAAATCTGGCCCTTAATCTCCTGTGGTGATATTAGAGAAGAAGTCATGACTGTTTTATCTGTTTTGTTTTCTCGTTTTCATCATTTTTGCCTCAGTATGAATTAAACTCAAACTGTGAAGTCGGTTTCCTGTAAAACACTCAAACCAACCTGTAGGAAAAGGTGCTGTAACAGACACAGAAATGAAAGGACACTTCAGTAATTTAACATAATGTAGGGACATGAGAGGCAGGTTCAAAAAAAAAAATGATGGAGAATAAAAGGCTGCACTGAGTCATCTCTGCCTCGATGAAGGTCTGGTGAATTCAGAGTTATCGACAGTTGGAGAGAAGCTGTGACTGCAGGTTTTACATTGTCGTGGATCTGTTTCCATGAGCGAACGTGGTCTGAAAATGTAAATACAAAAAAGGAAAATAAAACCCAGAGAAACACAGCAAACAGGCTGATCCTCCTCATCGTGTTCCAGCAGAGTCTGAACTGATAAAGACGTCCTGTCGCCGACTCCGAGTCGTCTTCGTCGGGCTCTAGGCACAACTTAAAGTGTTACCGGACAGGGAATCTTAAGTCACTAGAACGCTCCCGAAAATCACAAACATGAGGATTTAGTTGGAAAAACTGAATCGCAGGTTGTTATTTTACAGTTTGGAGCAGAGAAAGTCAAAGCGCTGCTCCCACTGGATCTACTCTCCTACAGAAGTCGAGTTCTGAAGACAAAAGGCACGTTATTAAGACGGGATCTCGAAGCGACGGACAGACAGATGGACAGACGGAGTTTATCTGTTGAAGAAAAAGAAAAGGTTCCAGCTTACGTCACACGTGTTTGGTTTGTTTCGTTCGTCATCTCATCCAGAGGTCCGTTGGTCTGCAGACCCGGACCAGCCTGAGTCCGCAGACTGGGGGAGGAAGGGATTCATATTTAACAAATTCCAAAGTCAGACTCCTCCTAAGCCCCGCCCACTTGTCGCAGCGTGTTCCTCCCGTCCGCGACGCTCGGCTGCAGACGCGTTTCAGGTCATACGAAGACCTTGGCGAGCGCATCGGCGCCGGCGCTGCCGATGTAGCACTTGGTCGGGTGGAACGCCACGTCGTGGATCGACTCCTCGAACTTCTTGCGGTGGGCGGTGAACTCCTGGATGCACGTCTTACTCTCCATGTTCCACAGACGGATCGAGCAGTCGTGACCTGAGAGTGAAACAGACGGGAACGGAAGCGATTTTTAGTTATTGACGAATCCTGACGTGACAACAGGGACGACTTCATCCTGGAAACAGTACTGAATAGTATTGTATGTGTAACATGGTTTATCTGAGCATCAGCCCGAGTCAGACGACACTGAGACACATGTAGGTAAACACTTACTGCCAGACATGAGGTACAGTCCGTTTGGATCCACAGCGAGACTCGTGACCGAGTCCAGATGAGCGACCATCGAGTGGATCAGTTTACCTGCACATTGAAAAACATTCAAACAGTAACGCTTCTGGTATCTACATCTGCTTTTGGTGAAGCTCAAATGACATGAAATGAAAATTGTTTGCAGTACTTCTTTTTAGGAGCATGAAGAGCCATAATGTACGTGGTTTAAATTTGAAGTCAGCAAAATTGAAGAAGAATACGACTTTGAACAGTGTTTATTCTTCCACCCAGAGTGAAAACAAATCCCACTTTTCTTCTTGAGCAGATAATTTCATACTATTCATTATGATTAAATGTGACCCAGACAATGAAACACCTGAATATTCTGGGGCTGATTTTGAAAAGAGTTAAAAAACAAACTCTCCCTGTTATTTCTCCGAACAGCATTTGAAAGTTCACTTAATAACCAGACATTTCTTTAAATTCTTGAAGTAGTTTCAGTCGGTGAAGTAAAGAATCTTATGTAAATAACATCGTAAAGTGAGACGTCATATTCAACACCTCACATTTGAATGAGCGCTACCTGACAGATACAAGGACAAGCTGATAGTTCTTCCACTTTTAAACAGTTTTAACATCACTAACATCATATCTAGACTGTGTCCAAGTTAAATGATCTCTTCAAAACAGTTAAAAATCCATGCCCAATCTGTAAATGTAGTTCATTTCTGAAGTGATGGCTTCTAGTTTCCACATCACACCTGTAAACGCTGCAAACTGGATCCTAATTGGCTGCAAAATAGGTGTGATTTCACAGATGCTGCTGGAAGGTTCACATCTTAAACTCAGATGTTCGTGAGCGAACAGATGAATGTGGAAAGTCCTAGTCGCGTATAGAGATGAAGGGCTGTATTATGAGGTTAAAAACATGGCACAACTGACGGACTGACACACCTTCTTATAGAGATGTACCGAGCACGCACCTAGAATCTAAATCCTACATTTCCCATAATGCCCATGCGCCTGCACGCATCCAGTTTGTAACAGAGGTAAATTGCTCTAACAGTGATGTTTGACGTGCATAAAACAGCGTACTGCTCCTTTAAACGTGCCCCATGTGACCCTGCAGTACCTGTGTTGTTGTCGAAGAACTGGATGTGCCGGTCCTCCTGGGCTGTGATGGTGATTGGCAGCGTGGGGTGACTCAGCACTTTGTTGATCTTACAGGGAGCGTCTGTGTGGAGGCGACAGCGTTAGCATCTAATATGTGCACTTAGTCAGTCACTCCGACAGAAAACAGGTGACGTTCATCGAGGAAACATTCAGCAGAACAATGTTCAACTGTCAGCACAGAGAGGCATGATGGGAAAAGATGCAAATGTCTTATTATGTTTCCAAACGGGGCAGCGTTGGGAAGGAAACTGAACCTGGTTCTGATACAGGATTATTAGGCCTGACCTCAGAAAAATATGCAACATAAATTAAAACAGAACGTCAGGTTAAATCAGCCTCACTTTCCTCCAATGTTAATGGTTCACGTACAAGAATAAAATGTTTTTGCACAATGTTTTTTTAAATCATTCATTCTTTCATCTGATGTTTTTCAGCTTCTGTTAATCAAGTGTTTCCTCATAAAACCTGAAAAACTCAAACTAACATTAAAACTAAAGAAAAACTCTGTGATTGGTTGGTCCGGTACCTGGAGGACCTGCAGACTCCAGCTTCAGGACCAGTTGCTGCGTCTCCATGTTGAAGAGTCCGATGTGTCCGGTGGTGAACGACGTCACCATGTGAGCCGGTTCGCTGCTCACCAGGTCCACGGAGGTCGGAACGCCGAGCTCTGACACGGACATGGAAAAACAATCAAATCACAATCATCAATAATCATCATACAAGGACGTGAACGATCTATTTGTCAATTCATCTGACAATATATGTCCTGATCTATTGATTAATTGTGGTGTAAAATATCAAAAAAGTGTAAATGTCTGCATTTAATTTTCTATGTCCCTCACCTCCTCTTTCTTTCTTTATTTGATTTATTTCCTATGTTCCTCCTCTTTATTTCTCTATATATTTTACCTCCTCTCTCGTTGAAAACTGCCAGTGAAGGCGAGGTGTCGGTGGCGTTCCACAGTCGGACCGTTCCATCGGCTGAGCAGGACAGGAGGCGGTTGTGGGCCGAGCTGTAGACCAGACCCCACACCGAGTCTGTGTGACCACAGAGCGCCCCCCGCAGGACGGAGGACTCTGCAGGAGGACACAGAAAAGGGGAGGGTGATGAAGACTACACCGCAAATCATGTGACTGCAGGGCTGTGGGGTCAAAGTGCAGCGTACCATAGGAGTCGTAGGGGTCGATGTTGGGGTTGGGGGTGTTCCAGCTCTGGATGGTGCCGTCCACCCCCCCACTGAAGCACTGCTCCCCAGAGGAACTCATGGTGACGCACAGGACGGCACCGCTACACAAGACAGGAAGGAGACAATCATATGTTTAAATCCAAACCTTGATGTCACTTCAGACTAGATACTACGAGCCCCATGTGACCTGATCCACAGGACGTCAGGTTGGATCACCAAACGTTTTATTTCAAGTAGTGTCTCATAGGACATGTTTCCATATAATAAGAAGCAAAAAAGCAAAACAGGCATGTTTCCATCGACTGGTTTGAAGTGAATAGACTAAGCTGTGTAGTGTCGTCAGCAGGTGGCGCTGTAGGCTACGCTACAGAAGAGGAAGAGGTCTTGAACTGGAAACAAAACCAGTTGTTTGCAAAACCTGTCACCTTCGTCATCTACGAGGGGAAAATGGAGAGAGGAATTCAGGAATTCATTTCCTGAGAGAAAACGCGTCTTCTTCTCTAGAAGTAACAGCTGATCAGTCGCTTCAATGTCTGTTATGTCCAAACTTATGTGGAAAAGCCGTTTCCATCTCCTACTGGAACCTGGTTCATCTTATTGGTCTGAGCTGTAGAGAAACACTGAAAACCAGTGACAACCCATCAAACTGGGCGACATGTTTCTACTTCAGGAAACAGAAGGAATCACTAGTTTTGGACTAAACTGCTCCAAAGTCTGACACGACGTCACTCAATCAGTTACCAGATAAACTGAGAATACGTTTGTAGGATGAAAAAGTAGAGAAAGTCACCAGACGTAACCTTTAAATACGTTCCTATTCTACCTGGAAGTGTTTGCTGCGTCAGAAACCTTTCGCCAGGTAAACGTGATCTCACCTGTGGGCTCTGAAGGTGTAGATGGGCTCCACGTCTAAAGCAGCACATCTGGAAGAAAGAAGCAGAGGACAGGACAGATTACATATTATAGATTCATACGAACCTGTTGACTGGTCTGTTTGGATTTTAAAACCTGAACTTTAATACTGTACATGGTTCTGAAGTTTTGTTTTTAATATAGATCCTGTTTTTAATCTACAATCACATTTAAGTCACTACTTTTCCCTGACTATGATCGATAAGGAATAAAAAACAACTCTACCCTCTGTACTTTTAACGTGAAGGAACTATGTATGAAGTTTCTCTGACGACAGCTTTAAAAACTGAAGGAGAAGCTGCTGAAATTAGTTTAAAATTGTGAAACGTTTTCTTGGCGGAGATGACGACGTGTCTACAGCTACATTTTAATGCTGTTTTATTGAGATCATTCATTGATTATCTTGAGATTACGAAGCTTCTTTCCCCGAGATCCGTTGTTTTCTCATGATAAATTAGCTCATTATCCCAAAAAAGATGCCTTTTGTTTTTTGTTTTTAAATAAATTAACCCGTAACCACGAGAAAACAAGCTTTATTACTACAAGTTGTTAGTCTCTAACACGGCCTAACCCTGTTTTAAGTAAAGGTATTGTATTTGAAGATGACTTTACGCTGCTGAGTCTGACTTTTTGGCGGGCGCCGTCTTCTGTAGGTTCCACAGTTTGAGGGTGTGGTCCTCGGAGGCGGTGACCAGGACGGGCTCCACCGGGTGGAAGGCCAGGCTCCGGACCGAGTCGAAGTGGCTCCGCAGGGTGAACTTGGGGTTCCAGGTTTTCCTCAGAGCGTCTTTGTTATTGGTGATCTGAGGAGGAAACTTCAACCTTTAGTTTGACGCAGATTTGGTTTCTTCACGTGGCCAGAATTTAAGTAGGAACGCCATTTTTTAAATATATTTCTTGGGGCATTTTGAGCTTTAAACTTATAAAACCTGATCAATCTGATAGATCCACCACTTCTGTTATTACCTTTCACAATAAAAGCCCATAACATAAACATAAAAAGTGACTGAACTGAGTCACTCAGAGCATTTCACTAAGAGGAAACTACATAAAATAACTCACAGTTTTCGTCACTTCACGTTCAGTTGAACTTGATTTAAAAGGGATAAAACGCCGCTGACCAAATGAACCAGACTGTTACAGTGGATAAATAAACGGATTTCTCATAATTTAAACATTGTTGAAATGTTTGACAAAAGTCAGAGGCATTGACATTTTTAGAGATTTTAATCTGGAAATGCTACTTACTGTGTGTTTAAGTCCCTAAATAAATGAACACAAGTGGAGATCTCTCTCTTCATGTAATCTGTGTTCTCGGCAGCGACTAAGCTTTTCCACGTCCACTTCAGTCAGTCCAGACAGTAGTGGTGTAGACGTGGTGGTAGTAAACAGCTAGTAAATCTCCAGCTGTCTCAACATGTATTTCTGGTGATCCCAGCTCAATGTAGGTCTGTTAGAATCTGATCTCACTTCCTGCTCTAGTTCAAATAAACAAGCTCATCTACATCCTGAAACACAACACAAGTTCTCATTTCAAGTGTAACAGGCTGGATTTGTGATGTTTCTTTGATCGATACAGGTTAAATGTTCATATGTTGACCATTCGATTGATTTTATTGGTGCATGACATACACTTTAGCAATGAAGTTCTTAAAACACGTTTATGAATTTCTACTGGATTAACTGTGAATATAGTATTTCCTCAGTGGTGGTGTGTTGTGTAGTGTTCAGGCAGCTCGACACATATGACGCTCTCCTGACACAGGCTTTTTGAGACGTTCACGTGTCTTTAAAACACTTTAATCTGACGCTGTTGGACACTGAGTGATGGGATCTCAGTGTGTCTTGAGTGTGTGTTCACATCTAGCATTAGAGCCGTTCAGATCACTCACGTCTGAACAGGAACAGAGGTGGTGTTCAGATGACTTTTCTATTCGTTTTCTTTTGCTTACGTCGTAGGCCATGCTCTCGGCCTCGTTGGCGACGGTCAGTCCAGCCAGTTCTCCCAGTCCAAGCTCGTTAGACACGGCCTCGTCCACTCGGCCCAGTATGAACGACTTCCCCGAGGACGGCAGGAACGTCATGGCCTCTGCAGCGACAGTAAACACATCTGTTTTATGACGTCTACGTGTTTAGACATGTGAACGGACTGCGGTATGACGGGACGAGAGGGGGTGCGTACCATCCTCTGGACGTCCCACCTCCTGCTCATTGAGTCTGGGGACAGCGGGACGAGAGGGGGGCGTCACCGGAGGCTGCATGGACGGAAGCTCCTCTGCGTCCCGCAGGTTAGCCAGCATGTCCTGCAACTTCGACCGGTTTGGTCCTGGAGGGGGAGGCAGAGGATGATGGGTAAAAAGATGGGAAGATGGAGGCAGGAGGAGGCGGAGGAATGATTAGAAGAAAAAAGGTTTGGGAGCGAGACGTAAAAGAGACATAAGTGAAGAGTCCGTACTGAAAACTAAGCGAGCAGTGAAAAAACATTTAATTAACAGAAATAAAAACAACACAAAAGCAACAGTGAACGATGTAACATGAACTAAAACTAAAGTGCAGGTAAAATCAGCTTCACTTATTTAAAACATTGCTTTCGATTTAACTCTAGATTCTAATCACCAACCTCTGCTGCGAGCAATGTCAAAGCTGTACAAAAATATAATGAACTTGAACAATAAGGGACTTTCAATAAACAATGATTTTGAAATCATATTTGATTTCACCTTCTCAAGGCTATCCAAACTATCCAAAACTAAACTGGATTCAGAAACCAAACTGAAAGACTCAATACGGATAAAAACTAATGAAAAAAGAAAAGGGAAAAAAGAGAAGGATTGAAATCAGACTGTAAACATGTTAAGGACAACAGCAGTAAGGATGAAACGAGGATTCAGAAGCTCAGGAAAAGGCAAACAAAACCAGAAGGATGAGAAGAATTCCTGGGAAGTGAAGAAGAATAAAACCATCACTCGTCAACAGGGTGAGTGAGAAAACACAAAAGAAGAACAAGAATAAAAGGAAGAGGAGATGAAGGAGGAGATGAAGCACAGGCCCAGTTCGGTTTGGTTCGGGACTTACTCTTCACCCCCTTCTTGCCCTTGCGTTCCTTCCTGTACTGCTCCTTGAGCTGGGCTATCAGTCCCTGGTCCACGTCCCAAAGTGAGTTTAAGTGAGTGTAAGCAGGTTTGAGTGAGTTAGCACAAGTGTCATTTGATGCGTATGATTTTAAGTTCAT
>JAPQRN010000001.1:22696350-22710805 GCA_037367275.1 Coranthus polyacanthus
TTGTTTGCCTTGATGCATCTATTAGTTTATTACGTTTGTGTAGGTTTTACCCTCTAACCTGCAGCCAAATACGTCAGTTTTCATTTTAAAACCTTCTGTCTCTGTAAATAAAAAAATCAATAAAGAACCAGGGCTGTGTTGAAACGTGTCAACAAACAAAACTATAGCACGAAATAAGACACTAAGTTACTGTATGTGACGTTTATATTTGTTAGTTTTAAAACCGGTTTAAACCTGTTAAATTCCTACTTTTGACGTTTTGATTTCAAGATGATCTCACCTCATTTTATTTTTGTTTAAATAAATCCATGTTTTTCTCTTTACACTTATAAAAGTGGGTCTAAAACCAATGTCTTAAATGTGTTCATTTACAGAAGTGTCTCGAAGCCGACTTTAGCACCGTATAATAATAATATTAATATGTATAAGTGGGTATAACTGTAACAAAAACTATTTAATAACCACTCGACAGAAGAGGATCACACATGTAATGATGCTAGTTTTACACAACAAACCTGAGGAAAGCTGTTCTTGTTCAGCCTAATTCTTGGTCTAATAAGTGAATCAGTTAAAACAGTTTGATTGACATCAAAGCCTCAGATTAATCGTCATCTCTCCACATCCTGAGGGTCAGGTGGTTTTCAGGTGGTGCCCAAAAGCCTCCTGGGAAACGGAGACTGTGACACAGTGAACACGACGTGACTCAGAGTCTGATCCGTCTTAAATCAACCTCCTCGTCCAATCAGACGAATGTGGGAACAGACGACATGTGACCGACCTCGGTCAAAATGGAACAGAACCCGTTGGGTTAAAAACCTTCAGGACGACGGGTTCAGAGACAGATGAATTAAAAAAGAATCCCATACGTAGAGAACTATTACTTAATAAATGGATCCATGGAAACATTTACAAGCAATAATTATTCATGAATTACTTATGGTCCACTTTAAACTGTATAAACATCTCAATAATAAAGTAGTTATTTGATTGTTTTTTTTTACAGAATTTTTTAAAATCTGCACATGAAGAAATTAACGGGATATTATTATGTTACGCATTGAATTATTAAAAATACTATAGTGAAAGAACCAAAAAGGAATGACAGATGTGATGTCTGTGTTTTTAAACTTAAACAAAACATAACGAATATCACATTTTAAACAACCTTGTTGATGATTTCAGCATAGATTCAGAGTGTACGAGGTGCACTTGAATGCACCGTGAAGTCCCTGTCAGCGTCATTTCATACAAAGACATGTAGATTTATGTCATGGCTCATTAAACACAATCACTGAGCCTCGTCGTCAGCCTGAGTCACAGCTAATGTTTATCACACATTCTGCAGGTTTGTATCTTCTTCTTCTTGTGTGATTTCTCGTGTCTGACGGTGACAATGTGGAATAAATATGACAAATGAAATGATTCCTTTACAGACTTCGTGCTGATTAGAGTTTGTTTATGTGTCTCAGATAAGAGTCAGACGGATCCTGCAGCTGATTTTAAATATAACATCTGACCTGGTTTTCACACAAACACAAACTGACGTCAGAATAAACAGAGGAGGGTCAAATCTCAGGGGAGCAGAGGACGGCATCATGGATCTGATTCTGGTTCACAGCTGAGTCCCCGAACTCAGAGCCTGAAGCACAGGAAACACACTGCTCTGGTACAGTCACTACATTACGATGTGGATCTGTAAAACCACAACAACACGACATCCAAGCCCTGTTTCATGTCAGAAATCCGTACAGTATGTAGATGAAGAGGATGAGTCTGATCTGTTCATCAGTATCAGCTGCAACGGTTCTGTTCTTGTCCAACAAACAAAACAACTAATTAACTGTCTCTCACTTTATTAAATACCAAATAACTGAACATCTGAAGTCAAAGTAATAACCACCTAAATAAATAAATCGGACGAGTCAGTGTTTGTGTCATTTCATAGGATTTGTTGACAGTAAATACAGTAAAATCATAGGACGTATTCTTTAAAAGACGGGCTTCATTGCCTTCATAATGAGCTTCACATGTACATGAGTGGACAAAGTGTGAGGTGTCGCAAATCGTGTTCAATCATCCAAATATTCACACGTTTTTTAAAAAAGTGAGGTGTTTTCAGACAAACAGTGGAGCTCGACACAGACCAGTAACATAGCTCAGGTTATAGATATGATTTGATGGTGTTGACCATAACTAAAGAACAGGAAGTAACCGGAGCGATCCTTGTGTTTTGGGTGGAATCGACGCCGCGGGCTGCTGCCTCCGACCGTCACTTTCAGCCCATTTTACACATTAACTGACTGAGATGCATGTTTGCAAACTCACACACACAGACTGAGGAGGAAGTAGGACACACAGGCCTTCATTCATGTCACGGTGGATCTGGGTCGCTCCTCACTCCAGGCGACTGCATCTGCATCTAACGGAGATGAGGAAACCGAGCTCTTCGTGTGCACGACGACGCACGACTGAAGACCCAGAAAACTGGACGTACACAGAGACAGACCCGGACACTCCACAGGACAGAACACATTCTCAACACTTGTTTTGTTTCTGCGTCTTTTGGAGAATCAATATAAGGCTGATGGTGTGTTCAAGGACAGTCTGACACCTGACATTTAGGAGCCTATAACTCTTTTGTGTTTTGTGTTCATTTCAATGTCGAATAAACGTTTTATCATCATAATAGTTTTGAATGTACTAGCTCTACATTTGTGATCATTGATATCCGTTTCATGAAAACAGGTTCTATTTTGGATTCAGTGACACTGAGCAGAGGTGAAATGTGTAAAACATGCAAAATTAAAGTCACTACATTTTTGTTTTAAATGTTCAGATTTTTTACTAGTTTACAATATTGTCACAATAATCACAATTGACTTTTTCCCCATATCGTGCAGCTCTAGTTTACAGTTTTCACTTCTCATCTGACAGATTTTCTCTGTTTATTTCTTCAGTAAAGGCGTCGCTATGGAGACGATCTGAACTCATCTTCAGTCGTCACGACTACCTCAGTGTCACACAAACTCCTGCAGGTTAAAGTGGACGAACTGAACACTTTTGAGTCTTTTCACAGATTTTCCTCTTTTTTAACATAAGAAGCAGTGGATCAAACATCCCAGATTTAACCTCTCATTACATCAAACTCCAAACGTAGAAAATCACTCTCTGGTAACAGAAACCAGCAGCAGAATGAAGTTTAGATTTTTAAAAACGTTCCAGATGTAAAGATGTACTGTTGTTAAGTTATCGTCCGTGATGCTCCTTTGTCTGTTGCCATGGCGTCGGAGGATGACGGTAAACTCTGAGAGATGCTGTGGAACAGGATTTTGTGTAGGACGGCAGCTCTGCAGAGCTCTGGGGGCGTCGATTCTCATAATGATAGATTTCACTGTAAAATGCTTTACAGTGAGGACGGACAGCTGGAGGGAGAGGAGACAGAAGTACTCCATAACAAGAGGTCAGACTGAGACAGTCCTGCAGCGACTGGACATCACACACCGACCAACACTTCAGCCTCAGTTTGGTCAAGATGTTTTCACTGCTGAGAATCATGTGATAGAAGTTTCTTCTGCTACAAATGGCGCTATTCTTTGTCACAAATGTACATATGTTACTGAAAAAGGGGAATAAAACAAATAATAAGTCAAACAAATACTGGTGCAAATATTAACTGATAGGTATCAGAAAATCAATGTAAGGAGCACAGATTCAGTCCATCTTTGACAGGTTTCCTCGTATCGTCTTATTGTTCCTACCTCTCCAACAGGGTTGGTGATGTGATCTTATGCGTCGGTAGAGATTTGGTAATACGGTTTCCTTAGTGTCTCTCTTACATCGCAGGTTTTGTAGCAACTCTGGCCTGGATTCTTGTATGTCCCGAGTCCTGCCGCTTCGCGAAGTAACTCAGGACTGCTCACCATGTCACATACTGTATATTCTGACATTGTTCTGTCAGCGTTTTGAAAATTAAAGATGAGCAAATCCTGCCGGAAAAGTCCATTCTTGATGAAGTGAAAAGTCTCACATACCTGAATGAGTGACAGGTGCATCGGAGAAAGGTTCAACTTGAGAACTTACTGTTGGAAATGTATAAACCTTCAACGTTTTGCGCCGTCAGACCTTGAGCAGGTGTTAAAATACATGGGATCTGCCTCAATCATCACCTAAAAAAACACCAGACACCAACTCTCCTCAGAGAACGACGGATGTCACTGCTCCCTTATGAAGACGACAGTGTTTTTTATTAAAGATACCGTTTGTCGAGCAGAAGCTAAATTTTTCTGCGCCTTTTCTTTTCTTTAGTGCTAACCAACCTCATGAAGTACTTCTTTTGTGGATTGACAGGACTGACTGTGAGTTTGGAGTAAAAATCCAAACAGAGATGTAATCATCACTGTGGTTTACACTGGGATAGAGGACTCTCTGGCTCTTGGATTGAGTCTCCGGCCCTAAAACCGAGCCATCTGGCAGCGAGGACGAACACGCAGAGGTGTCTTTACTCTAAATACGAGATGAAACTGGGTAACCCACTTGTTCAAAACTCCCATCAGGCTCTTCTTCTTTTTTAGAAACGAGTCTGTGCTCTACATGAGGCCACAGAAAGCCAACGGTCTGCTGCGATTCATAAAAACTGTGAAAAGTACGAATACGGCTCAATAGAGAAAAAGATGAACCATGAATCCAGTCCTGAACTCGTTTCATGTGGTTCACACTCTGTTGTGGCTGTTTTTTTACTGTGATTCAAAACATTTGTACTGAGTAGAAACTTGATGAACTTCACATTAATCCAGTGAAGCGACAAAGTCAAACATCTTCTCTGGCTGTTTTTTGGGTTTTTTTGGCTGTTGACCTGAACCTGACCCGTTTCCTCTGTTGTTCAGAGGATTTGATTAGAGCAGAAGGACGGAGGTAAATCTTTAGAAAGTGAACATTTAATCCTTATAGTCATGCTTGCTTTAAGCTCTTCGTCACTGAGCCTCCGTCCGCCCAGAGTGACGATGAGTCTTACTTTGTCTTCTTTAAGATAACAGGGATTAGAGGACGCAGGGGATTGAACTGCATCAGATGAAGACACTTCACCTCTGAACTCCGGTAACGATGGAAATTTAAACAAAACACAGAGGTAGAAAAACACAACTGTCTGTGCAACGAACCCACAGGTTGATTTACACTCAGTCCAAAGACAACATATATCCACAAAAGACTGTTAATACTGTTAAAAAATACTACCTAACGGATACATTTAGGCTATGACAACGTCTCAGCTACAGTTTGGTTTAGGTCATAGACTGTATAGAATTACTGGACGGAGGAACCGTGATGCTACCCATTGGTTTATGAACGGTACGTATATAGAATCATCATATGTATGGACCTCTGCACATATAATAATCATAATAATGTGCTTGTGAACCATCATCGAGGTCGGTGGAGCTGCCGCAGTCGGTTTCTTCACCTCTGACAGTCTGTGAAACACAACCAACACGTGGTGGTTCTGGACCGGCAGCGTGGGAGGACACAGCTGAGCTCATCATTAACAACACATCACAGCACAAACTCATCCTGAGAGGCTGCAGCTTCACCATCCACACATCAAACACACTTCACACGTGTTTGTTTGTGGGTCTCTGCTGACTGCTGGGCTGGTTTAAGGTCTCCGCTGTTCGATGGCGTGGTGGGACTGGAAACCATCACCACCGCTCATATATTTAAGGTGATATTACACAGTCGACAAAAAGGCCTACTTTAGAATGCTTAGCTGTCAATCAAAGCCTGACCTGGCAGACATCCTTCATGAGGTTCAGAGTTTCCCAGGTTTTTCATTTTTATTTTCGGTTTTCAGTCACAGTTTAGTTAAGTTTAGATTATAAAACTATGTGTTTAAGTTTAGGAAAAGATCCTGGTTTGAGTTAAAACAGATCCTGTCGCACTGTTAATTACATGTTAGAAATCCTTCCTGGTAGAAGACTTTACACTCAGGCGTAAATATCATACAGCAGTAAGCTTGTAAAACACCTGGGTGTAAATTAGAGACAGATCGATTGATCGGCTGCCCCTGATGATAACCGATTTCTAATATTAGGTTTTCTCAAGTGGAAATGTCTGATAATACTGCCATCTTTAATGTGATTAGGAATAAAACTATCTAGTATTTCCAACAATTAATGTGTCGATCATTTTTTCAATTAACGTATTAGTTGTCTGGTCGAGAAAACGTCAGAAAACGGTGAGAAATGTTGACCAGTGTTTTCTTCTAGATGACGTCCTCAATGTGTCGTTTGGTCCAAAACCCAAAGATCAGGACTGATTATAATAATAATGATTTGACTATCGGAGTCACCGCTGCTGTAAATGTAACAGTGCTTTATTTGTGAAACCCATTGGCTGTTTCCAGAACATTTCAAACTAAAGAAGAGAGATTCCAATTCCATTTGTGACGTTTGAGTCAGATCGTCCAGCTCTAATTATCAGCATAAATTAAGTTTTTAAATGTTGACTGTTTAATCAAAAACTGCTGTAACGTGTGATATGATGTTGAAGTTTGAATTTAAACCAGTACATTTCAGTGAGGAGTTCATGGGGTTTTTGTTTGAGATTGTTGAGGTGTAAAATACCAGATTTCAGGGCAGCTTTTCTAAAACACTGCGATGTGTGCTGTGATGTTTTTAGTGTTTCTTGTTGTGTTTTTTGCAGTGAAATTGCTGGACTGAGTGAAAACCGGAACAACAGTTGCAGGGCAAAGCTAACGTACTGTCCTGTTTGTTCTACATAATGTGACCAAAAAGACTCAGGATTAGAAATATGTTGCATCAGTCTAATATTAGGTTTCTGGAAATAATCTCTCAACAGGTCAGAATCACTACCTTCAACTTACATGTTTACCAGGTATCAGAGGTTATTAATAAAGTGAGAGATGGTTCATTTCAGACATGCCTAAACTTTTCAGAGTTAAACATTCTGGGGGGAGATGGTATCGACGGATTACATTTTTTCCTGTTCCAAACTACTGTTATTACACGAGCCTTTAAAAACCCATTATTGGCCGACCTCTAGTGTAAATAGTACAGTTGGTTATGGACACGTGTACAGATGTTCTCTCTGCTCGGTGTTTATGTTATTGCTGACTACGGACACCGCAGTGCAGATTCATCTCCCACCACGTTATCACACTCTGCACATTGTCCTCATGTCATACAGGCCTGTTTCAAAGGCTCAGTTCAACATCTACTAGTTACTTTTTGACTTTTTGTCCATCACGTCTCCTCTCTAACCCCCTACTGCCTAATCGTACCGTGGATGTGAGGGATCTTCACCCGGAGCAAAGATCCAGGTCTGTGAAGGCTGCGTTGGGGTTTATCAGCCCCTCCTCACCTCCTCTCCTCTTTCAGCAGCTTATCCTCCCCTCCTCGCTTTGCCTCTTCATTTCTTCCTCTAGAAGAATAATCCCCTCTGCTCCAGATTTAAGCAGCAGGAAATCCCCCTCCCACAACGCTGTTCTGTTTCCCAAAATACTGCCCTGATTCACCACCGTGTTCATATGACTTCACCCAGAGGTCATGCATCAGACACGTCATGTGGATTCAGGGTAGGACGGCGATAAGGGGTCATCGAGACTCAGAGCGTTCAGATATTAATGTGCACAAGACATGGATAGATGTCAGTAACGAGGACAAACCTTGTGTCCCAATGACAACATAAAAATACCAACAAGTTCAGGTTAGGAGTGAGTTTGGTGGCGTATGTTCAATGACACTCTGGAAATTAATGATTGGTCAAATTTGCAGTGGTTTGGATAAAATTGCAGGTTGTGCAAAATTCACAGGGATTGGTTGAATTCAAGGGTTCAGGACTTTGTCTCCAAAGTGAATCCAGTTGTTTAGTTTGTTCCAGTGTAATACCGCTGACGGCCACTAGATGCTGCTCCATAAAGCCCTGGCTCCATAGACTTCCATTGAACTTGTCTCTATAAATACTGAGGAGTCATTGTGGTCTCACTGATTTTATGTGGACCCTCTAATAAGTGTTGTGGTCCATGGTTCATCACGTCTCTCAGATTTTCAGAGCATCACATTTTTTTCCTGACAGACAGCTTGACTGTAGTTGTGTTTAATAAGTTACACTAACAAGATGTAAAATGATTACAGTTTTACAGAGTCAGGAAGTTAGCATTTAGCATTAGCTCACCCATGAGCCCATGGGCTCCTGTAGCCCCGCCCCTTTTGTCCAAATATGGTCATTTCCAGCTCCAAAAAGCCAATATGGTGGCGACCAAAAGACAAGCAACTGGCTTCAAAATGTCAGTTCAGAAACTAACGGGTGACGTCTCGGTTCCTCCATCACTAATATTCACAGTCTATAGCTGAATTTGTGTTAAGTGTTCCAGCGCAGGCATTTGGATTTAAATTAGAACATTTTGTAGATTAAATCTCTGAACTCTGACAACGTTCAGAAGGTACAGTAAAATCATATTAACTCTGATACCAGAGGAAACTCCTGTCATATATTAAATACTGTTAAACAAAAAACCAGTTCGAACCCCATCAGTCCACAGTCGAATATATGACAAACAAAAGACAAACCACAACAAAAGCTCCTGATTCTTTACTTTCTAATCTCTGTAGGTTCAGGATTATAGTTTAAAATCAGAATAATTCATATCGTCATAATCCTTCTGTGGTTTGACACGGTGACCTTTAAATCTACCCTCAGTTTAAACTGCTGGGTCACCATAGGTCACAATATGGTGGCCAAGGGTCAAAGGTCAAGGTCACTGTGACTTCACAAACTCAGGAGAACTGCATGAACAGATTATAATGCATGGACAGAAGATGCATCTGACTGAACTTACGCTTCTAGTTTGAGTTTAAAGTAGCCGTGATATGTCAGAGGCTGGTTTTGAGTAAAGCTCTGCCAGTTTTGACAATAATCTGGTTTATATGTTCATGTAACTGCATCCACGTGAATCTATGGAATCCCATTGTAAGTTCAATGAGCTGCACAGATATGCATACATTTGGCTGTCATTTTGTCATTGTTTGGATGATGGATTTGTTTCCCTGGAGGTTCTGCTTCCTCGTTGAACCACAGAGATGTAAATCTGGGCTGCCGAGGGGGACACCATACTGGAAAGAGGACAAAAACAAAGCTTCCTCAATACAAACGCCTTCGGCTCTTTCCAGTAACGAGCTCACATTTCCCATAATCTCCCTTTCTCTTCATTTTTGTTCTGCAAAGGAGTCTTGGCACGTGTGAGCTTCCCACACCGCTGGCATCTCGACAAGCCCAAACCCACAGCTGAGGTTTTACAATGAGGTGAAGAGATGGATGCAAGAGGGAGGAGGGGAGGTGTAAATGAGGCGGGGATGAGAGAAGGAATGTCTTCTGATACGATGCCCAGAGGAAGAGAGGGAGAAGCGGAGAGAAAAGAGGGCGAAGGGGGAAGGGCAGGCTTCGGGATGAGCAGGAATAGCACCGTGACGAAGCCTCTTGCCCACTCGCCTCCTTCCCCTTGGCGAGCGGCGACGACATGCGAGCTCGTCTGAAGTCTACGAGTTTAATTAGAACAACATAGAGCCTGGAAAAGCAGAGGAGGAAGAGGAGGAGGACTGAGCAGAACAAAGAGGGAGGAAAGCCCTCGTCAAACAGCCTGTCTGGAACTACAGCAAAAACCAGCGCACACTGTCTACAAGAGACGAGATGCTTTTTACATTTTCATCCTTGTAAGATGGTAACCAATGATAAACTTGCATTTCGTAATTACATTCTGCACTCTGACCCACTTCTGGGTAATCCACTGTGGACCATGAAACAACTAATTTCACAGTAATTTGCTCCTGCCATTTAGAAATCTCAGAAAACCAAAGTTTTCTCAAAAGCAATTACTTTTATCTCCCGTGGTTCAGAAATGAAAATAACCTCACGGCACCAAAAGGTTTATTCTCAAAGGGGGCTCGGCGATATGGCATAAAAATATGATCACTGTTCTTCCATGTTAATCAACATTGATATTTATGGTATATAATTTGATCATCACACTTCATTTAAGAAAACAAAGCAAATAAATGAAGCACAAGAAAATAAACAAATGTGCTGCAAAGGCTCACAACACAACGCAACGCAACCAAACTTGACTGAAAACTCGATCGATGTCGCCTACGTCTGCTGGACTAAACAAAATGTCCACTTAAAGTAAATGCTTCACGTTGCTTCCTCCTTTACTGCAGGTGTTGCATTAGTTTCTTTCTCATTTTCAGTGACGTTAACCTAAACCTAAACTCTCCGCGTCTCTTTTCATACAGCTTAAGAAATGCTGTAAAGTTAGATCCACGTCCTGGCAGATAAGTCTGACTTTTCTTATTTCTGTGAAATGCTCACTCTTCACTCAGGGAGCACGATAAGCACATCTGAAGTGCAGCGTCTTATTGAATCTACATTTCTTGGAAATACCGTTCATGAACGACTTGATACTTAGAGACTAGTCCCAACAGAATTCAAACCAGTACCACTACGATGGTAGTCCCCCAGAGAGCGATGACATGGTCTGACTCAGTGGGACTGTTCTTCATGGAGCCGAGCCTCGACCCCTTCAGGGACGGCAGGAAATCGGCTGCTTCGGTCGTGTTGGAGGTCCAGAGGTAGTGATTTGTGAGGTGAATAGAAGAACGTGGTCTCGTACATCCTCCCCTGAGAAAACACTGGGGCTGCAGATAAAGATTGTACGAGCATTAGGATGAGGATGAAGACTAAATCTGCACCGTATCACCCGAATCTGCCCCCGGGGGCCGTTTTATCTCCTCTCACTGTAAACACTGTTAATGATGTGATGTGTTCACAGCTACGTATGAGGAGATCATAAATAACATCACGTACACACATTCATATTTAAACACCTGAAGACAGATGAGGCAGTGGATTAGGATGTTTATAGTGTTCTGGAAATAATGAGCAAAGGTAAAGTTTGTCGACGGCTCTGAGACTGTGAGGGAGAAAAATGATATGTTTTATTTAAAAGTCAGAGAAACAAAACTGGAAGAGTGAGTCGTTCTGTCTCTTACATCAGTGTGGGATAAAAGGTCATTTACTATAAATAAACGGTTTTAATTTGAAATTTGATGACAAAATGACAATTCAAATGGAATTGTATCCATATTTGAAAGATTTATGAAATTAATTAGAACTAATAAAACAAATTACGTGTAAATCTTAATTCATCTGACCTGTTTTAGGTCTGGTGGATCTGGTCTAAAGATCATATGAGGGTCTTTAGAATCTCGATCCATGATCTGAATCTTCTTATAAAATGCAGTCGAGTTACAACCAAACTCTAACCAGTTTCCCTGTAGTTTCCTCTGGTTTCTGGAGGTTCAGTCTGTGTGTGATGCTTTGTGTTGTTGTGTGTGACTAGAAACTCAAATTATAGTAATATTTAGACAATATATAGATGAAGTAAACCTCCAGTGTCTCTGTTCACGTCCTTACAAATACATAATCTGTTTATTTGTTCGGTATATTAGGTCAATTATTTGTGTTTTGATCGTGTGGTTTTTGAAGATTAATTGCTGTTAAATAAGCCTCATTATCATTAATAAAGAAAATTAAAATGACGACCCTGTCCATGAAAATTGATGAAGTCCAACACAACCTCTGCACGTTGTAGCCACGTTTATTCGAGGCTGCGACAAACTTGAAGTCTGAAATCTCACAGTGTACAGGAGCCTTAAATCAACGCATCGTTACATTATTTTTGTCGTTCCAAATTAACAAAAACAATAATGTGGCCCCTTTAAACGTTTCTACTTGACTTTGAGGCTTTGGCTGTGAACGACTGCTATTATCCAATATCATCACCTTCATTATCTCGTCTGATAAGCACCTCATTAAGTGGATCTAATTTCAGAGGACGTTACCCGCAGAGTTTGAAGCAGGCTGGGAATCCTGGATTTAATGGAGACACACACACACAGACACACACACAGTCAGACAGTGTGTTTGTGTTTCAGCAGATACCGCCTCCGCTCGACACTTCTAAACTCCACTTTGTGAGTGAGAGTGTGACAGAGTTAGATCCTGCCAGTCCTCGCTCACGCTGCTCACACTCGCCGTGTTTGTGTGTCAGTGTGTGTGGGTGGGTTGTGTATGTGTGCTGCAGGCTTTACGGTCTGCGTGACAGCTCTCAACACTTCACTCTCCAACTCACAGCCGTCAAACTGACGGAGGTCAAAGGTCACAGAAGCCAAGAGATTTTAATGGAGTTGTGTCGAAGTGACGCCAGATCATCCAGGTTCTGACAGACCTGCACAGCCTTCACCACATTCAAAACATTTAACCAGTAGAAAAGAAAAGATGATCCACTAGCAGTGTTCGACTACGACTCCCAAGGTGCATTTCGGTAACAAACGTCCAATCACGGAGCTTCACATTCTCATTTCAAGTGTCATCTGTAGCTTCAGCTCATCATCTATCGGCTGCATGAGTTTGTAGAAACAGTTTGAGGCTCATGGGTCCTGTAGTCCTGTACGTTACAACATTTATACAGAAGAGACGTCGATCGCGGAGTTCGAAGGTCGATAAAACAACTTGAACTTTTTTTCATTTATATAGCCCTTTACAACAGCCCACAGGTGTCCAAAGTGCTTTATAACGTTGATTGTTATTTTTTGTAGACACACAAGAATTAAAAAAACACACATACACCTTGCAGCAGGAAAAAGGCCGGTATCATCCCTGCCTCTATCCAAAAAAATGCTGACACTTAAAACACATTATTTCTGTCTGAAACTGTAAGTTACAATTTTCAAAATAACATTTTTTACAGGTGAGAACAGAGTTGATTAGACTGAAATCTGTGGTCGATTTATCAAGATAGAACTGAGTAGAACTTGAATTTGCGCTGATATTTTCAGAGATTTCCCACTAGCTTGGTTCGTCGTCCTACGAACCGGATCTGTGACCTGCATGGTTTTACATCCCATTCAGCATCTTTAACTGGCCTAGATCCTCGATGAAGGTGGTACTAAATACAGTACCTGATAGAACCTGCTCTCACATAATTGAAATGGAAAAAAGCTGTGCAGAGTCGACGTGAGCTGAGCCGATACCGTCAGTAGAAAAGGGGCATAATATGAGTCACCAACCACTGCCGGTGGCAACTTCTGCCGAAACCGAGTGACTGATTAATCGGTCAAACTCTAATCCAAACATTTTTAGTCAAGTTAACGTTACCTTCACTAATAACTCATTATTCTGATGGTTAGCGTTAGTACTTAAGCTGTGTTGTATTTTCACCTTTAATGCATGAAGACTGTCAATAAAGGATTAAAACGCTCCCGCTCTTTGTTTGCAGTAACGTACAAGCACCACAAGGTGGCAAAGCTTTCACAACAAAAGTTTCTATCCAGTGAAACGCTAGAAGTTGAGTTTGTATCAACTTCACAAAGGAGAGCAGATCAGAACGAACCGTCGCACTAAATACAGGCCTTGAGGAAATACAGTAGTAAAGTGTGCAATATAAATAAAAGTGACAAGATAATAACTCCGCTCAGGTTCCATTAAACCAGAAAGAGATGCAACAGGATGACGTCATTAAAAGAGCATCGGTCAAAGGTGAAACACTGGAAACGGTGATGAAATATGTTTGTGTTGGCGTTTCCATCAGCTGAATGGAAACCGCTCTAACCATTATGTAAAGTAACAGAGCCGTTCGATAGCAGTATCTGTTTTAATCCCATTGTCACATTCTGTACTTGTACACATTCTGATCCAGGATCAGTGTTGGCTGTTTACAGGCCCAGCTCGTGTCAGAATGAGGGTAAAGTGTGTTCATGTCAGGGAAACCTTGGCTGGAGTCCTGGTTAAACAAAGGCGTGGCCCGGAGCGGCACTCGCCTCCGCCGCCGACACCGCTCTGAAAAACAAGCAGGTGTACATGCCATTCCTTATACGGCAGCTCCAGACACACGGACGGACGGATGCAAAGACCGAAGAGATGTCGAAGGAGGACGAGGATGGATACGGAAACCTGGGCTGGGCCGGGTATTTGTTGTTCAAGTACAAAGAGAAGGAACAGGTCTTGTTGTTCTTGAACTAAAGGCAGAGGATGGTCCCGTTCAGCCGTTACATAAGATGCTCTGTGTTTTCTTTCCTTCTGATTCATGTAACCTCATCCACTGTACGAACCTCCAGCTGCATTATTTACACACAAAGCAGAGGAGTGAGGAAGCTGAGAAGGGATGCTGAGGACGGAGGGTTTGCACTGAAATATGGTGTTATTCTGGTTTCAAAGGTCACACACACAAAACCAGGCATCAACACGCACAAAACCAGGCATCAACACGCACAAAACCAGGCATCAACACGCACAAAACCAGGCATCAACAAGCACAAAACCAGGCATCAACACGCACAAAACCAGGCATCAACACGCACAAAACCAGGCATCAACACGCACAAAACCA
>JAPQRN010000001.1:22719688-22729688 GCA_037367275.1 Coranthus polyacanthus
TGTCTGTGTGTGTGTGTGTGTCTCTGTCTGTTTGTCTGTGTGTGTGTGTGTGTGTGTGTGTGTGTGTGTGTCTCTGTCTGTTTGTCTGTGTGTGTGTCTGTGTGTGTGTCTCTCTGTGTGTGTGTCTCTCTGTGTGTGTGTGTGTGTGTGTGTGTGTGTGTCTAACCTGATTAATCCGCAGATGATTGACGCAGTGACTGCGCCATGTGCTAATCAGCTGATGCGCCACAGCCGCCTCCTGCCTGTATTTAACTGCTGCTCCTGAGCCACGTTGACCCGGCTCCGTCCATCACGTACCAGACCTGACTCACACACATCATGCCTCCGTTTGACAAAACCTCGCTGCAGAACAAACCCTTCAAACAGAGGAAGAGCTTCGGTAAAAACGGCTCCGATAAAACAAGAAACTAAAAGGGGGGAAAAGGCCACTTTTAAAATCTGATTGTGTTTCTTTTTCTGCGCAGCGACGAGAAAACAAGAAGTAGCGGGAATCCGGCTCAAGTTCCCAAACAAAATCCCGGTAGGTTTGTGGTTTAAAGGCTTCACGTGTCGCCTGTAAAGTGTCGGTTCTCACCTGTTGACGGATCCTCGCAGGTTATTATTGAAAGATACGAGAGGGAGAAGTTCCTTCCGCCTCTGGATAAAACCAAGTTTCTGGTTCCTCACGAACTCACCATGACCCAGTTCGTCACCATCATCAGGTAAAATGTCTCTGAATTCAGAGAAACGCCTCATATTTCAACATGAATCAAGTTTATCTTTCACTTCATCTCATCATCAGAAATAGACATTTATTTACCGTAAGGAACGTAATTAAAGTGACATTTTCCAAAATGTTGATTATGGTGAATCAACCCAGAGTCAAATAAACTCATAAACTCATAAATCAAGTCATTTAATCCACTTGTCATTTTCATATCAGTGACACCGTGTTTCTCCAGGAAACATGAAAAAGTAACTCGGTCTATGTAATAAGTGTGATCTAATAACTTTTTATTTGAAAATAAGGAGATCTTTGACACTACGCGTCTGTCGCTGTACATTTATTTGGCCTTTGTGTTTTAATGTCACTTCATCATACATGTGACACGTCTGTGTATTTTATTGAACTTTAAATGGTAGAAAAGCATGTTTTTGACCAAAAAAAAAAAAAAGACCGGTGACCTCTAAACATGACAATACTTTGTTTCTGTATCATCTCTTTACTTATTCTATAAACTTGATTAAAAGACAAATATTTGACAAATTAATGGTTTAAATAAGTGTTTTAGTTTAAAATCTTAATAATTTGTATCCTAAAAGTTTTTTTCTATCTGCACCAAGTTTGAAAGTTGACTGTAGTGATAATGTTGTCTCTAAATCTATTAAATCCTTAAACATAAAGAGAGAAAATCAGGTCTTGAACTTATAACACACTTCTATCTTGATATTTAACTTCTAGTCTGGTCATTTCTTTATTCTGGATAAAACAAACTGACACTGAAGGTTGAAGGTTGGATGTCTTTCCTGGTTTTACACATGAACCTTCTGTTTCGTCACCTTCTTCCACATTTCTAAGATTCTTGTCATGATTACGCAGCAGAACGTGAACAGTGTCCGTTTGTGTCTCTTTACAAACCGTTGTGTAACCGAGTCACTGAGGCTTCATGTCACGTCAGGGTTTTTCTCCTGAAGATTCTGGGGACGTTTTTAAATGGACTTTTTTTTTTTTTGTTTGTTTTCTCACCCTGAACATATCTAACCCAGAGTTTTGTAACAGATTTAGTTTTTTTTTTTCCGTCCTTAAAAACGTCTTAAATTCACCTTCAGGATTAACGTTTCACTCAACAGTAAAAGGTAGTGGAACGTAGAGTCTTCATTCTCCATGTGTGGTTGTTTTTCACAG
This sequence comes from Coranthus polyacanthus, assembly GCA_037367275.1. Lineage (NCBI taxonomy): Eukaryota > Metazoa > Chordata > Actinopteri > Kurtiformes > Apogonidae > Coranthus > Coranthus polyacanthus. Next base: position 22,721,574 of record JAPQRN010000001.1, read on the forward strand.
CTCATTGAAATGACTAGTGATCAGCTGACGTTTTGATCCGTTATGCGTCTGCAGTGAAAACTAAAATCTTGGCGTCGAAATGGAAGCGTTGACGTGACTTAAAGCTGGTGATTGAACGTCTGTTACTGAGTCTGTGTCGACGAACAGAACGTTGTGACGTAGAATGTCATCGTCACGGTGTGAATTGTTGACTTATGACCAAAATGTGTTGTGAGGTCACGGCCATCTTGACCTCTGACCTCTGGCCACCGACATCTGATGAGTTCATCCTGGAGTCTTAAGTGAAGGTTTCTGACTGTGTGAAGACAGAGTACGTTGACCGTCAGAATATTGTAGATGTGACAGGTTTCGTGTAAACGGTTCGTTCTGAATCAGACGTTTTTCCAGGTGAGACGTGAGGATCTGCTGACGTTGTTTACGTCAGGCTGAGACAAAGCTCATCCGGTAGAGACGATGAATCCGAAGAAAAGGAGAAACACGACGACAGATCAACAGGTTTATGGACAGTTTGACACAGACTGAAACCGATGGGAAACGATGAACGGTGTTTGTGATCTGGGTCTGAACAGAAACATTAGTGGAAGGTTTATCTTTAATCATCAACAGCTTATTGGGGTCTTTTCAAAATAAGGCACAAATCTGAATATTCTGCATCTTTTTGCCTCAATCGGTTAACTTAACATTTTGAGTCTGAAATAACGTTGAAGTCAAACTCCAGGAGCTGCAGACTGGCTCTGGTTTGAGAGGCTTCAGCTGAGACTCTTCACAGGTGACGTTGTCGCGTCCAGCGTTAATCCTGCTGCTCCAGGTTTTCATGAACCTCGTCTGACTGCTGGTTGTCTCCTGTCCGTCAGGAACCGGATGGCCCTCCTGCCCACCCAGGCCTTCTACCTGCTCATCAACAACAGCGGCCTGGCCAGCATGTCTCTCACCATGGCCCAGGTCTACAAAGACCACCAGGACGAGGACGGCTTCCTCTACATGACCTACGCCTCGCAGGAGATGTTCGGATGCTGACGCACGCTCCAGGTTTTAGTCGACACAAAACACATGCTCTGTAAATAGAAAAAAACATCTGTATATATTGTAATATTTGATGTTAAACTGTTAAGATGTATTTTAATGAATCTGTGGATCAAATAAATCTTATGTCAACACTAAAAGGCTGAAGTCACTGAACGGGTTTTTTAAAATGTGTTAATATCTGGTGTTTCGTATCGTATGTATAGAGTCTGGATGATGACGCAAACCTTTGAACGTGAAGGAAGAAAACGACACAAACTGAGTTTCAAATGAGTGTAAACGAGCTCGATTGTGGAGGAAAAATAGGATTTTAAGTCTGTTCATCAGACAATTTTTTTTCATGTGATTTCAATGTTACAGGTAAGTTTTCACTGTCGGAATAAAATGAGTTGAGGTTCTGTCTGTAGAGTTGATGATGATGAGACACTTCACACTTCCTCTGTGGTTAAATCATTACTGTAGTTGTAGCGCCCCCTACAGGCAGGACTGGTCATTTACATACCTTCACATCTCCAGTAGGTTTGACTTTTCTTGAGCCCAAACGTCATATGAATATTAGACAAACTCTGACTTTTGACTAAATCCTGTGGAGACGAAGCTTAAACGCGGAGTCAAAGAAGCGGGTGTTTAAATGAGTCACGCTGTGGTCTAAGTCTCTTCAGAGTCTTCTAGTGCACGATAGGCCTTAGTAAAACAAACTGAAAGACTCCATCAAAACGACAACTAATGGAAGTTTGTGAATGACGCCGAACACATGAGACAGGAAGTGAAAGCAGCATGACTCTTATTTTGAAGGTTTGAAGTCTGCAGCAACTGAAACTTATGAGAAAATGTTAATGGTGTTTTTATTTTGTTTAAAGAATCAGATGTTAGTTGTTGTTTCCTGACAGTCCTCCAGGTGGCAGCAAACATCCACTAAACTGAACCCACTGAGGACGAATCGGTCCAGAACCTGGTTTAAAGGAACAATCTGCTGAAAGTGGCTGCATCTGCTGTGAAAAGTCTAATGTGATGAAATACAACACAAGGACAATTCTTTGCACCTGATTTTTCCAGTTAAAAGTTTAATTTGCACAGTAACGTCTGGACTTTTTGTCATAAAGACACTGAAACATGTTTAAAATATTAAAATGAATGACCCGTTTGAGGAGGAAGTTCTCAACTTCTATGAATAATTAACTTGTTCTTAGTAACGTGATGCTGATCGTGTTTTCACTTGGATTTTAAGTGGTTTTCTATTTTCTTTGATTTCAAAAATGTTTGAAATTAATCAAAATATAAAAAAATAGAACAAACAGTTAAAATAATGAATCATCTGTGACATTGATTGTATTTACTTTAGTGACTTTATTCAAAACAGACAATGTTAATGTTTTGATTATGAGTAAATGTTATTTTTCATTTGATTGACTTTGAAATGAGTTTTATTTAAACTAACTTGAAGTTAATTTAATTTCCATTATATATTCTTTATTTTCAGCATTTATTTGTTGCTGCTTGTATTTATTTATTGATTTATTATTGAATTCTGATAAAACCTGGTTCGTTCAAAGACGTGTTAAAACATCTCTGGTCATGTTATAAAACAGACTAAAAACAATAACCTCATTAAAAACCGTTCAATCCAACCTTTGGGAACATGTTTTACACTATTTCATTACTATGTTTGTTACTGTTTTATACTAGAACTATTTTTGAAGATGAGTTAATGACTTGTTTTATTTTTTTTTGAGCTGTAGCTTCATAGAATTTCTCCGTTTTAATTTTTATTAAGTCTCTATTTATCGAACGTCCTGAACAGTCACATTAACGTCCGTATGAACGTGTGTTTTTCCACAAGGGGGCGCCGTCTGTTTGTCGTGAACCTCCTCATTCATCAGTTGTGAAGACGAGCCTCTGCAGTGATGAAGACCTCCACTTCCTCCCTCAGCAGAGTTCATTACAGACGTCGTTAACGGGGCTGATGGGAGTTCACGTCTCTGGAAACTTCAGATGATAGTTTACGCTCCATTACCTGTAATGAAATTAACTAAACTGATTACGTCCAGTGAATGTGCAGCAGCTGCTTCGTTCAGACACAAACACCGTGAACTCATCAGAGACTCTTTACTCTCGTACAGTTTGTTACGTGGAGCTGAAAGTATTAACATCTGACGACCAAACGCAAGCAGATCCAACACGAAGGAACAAACTACCACACAAACACACAGTCAACACCAGCTTTTGTCGCCTGTTTTTCTGGACTTGAAACCTGTGGGAGGTGGAAATCAGGATGAAAAAAAGCCCAGAATTTGAAAATACACACCTTTATGATGCTTCTATGTCTGAACAAAATCACACATTTAACCAACTCTGTGGAAACATCTTAAAGGTTGTGAAGCAGGTCGTCTCAGTCTCATCAGCAATCGATATGTTCTCATAACGTCTCCCTCTGACTTTACAAAGACGAGTCCAGAAAGTCGCCGTCCGTTGTGGAGACAGTAAAGCTCGTCGAGTTTAGTGTGGAACGTCTCAGTGGACGGGGTTAAGACTCACCTCCAACTCGTCTCACATCGACACTCGGTCAGGACGTCACGGTTCAGACGTCTAGACCAGCGGTTCACAAACAAAGAATTCACATACAGTATTATATTGTTGTTTCCTCCGACAGTTGGTGACCCAATAAAAAAACAACTCCATGATCCATTTCGGGGTCCCGACCCTAAGTTTGGGAAACACAGGATGCCGTGGTTTGGTTGAGGTTGGAAAAAGGGTCGGAGAAAGGTTTAAAATAAGAAAGATGAAGAGAGAAATCACACAAACGCAGACAACATGAATCGTGTCCACAAAGAACAACACGTCGCCTGGTCCGTGTCCAGTTTCCACGTCTAAGGATTTACCTTGACTTCTATCTGGTTCCTGCGCGTTGAAAACTGACAAACGTACGGTTAAGGAGTGAGAACGGACTCTTAAATGTTAAATAACATTGACTGTTAAAAAATAAGGCCAGGTGTGTGTCCATGTCTTTAGGAAATCAGACGGTAGTTTTTAAAGCCAAAAGAGGGTTTTCGAGAGCACAAAGTTATAAAGCACAATAAAGTTCTCACAGTCAGTCCGGTTTGTAAATGATCGTAGATGTTGTTGGTCTGTTCGGAGGATTTAATGACGATAACTGAGGTAGAGAAACTCAGCAGACTGTTCCTTTAAAGAACCCAGGATGAAAACCTCCACAGAGGCCGATTGAACAAATAACATTGTAAATGTGTTTGGAAAAAGGCTCGATGCTGTGGATGTTTTAGTGACTTTGTGAAAGTCTCTAATGTACGACGCTTCCTGTGTAAACTCCAGACTGAGCTGTTAATTGATGAGTAAGGCAGAAGCCATTTCCCAAACGAGCGTCGATGAGAGCATCCAGACGGGCCTAATGAGTCTGAGTGAAGCCGGGACCAGCATCAGGCTTCATTAACCTTCGCCATCGGCCTCTGCTCCGCCGACGCTGCACGACTTTAACACCAACCTCTGACTCCGTTACACCGAGCGAGTCTGGAGGAAACACACCGGTCAGAACCACAGACAAACCATCTGAACCTGGAAAAAGAATGACATCTACTGCAAAGTCACCTTTCATCAGGACTCATTTATTTATTTATTGCAGTATTTAGACTATACCTAGACTCAGATTTCCATGATTCTCAGATGTTTTAAAACACAAAGCAGAATAATAGGTTAATAAAGAAATGAATGAATATGATCTTTCATTTGCCTGAGGTTCTTTCACATCAGGGATCAGATGTGAAAAGATGACAACGTATCCTTTCAGTCAACAGTAATCCCTCCATGCGATGTTGTCTCTTGTTGTCTCTTTATTAATCTAATTAAATTACTTTAGGTTTTTATGTTGAATACAGTAACTTAGAGTCTGATCATAGACTGTATATGAGGAGCGGCTGTTTCGAAGGCAGGAGTTTGTGCTTTGGTCGTCGCCATGTTGGCATTTTGGAAGTGACCGTATTTGGACATGAGGGGTCAGATCTAAGGATGAGCTAATGGTGAACTTCAGCATTTGTGGAACAAAGTCATTCTACAGTACCGTTAGTGTAACTTATTCACCACAACAGTCGAGCTGTTGGTCAGGAAAAAATGTTCAATTCAGATGAACTCCCTCCTCCAGACGCCGCTTCTTCTACAAACATTTACAATTAGAATCATTTGCATTTTAATGAGCTAATTAACGTTAAGGAAGTTACAGAAGTTTTACTTCAAATAACAGTGGTGACCTTAAATAAATCAGACAATGTACAGGTAGTTTAGTGAAATCCCTGCAGATGTGGTCTTGATATAAAATCCTGAGTCGTCTTAGTCTGAGACTGACTGAAGAATCAGTAAAAGTAACTGTGATTCCTAGAGACTGAGATCTCAAAGAAAAGACCAAGGCCGACGTTGAGTATTACAACAGATTACAAACATGACTTTAGGACCTCTGCTGTGACCCAGATGGACGGAGAGAAGACGGCAGTGACGTCAAGGTGGCGATGACAAGAAGAAAAGAAAACCAAAGCAGAGTTTGGACAGAAGACGAGGAGGAGAAAAGTGAACCCAGACAAGGACGGAGTGAGTCTGGTTTGGTGGAGGTGAGTGTGTCATGAATATTTAAGGCTCATTCCTGCAGGACTGTGAAGGGAACACATGAACTTTTAATGAGCAGGAGCAGGTTAAATGGGACATTTTATGTCTGTAAATGGCTCATCGAGAACACCTTAAATGTTGGGTGAATATCAATAAGGACAGAGTGACTTCTCATGGATGCAGCTACGCTGACCTGCAGAGGAAGGAAACTCAGGAACCATCACAGGACAGTTTGAAAGTATTTCCAGCTGCAGCTCCAGGGAAAATAGTCATTTATTAATATATGCACAAAAAACACAAAGTAATAGCTGTTATTTCTAAGTGCTGTCAGTAACTTGTGTTTCTAAATGTACATGTGTTGAATGTATTCGATGGTCGTACGTCTGAACCAGGTCTCTGCTCGTCTTCAGTATTTTCTCATATTTGTGTTTGTGTAACAGCTTGGAGGAAGACGTCCTGCAGAGCGTCAGCGCTTCATCTTCACATCTCAATCTGCTTTCTGCTGAGCCGACAGACTGCACACACATGCAAATGTATGCACCACCACATGTTGTGTGTGCACATGTAAGTAAAGCATGCACACCACAACACGCTTAGCTGCATTTGTATTAGTTTCAGTTCATTAATTCACAGTATTTTCACATTTCCAGCCTGTAATTATACAAAAGATTGGTTTAAAGAGACAGTAGCTGTAGGTCTAAAACGTGTTGCTATGATCTACAAAACCAGATCAAATACGTAAACGTGTGTGATTTAAGGTTTGATTTATGACACGACGTGTACTGTGTCTCTGAGCAGAAACATGCAACAGAAAAGCACTCCTTCATTCTAAACATAGCAGTAACCTGACCGTGAAGACATAAATGTTACCGTTTTCCTCTTTACCTCGATGGGTGGGAGGTGGATGGACTTCGACACCAGAGGGTGGAGTTCACATCCAAACTTTTCAAACTCTGAAACTTGCCTTGGATCACTTCTTGGTCCAGTATGCAGTATGTAGTTAAACATAATCATCTCATGTACTAAAACATAATACTTCAGTGTAAATGTGTAATATTTGTCTTTATACCAGCTTCAGTTAATGAGCAACTGACTAAGTGTAGCTGCCTGTTGTTACCACTTTCTTTTGTGTTTTCATTTTCATTCCATCAACTATAGGCCTTAATGGACCACGACACTGGGACCACGACACCGGCACCGGGACCACGACACTGGGACCACGACACCAGGACCGGGACCACGACAGCCTTCATTCACTGCCCTGCTCCTTTATGTGTTCTGAGATCGGTGGGAAGGACTCCTCGACTCCAATTACCAAGGAAACATCCCTTGAGAAACACCAGTAAAGAGCAGACGGAGCTGCAGTTCTCTGTTGCCTCTGCAGGGGGCACTGTGGCTCCAAGACAGGACTCTACAGACCCTGCGTCCTCCGTGTGTTTACACTGAGAGGAAGTGACCTCTAAACAGTCACACGTATATTTTTACACCATTTCATCAACTCCTCACACACAAATCAAACATGTAGGAGAGAAACAGAAGCTCTGAAAGTCTGTCTCAGCAGCAGCGATCTGTCAATCACACCTGTCAATCACACCTGTCAATCAAAGCCTTTCAGTCCCTTAAAATCTGATCAACAGAGCAATAATTTACAGATGGATCAGAACATTTATTCAAGGTTCTAGACCAGAACGACTCCTGGGAAAGAATTATTGACTAGTGGCCCTCAGTGGTATTACACACTACACGAAAACCGGGGTTCCCAAACTTTTTCAGTTCAAGACCCAAATAATCTATTTTATGTCTCCTCAGGATCCAAATTTACAAAAACAGGCTAGGTCATGAATTGCCAAAATGTCCACAGTTTCACTGTCAACAATGTTGGATTAAATGCACTTTTCTAGAACGTCGCACAACGTCAATCACTGGCAGCCCAATAAAAACAGCTTCATTTTGGGTTCCGACCCTAAGTTTGGTCTATATAAATAATGAGTAGTATTGTCCCCGTCCTCTCCTGTCCCTCTGGGTCTGCAGGCACACAACCAGCTACCTGAGCTAACAGCTGAACCTGGCCCAGCTCTGGACCACTGAGGTCTCGACCTACAGGACACTTCAGAGGTGAGAAGTCCTCTCCTTCCTCTCCTTCCCGTTTGTGCTCATATCTAGTGTGAGTGTTGTGATGTTGATGATGTTGATGAGTGTTGTGATGTGATGTGTGATTGGACATGTCTTAACCCCCTCCCAGCCCTGCACATGTTCATACATCTACACGTTCTAGAGGTGTTTTTGAATCTCCGTGGCCTCTAGTTCCTCTGTGCGGTCGAGCGGTCCGTGTCGCTGTCTGTCATTCCACATTTTCAGGTGAGGTTCTGCTTCCTCTTCACCTCATCTCCTGGGCTCCTCTTCATCTCTGACACTGCCTCCTCAGCAAACAACAGGCGCCCTGCCTGCTATAATCCCATCAGGCATTGTGACAGCTTGACTAATCCC
>JAPQRN010000001.1:22779515-22802025 GCA_037367275.1 Coranthus polyacanthus
AGTAGAAAGTACAGAGATTTGTGTTAAAATGTAGGAGTTCAAATTAAAAATAATCAGGTAAAGTCGAGATACTGAAAACTCTGCAGACGGACAGTGTAAAGTATTTATCCTTTGTCACTTCCCTCTTCATCTCTGTTTGTTGCTTTAACGTCGGTTGTCGGTTCTATGTAAACTCATCATCCCTGCTGGTTCCCGTCGTGTCCTTCGTGGTTTGAATTCCTACATGTACGTGTTGGTTTGTCGTGATGCGACGTGTCTGTCTTGTTTCTGTTTTTTTAACCTCATTCCTCACTAATGTCCACTCTGCCGTGTAAATGTGCATGTGTGCGTTTGGCACAAAGGCGGCAACGGGACAGTGGTGAGCACGTGTTTTCCTGTTGCTCGGAGCACATGGCCTGCTGCGCGTCGTCCGGATCGGATGTCGAGGTAAGAAGAGGAGCCTGTGCTCATGTAAGCCGGTTGTGACTCAGTTATATTTAGACCTGTGCTGCCTGAGGTGGAGGGTCAGTGGCGTTTTAACCCCCGCTGATCCACAACACGCTCCCAGCTCGGCCTCAGGTTACACGCTTCCATGTTTAGCTCAGACGATGTCGGGGAAGCGGCCAGTGAACGGCGAGGGTTTAGGCCGAGAGATAATCAGGATCGGGTGTCGTCGAAGGATGCCTCGATCCGCTGTACGTGACACTACGGCATCTGAAAACAGATCAGGGAACGACGAGGCCGGAAACCCGATCAGGAGGCTGGACTGATGCCACCGAGTTGACGAAGCAAACTGTAGAAGAGCCTGATGGGAAAATGACGCCCGGGAGTTTGGACACACGTCCACGGTGGATTTCAGCTCGAAACCTCCAGACCCAAACTTACAGAAATAAGTCATGAAGCATCTACGTCTTTACTGAATCTTCTGCTGTCAAAACACTGAAAGGCTCTATGTCTTTTTGTATCTTTTACATCATTTTTGTCTTGTTGTTGTTTTGCTTCACTTGTCTTTGTTGAGGTCGACATCTAGAAACATCTAGAAACATCTAGAAACTCCTCCTGTTAGAAAAATGAAGTCACATGTCATATTATTATACCCATTTCAGATCCAAATGGACATTATCTGTAAATGTTTTGAAATATGTTCATCCACGCAGCCGTTTGTTGCTTTAAAGCGTGTTTAACCCTTTCGACCTCAGAACCAGTACCAGTAGATCCACGTTTTGACAGAACGTACTAACTTGACTCCCTTGATCCAAGATGGCCGACGGTGGTGACGTGCACATATTCAGAGTCAGTTGTAGAAGAGCTTTTTAAACATTGTATTAAACATTAACGATAGCAAAAATGTCTCTGAAAGGACATATGTTTCCATTATTATAATATAATCCTCGTCTGTATTTCATGTCAGCATTTACTGAGGTTGTTTTGAACTATTTTTACTTCATTCATGTGTGAATATATTCACTTCCTGGTTGCGGGACGTCGGCCAAATGTGTGTATGTGGCTCCTAAAAGCTTTGGTGAACAGGTGACCTTTTTAAAAACAGCTGATAGTTTCTACTCAGAAAACTCTGTAATATTGTCATATTAGTGATGTAGTGTCTGTACAGAGTGACTGTGACGTGTTGCTGTTTATTTACATGTGCAGACGGACATGTTTTCATGTAATGTGTGTGTGTGTGTGTGTGTGTTTAAAGGTAAAGGTCATCACCGGTCGCTGTGTGTGTGTTTGTTGTAAACACCAGGTCGTTGCTGGGGGTGATGGGAACTGGAGTCTATTTTCAGCCCACAGTCGCTGCTGCTTCATGGACTCGTCTCCAACTGAAGAGACAGAAACAGCATTGAGTGTTTTCACTCTTAAAGCGATGAAAAGGTGACGATAACACAGTGTGTTTGGAGTTTCTTGTGTAGATGGAGATATCATGTCAGTGTGAACGCTGCCTCATGATCCCGATCAGGTTTTGGATGGTACTTACTCCAGGTTCTGTTAAGCTGGTGCAGGTGGAGGAACGTGGTCCATGATGTCTGACCTTCACCTCCTCCATCTGCTGACTCAGACAGACAGGTCATGTGACCAGCCCACCTGCCGCCGTGGCTCCTCCGGCAGCTGATCGATCACTGATCACAGATCGCAGCCTCCGTTGGTCTGATTGGTTTTGCTGCAGCGTCTCATCTGTGAAAAGAGAACTGACTGACGCCGTCACCGACTCTGACGACGGCGCTGCCGTTATTTTAATTAAAGCGAGGAGAGGAGGTGAGATGACAGAGTGAAACGCCACAGCATGAAACGCTGAGGGAAGGCTTGGCTTTGACTTTTCATTTTTACAGCAGAAACAAAGAGGATTAATGTTTAAAGCCTGAATCCTGCGGGTGATTAAAACCAAAAGACGACATGATTTGTGAAGAGCAGGACACGCTTTCTGTCAGCAGAAACAAACTGAAATCAGAGGAGCTTCAGCCTGTGAACACGTCTGTCCAATATAATCACCTGGAAATAACTGTCACTGTGTTTTCATGACCTTAAAATCAGTATTTTATATCCACGGAGGAAGCAGATCAACGCCATGTTTCTACAGCAACAGAGAGACTTCTTCTTCGTCGTCTTCTTTTCAGTTTTATATCATGTGACATCAGTGTTAAGGTTAATATCACCTCAACTAAAAAGACCAGAACAGACAAAACAAACACTGACTCTAAGGTGCTACTCTGTTTTTTGCGTCCACCGTAGCAGAGGGTGAGTTGGATATAAACTTCACTAGATGTTACTAAATATCACACGCTGAACACATTCATCAGGTGTTTCTTCCTCATAAAGTGTGGAAACCATAGACTGTCTAAAACATGGATGTCGTGGCAGCGATGTTTGAATTTGAAGCTAAGATGTCTCCATCTCCCCCTGGTGGCTGGCTGCAGTATAGCTTATAAGCCCCGCCCCCTCCACTCTGTGGCGCTTGAACCAAACTAAAAAGTCAAAGTTCACACCCAGTTCAGGTGATTGACAGCTGTAATGACCAATCAGGTTACTCCCTGTGACACCAGAGGGAGGACACAGCGTCTCCCTTCCCTTTTTCAGTAATTCTCTTTATTCTTTTCTTTTTAACGTATTCTCTTCTCAGTTTTTTTCTCTCCCTTCTTTCCACCTGTTCAGTATCTTTTCTTTAATTCCTACTTAATATAATCCTCTTTTCTTCTTCTCTAATATTTACATCCTTCCTTCTTTTCTTCCACTTGTCACTTGTCCTTTTCATCCTTCATCCATCACTTGCTGTGTTTCCATCACAGTGCATTAGGAAAGTTTGATAGAAACAACACAATTTGAGAGAACATCATTCATTTTGAGATTGCGGTGTCTTTCTGGATACTCCTAAAACATGGTTGATTGTTCAACATTTCACAAATTTGCTTCAACATTAAAACAGCTACTTTCTTCCTTTTCTCCTTCAAATCTGCTTCATTCTCTCTCTTTTTCCTCCTTTTCTCCTTGTGTTTTTCGTCTTTTCGTCCATCTTTTCCTCCTCTTCCCTTTATTCTCATGGATCCGTCTCAGACATCCAGTCCTGCCAGATCTTCTCGTCTTCCTGGTTGAACAGATAAGAGACTCTGTTTGCCTCCTCTGAATAACCCCCTCTTTAATCTCCTCCAACATCTTCCCATGTCTTTTACCTTCCATCATGCATCGCTGACGGCCGTTGCACCAGTCGATTGTTATTGGAGGAGACAGGCGTTATCTTTTGACAAGTGGACGTCGACGAGCGCCGAGGTTTTCCTGGCTTTCTTTGTTGACGAGTCGGGGATTTGTCGACGCGATCGACAGCAGAGTCGGTCCGGACGAGACGCTGCTTCAATCTGGTTAAGTGTGAAGATGAGAGATAAGGTTTGAAGGCGCTCGTCTCCTCCTTCGCTTCACCTCGTGTGGGGGTGAAGCCACTGTTTGAGTCTCTCCAACCCCCCCCATCACCACCACCATCTCTCTCTCTTTCCAAACTTTGTGGCCTACTTTCGCAGCGCTTTGAAAAATTGTCTTTGGCGATGGTTGGATGAAAGTTGTCAGGGGAGGACGGGGGGGCGATGGAGGAAGCGAGTGAAGGCTTGCCCCTTTATCTTCCTGCCCAGACCTCCATCATGTCTGACTCTCCCTCCCTGTTTCTATATTTTCCTCTCTCTCTCATTCTCGTTCTGAAATTACTCATCGGCTCAAATTCTCGCTGCCAGAATTTCAAAAAAAAAAAAAAAATCTGTTTTATGTGATAAACTGCTCTGGAAATGTGATGAAAAAGTCGGCGTCTTTGATGACATTTCAGAACTTGATGTATTCAATTTTCAGACCCGTGAATAGAGACGAGGCTGTTTAAAGGACCGTCCCAGTGTTTCTGCACAATCAGCCCAGGAAATCATGCATTAACCCTCATGAGGCTGAATTTGAACCTTCACTTTTCACGGCTTGCTCGTGTCTTTGAGATTTCAATACCAGCCGTCTGCAGAAGCTCCAGAAGCAACACGACGCTTATGTTTTGACCAAATCGAGAAGAGAAGCTGTCAGTCTTCATATTTACATAGGTTTTCTGTAAATGTCCTTGTATCGTTGACTGCTTTGAGATTTTTACTGAAAAGCCAAGAGAAGAACAAGAGCACAGATACACAAACTACAAACAGGAGTGGATTTTTGAATCAGCTCAACCCAGGTTTTGTGACACTAGCAGATTCAGTCTGGGTCCAAACGGGTCCGGTGGAACTGAAGTCAAGACCAGAACCGAGTCGCGACAGACAAACGTAGCCAGTGTGTGTTTCTAAAAACCACAGATACACATAAACTCAACGCGATTTGTCATAGAAGGATCCACTACTTTGTGGCCGTTCCTCAGTAGGTTGGAGGGAATACGTCGAATGGATTTCAACATATTCTTCAAAGAAATACTGGTGACAGGAAGTAGGTGGGTTTCCCGTATGGATCGGGTGGAGACGAGTCTTTCTCCTCAGAGGACTCTGGATCCGGTGTGGATGCTGGTCTGTCTAGTCGTGTTGTAGTCAAGACCACCTCAACCGAGACCAGAGTATATCGAGACCAAGACGCTTTGATTCTCCTGTAAAAAAAACCCACCAGCGCATGTACTTCTATCGCGAGCTTCGTGGTTTTAATGTCGGCCAGACTTTAATGGGAATGTTTGACTCTTAATGTTACTTATCAATATTGTTTTGTATCGGTGTTGGCAATGAATGTTGGTTTACACTTTACATAATTCGTTGGGGCATAAAGATTTGTTGATCTTAATCATGATCTTGACTTTGATCGAGACCAAGACCAAGACCAGACTAGATCCACAACAAGGGCATTAAGGTGACCAGGGTTTTCAAATATTACAGATGGATCTGGTTTAAGAGGTGACAGGATTCCTGGTGACAGTGAGGAGCAGAATGAGGCAGAACAATCAACAACTGGTGGAAAGTTTTACACCTAAAAGAAATGTTTGAAATGTTTTTTTTCAAACCACAGTAATGATGTTAACAAATAAATCCAAAAAACGTCGGAAATAAAATCCCGAGTCCTCTTTGTCCGAGACCGAGACCTTCAAAGTGACCTGGAGACAAGTCTCAAAACGAGACCGATCTCGAGGACCGTCCCGACGACGACGTCAGACTCCAGGGTCACATGAGATGAGGCTCATGAGACTTTTCAACTCTTTGTATTTAATATTTTAAAGCCTGGGTTAAAGGAAAAACATCAGGGTTTGGTTTAATACAGAAAGTGTGATGTATTTATGTATTTCAGAGAAACCCACGTATGTCAGATGTAAATTATAAAAGAAAGCAATGATTAAAATGTCCTTTGACTCGTCTTCATCCATTCCTCACATTCAGGATGAAACACATTGAAGACGATGCTGGACCAGGTGATGGTGTTGCCGTGTCCTGAACATGGAGGGTTGTTGTTGGTACAGATGTGAGTGGGTCCATCTGGAAGCCTGTGTTTCCACTAGATTTAACATAATGTAAATGTGTCGTCTTTATGCATGTGGGTGTTTGTGTTGGAAAAGGTCAGTTAAAGCCCATTAAGCTGCTGCATCAGCAGAGCCCAGGCAGACGTGTACATCTTTCACCTCATTAGCTTCATGTTGTCAGACGTGAGGAGAACACGCTCCCCATCCATGTTTCACAACAACACTCCAACATCCGAACGCGCTGACGCCGCCTTGAGAAGCGATCGACCGATGAATCAACGCATCAATACGTGGGACAGAGAAACGATGAGCTGTTTAACGCTGACGGGTTAAAGAGCAGATCGACCGACTCGCACAGAAAACAAACTGACTTCATCGACTTCACAGTGAAACATTCTATTCAAAGTTCTATTCAAAGCTGCAGCGACTACGGAGACACATTGACCGTATGGTTGGTTGTTATGGTTGTTTTCTTCTGTTTTCTTCATGGCGTAGATTTCATGTATGTGTTTCTGTTTAATAAACACAACACTACGACTGTCTGTTGTTTCGTTTTGTCGTCGGTTTGTGTTTGTGCGTTGTCATGCGGCGCCGTCTGCTCTCTCTTCCTGTTTCGTCGCTGCTGCCGCCTTCTCGGCCGAACAGACGACGGTTGCTCTGGGTTTTACTACAGGAAGTGAGACAGCAGTTGGTTTGTGTCATTTTTAATGTGTTTTTAAACTGCAGTGTGACAGAAAGCTGAGCTTAGGAGGAAGCAACGGTTCTGTTTGTTTTCATTGTCTCTAAATACTCACTTCTACTTCAGGATGTGAGCAAAGAAACGTTGAAAATGGATTTAAGTCATAAAGAATTAGGACTAGAGTCAAACTAGGAATTCAGAGCACGATGAATACATTTTCCCTCAAGGTGATTGTTGTTTTTTTTAGGTAGATTTATAAATGTAGAAGTATTTTCATGTGTGTAGTCTGTAGACTCACATCTCTGGAAATGTTTTTTTGTCTTCATCCTTAATTAATCTTGATCTTTTTTATTGCTTTGTATTTAATCATTTGTATGAAAGTTGTTTGTTTTGTCTTTATTTATTGTTGTAACATCTCTGCTGCCAAGTCAGTCTCACCCTCAAAGAAGATTTCACCTGGTTAAATAAAGGATGCAATAAAAATAATAATATAAAATCTGGTTTCTGGTGCAGATAAGGTTGTGACAAACCACAATGATAATAGATGTGTGTAAAACTGCCGACAGTCCAGAAAGAGATTTCAAAGTGTGTAACTTCATCCTAAATGAAGAGTAGAGTCTGACGTGGACCCGAGCCTCCGCCGCTGAGCGTCAGGATGGATTAGCCTCAGCAGCCTCTGTGCTCAGCGTTATCCTCCATAATCCAGCCTGGATTACCTGCTGAAAGGTCGCCGTGAGGTCAGCGTGTAGCGGTGAACCGTCCGCTCTCGTCGCTAACGGCTGCACATGTGAATGGAAACACAGGTCAGAGGTCGTCATAGTAACCGGAGGCGAGTCACGATTCAGCCTCGTGTTCGTCTGGTTGGAAACAGAAGCGATGCGTCTGGAGATTTAACTTAAATTTAAATTCAGACGATGAGGAAAAACTATATATATATCACCTTTAATTTATAAAGTGCAGCTGAATGTGATTCACATTAACATTTAACAAACACACAGTACGGCACAAAAAGAGAGAAGATATTACAACTTAATAAAACATAAGAACATCACAGTATTATTACAGACGTTGAATTCACACAGTTTTTCCACAGTTTTGGTCCATATTAAGATAAAGATGCCTTTTTCTTCACTGTGTAAAACCCTAGTGTTTGATAAAAAGTGTTATTTTTTTATTTTCCCTTTTAAATCTGACAAATCTAGGGTTGTTTTCACATTCATAATAAGACATATTTCAACTAAAAATGAAATAAAAAATGTTTACACCTTCAAAAATGCCAAAACTAAGCTTTATTCTAAGAAAATGGAGGCACTTAAATGCAGATTTTTACAACAAGTCAAACGTTTGTTTTTTATGTTTTACATTTCTGTTAAAAATGACCGATTGTGCCTTTAGTTCGTTCTCTCAGATTCAGCCTCTAGACACTCGGAGGAAGTGAGAGTCGTAGTAAAGAAGTGAGAGTTATCTGATGGGACTTGATGACAGTTGCAGTTTCCCGCCTTTTTCTGGGTCACGTGACAGCGTGGACCTGGCGCTCAGTGTGGCCTTGTGTTGTTGCTCAAATAGAGGAAGGAAGCATCGGCGTTGTAGCAGATGACACTGTGGTTGAGCCGTGTTTCGCACTCGTCCTGTACAGTCAAACCGCCGCCTTCGCGAAACAGGAAGTTGAAGATGAATTACGTTACAGTTTACGACTCAACAGTCAACACTTCTGTTTTTATATGAGAGAGAGGACACAACTATGTGATGTTGAAACATAAACATGATATGATTTAATGAATTACAAACGAGGAATGTGATCTAAAGCCTGTCGGTGCCCCCTACAGGTTGTGTGGTTTACTGCACCTCTAAAATACAAACTTAAAGCTGAGATGGAATCAAACTCAGTGTTGATGTCTTTTTATATATGTCACCTACACTCCACTGTCAGCCCAATATGAGAAAAAAGTTGTAAATATTCTTAAATCTTTAGGATGTAACCGCAGAAACAGAATATAATATTCATAATTCTGTGAATAATCACCTGAAAATGAGAATCATTGTGTTTTTCTCGCCATAGAAAGTCCACCATGTTTCTACAGTAGCTCAGAACAAACTTCTTCATCTTTACTTCTATTTGACATCAGGTTACACTCAGTGTTAATGTTCATCACTATCTCCTACTATGTGTGAGTTTGGACCAGAGTTAATATAATCTGAACTAAAACGACCAGAACAGACAAAACAGACACCGACTCTAATGAGAGACTTGGCCTTGGACGTGGCCACCTTAGAGGAGGGTGAGGAGGACACCTAAGAGGTCATGTGACTTGAGGTCATGTGTTGATCATGTCACCTCTTACAGGAAATACTTCCTGTCACATTTTACAACTGATGATGGTGTTTGGATGAACACGGACACGTCTTGTTGACCTTTTAACCTTATTGTATTTTAAAGTTTGTCATTTCATTTGGAATACAAACAAATTACAGAAACGCCCTGCACTCGGGTTTTGTGTCCAGTGAAATACTTAAGTAAACAAGGTGAAAAGATGGAAATCGCTTCACGCGACAAAGGATCTCTGTTTGGTGAACTTTACTCTAGGTGAGAACAGAACATACAGATGCAGAACATACAGAACATACAGAACATACAAACACAGAACATAGAGAACAGCTTCTGTAAATCAAGGCTTTATTCATTAAAAACTTGAAAAACTCAAACCGACAATAAAACTAAAGAAAAACTCAACTAAAACTCCACTGAAATCAAAAACCAAACTGAAAGATTAAATGAAAACAAAAGCTAATGAAAATGTCTGCGTCTGGCTGTAGAAAACCTGTCCCATAATCTCCTTAAATTCAAAATTGTGACCTCCCATTAACCATCGTTCAGCTGCAGAGACGCTGCCAAACCAAACACTGAGTTCCCCCATTCAGAACATAAATCCCATCCTCCTGTTTCCCTGTAAGGTTCACCGACAGCTGCTGCAGTCTGTGCCGTAACGTCTGAGCTTCATTAACATCTGCACTGCTTTACCCTCTGTGCACGGTCCCTGTCCTGCCGCCAAAACAAAGCCCGAGGCCTCATCTCTGACTCACGCGTCTACAATCCCATGGCCGACAGCTCCATTCGCTCTGCAAGTGGTTTTTAACCTTAATAATCCATGTTAGGCCCTGCCTCTGCATTCTCACAAGTGAGGAGGTGGGAACTCTGTCATTTTAGTGCGGTGTAAATCCTTGTGTTCATCATTTTTACAGACTGTAAAAAAAAAACAGCCTGTTTTAGATTCTGTGAAACAGTTTGTAAAGAAGCTACAAACTTCATTGAAGTTCACTGTGAAGGGTTATTTTGTCTGAGCTGTTGACTGACTGACTGTCTTCAAGACTAAGACAACACAGTATTGTTCAGGTACTATATGGATAAAAGCATTGGGACATGTGACCATCACATCTACAGGAATTTTGTTCCAGAGTGACACCAAGTCTTTGCTCATGAAGAACCAATAACCTCTTACATCAGGGTCAAGGGGCTTCGA
Organism: Coranthus polyacanthus; assembly: GCA_037367275.1. Lineage (NCBI taxonomy): Eukaryota > Metazoa > Chordata > Actinopteri > Kurtiformes > Apogonidae > Coranthus > Coranthus polyacanthus. Next base: position 22,789,630 of record JAPQRN010000001.1, read on the forward strand.
TTGACATTATGTCAAAGTTCTTATTGTATCATATGACAGATATGAACTGAATGTCTCCACGGTGACAGAGCGATGTGTCATGTGACCACTAGAGGCAGTAGTGAGTCACTCTGTCGCCTCCCAGTGTGTTGAAAACTAACCCCAAGATGTCTTTGACCAAAGTGTCAGAACGTGATGAGTTGAGGACGAGAACCAGTAAGAAACAACTTCCAGAGTCAAAGAAAAGAAGTGATAAAAATAGACTCATTGTGGTTGTTTTCACTGGATTCGACTCTAAAGTAACAGAATGAAGTTTGATGCTGAAACGTCAGCGTTTCTTCTCCACTGGTGAGTTTGATTGTGAAGCTCATGAAGGTATAAAGTTACAATGTTATGTTCAGACTAAACACAAACCGTAGGTAAAACGGAGGTGATTAGTGGTTTTACTGTGGCTGTTTTCAGTCTAAAAACAGAGCTAAGCTAACAGAGCTGTAATGTAAACTATGGGCCGACATTATAAGACACAGTATTATGTAGACTGAAGGAGAAAACTAGATGATCCATAAAACAGATGAGTTTAAACAATGAGTTTCAGACTTTATTTACTGAGTGACACAGTCTGTGGAGACGGAGCAGGGATTCGTTGGTGGTTTTAGTAGATGTGGGTTCATTCTGGTTCACTACTGCCCCCTGTTGATAGTTCTGAATATTAATACGACACAGAACCACTTTAATTATTAAGGGGGATGCAGGAAAAACTAGAGATATTCATTCAGTCAGTTTCATAGAGATATATCAGTTGGTGAGTATTTTCTTCTCACATGAAAACATTTGAAAATAAAAACTGAACTAAAACGAAATTCTGATTGGTCATCCGTCATGTGACAGATGAACTGGCGACATGTCCAGGGTGTACCCCACCTTCGCCCGATGTCAGCTGGGGTTGGCTCCAGCCCCCACGCGACCCTCCAGAGGATTAAGCGGTTCCCGTGTTGAGGGTTTCACGCTCTGCTTTGTGAATTCACCGATTCTGTTCCAGCCGCTCCATTCAAACCCCTTAGACCAGTATTAAATTGAATTCAGAATGCAGCCTCTGAATCGCGTTTCAGGCTCTGCTGGGATGTTTTGTTCAGACTGAGTAATGAATCAGAAACACCTGATGAAACTCTGATGCAAACCGAGCTGGATTTTCTGCTTGCTGCAGCTGGAGGCTCTTCTGGCAGAACTACACAGCCTCTGTGTTTCATCCCACCGTATCCACCAAAAGAAAACCTGTTTGATGCCGACATGCTTCACAGGGTAAATTCAGCGTGACTCTGGTGTTTTTAAAAAAGTATTTACAGAAAAGTACAAAAGTGTCTGTTCATCAACTGTTTGTATTTTTGTGCAGATGCTTTTTGTCATTAAAATTCATTGAAATTTCAATCTGAATCCTGCAGGATGTAACAACATCTGAGCCTTTAATTCAGTTCCATAAAATTCTATATTTCCCGGTTTGTTGTGAACTGACCTGGTCTGAGTCCTGACCTCAACGCCTCCACATCTTTGGGATGAACTGGAATGCTGACTGGCTTTTGTGTCTAAATGGGAGTAAATCCCTGCAGCCAGGTTCAAAGTCTGCTGAAAAGTAACAACCACTTTCTGTGATTTGAGCGAGTTTACATCCCTGCGTCCCTACGTCCTCCCTCACGGACTCTGACTCACAAACATTGAGTTTTGTTCCTGGTTCAGTCCCATCAGGTATGTCCTAATGGAAAACTGTGAAGTGGCTCCATCGTGGACATTTTGAGCCCTTCATGTCATGTTCATGTCCTGCACCGTCTGCAGACTTTACCCAAGAGAATTACCCACAATTCATAGTGTTATGACGTTAAACTCGGGGTTACAAGGGGAAGACCTGAAATGTTAAAAAAAGATCGGAACGGGTGATGAACTGGTATGAAGAAATGTACAAAGATGGTTCATAGAACACATCAAATCAGAGGAAAGAAAAGATCAGATCAATCATTTATTTTTATTTTTGCTTAATGATGAAGTTAATTGATTCTCATCGTGCATCATGTTTAATATTTTAAGAGTCGCTTTTCTTTTGACTGAAAAGTCTTTGTGATTCTTACATCCTCAACACGATGTCACCTGAACTTAAAATGCAGGCTGTTTCTGTTCATTTAAATATTATCATATTAAAGTAGTCATATTAAACAGATGACTACGGTGGGACTTGAGCCCACAACCTCTGAGTTCCAGACCTGCTCCTGGAGGACTGGACAGACACACATCGCACATCAATAATGACTCCTTCTTCTGTGGTGTCAGGCTTTTACCAAGTGAGGCCTTTCTGTTATTTTTCAGTAGCATTTGAATCCACTGAGTCTCTGACAGACAATCAACATGTCTGTTTCCTCGGGTGAACGTTGAACTGATTCCTCGTCTGTGTTTTCATCAGCGCTGAAGATGGACTAGTGGTGAAAGATGACGTCTCTGGACCAGGAGACAAGGGTTCAAATCGTGGACCAGACGTCCTGAGGTTAGTGTGTATGTCTGTGTGTGTTGGGTACAAACAAACTCAAAAACCAAACTTGCAAAACAAACATTGTGTTCGTCGAACTTTCACATCAATTTCAACTTGTGAATTTCTGAATTTCCACTGAGGATCAAAGCAGCTTCAGAACAAATAAAAGGTCAGTCCCAGCCCTAGCTGTAAAACCAGCCAGTTCAATGGGCAACATGTTTTTAAATGTAAGTTTTTGCTTCTATTTACACATCACTGTTTCATTTGGCACATGTTTAAGTGAAGTTTTTTCTCATATTTGGGCTAATTATCAAAACATGTTTATATCTGAGTTCATTATCCCGTTGTTGTTTATTTAGCCCATTAACAGCAGAGGAGTCAAGTAGTTTACTGGAAAAATATCCCATGGTTTATTTCTAGTTCTGCTCCGTAAATTAAATGACAAACAGCCTGATGGACGACAACGTAGCAAAAGGCACCACTTCAACACGTAATGGATCAATTAAAGCAAGTTTGGTGAAAAATGTCACATGGTTTTTAAGTTAAGCTCCTGAGACTAAATGATGACAGACAAACATGCTGATCACTACATCCTCTCGCATTACATGCCAGGGGGATAAAAACGTATTTCCTCAAATCATAACTTGTTCAAAAATATGACCTTTTGGGACTTTAGTGACTCCGTAGTTTCAGATTCTTCATTTGAGTACAAGTGTCGGTTCTATAAAAGACATATTAGTATCAAAAGTAGTAATTTTGTAAACTGGCTCCTTTAGGATCTTTACAGCCTGTGACTGTAAAACAGGCGGTTAGACATTTATCACATGTGCATAAAAAGAGGAAGTTACTTATGATTTGGTCTTTTTTCAAGGGTAAATTATGCCACTAATGATCTTAAATGACTTGTACAGACATGTTGTTAGTGTTTGTTGCAGGGCTGGTGTGTTTGAAGCAGGTCAGATCCTCAGCTTTGTAGAAACTCACTGTAATGTTTATGTAAATAAACAAAAAAACACCAATGAGACATAAACCGTGTGTGGTGAAGTCATCCAGTGTTTCAGCTGAACATGTTTGCTTTTCTCCGGGGAATCAACACGACGTTCACCCTGATAAAAGCCTGGAGGTCAGTGTTACAGCTGCATGTCGACCACGTCGACCTGCTTTTAACTTCACTTCCTTCTGTCTAACCTTTCCTTTTGTTTCCTTCTCACATCTTCACTTTCTTCCTCTTCTTCATCTTTCATTTTGTCTTTTATCTCCTTCCCTAAACATTATTTTATTCCTCCTTTTTTTCCTTAGGGTTTCTTTCGTCTTTTCTTCTCTGACACTGATTTTTGGGTCATGAGGCCACAGTTTGTTTCAAAGGTGTTGAATATTTAACATCATGTGGAGCAGAGTCGTTCTGCCTCCTCCTCTATGCACTCAGTTAAAAGTTTAAATTTAACGATGTACATAAAACTGAAATGGTTTCAGTTTTATGGTTTAAAACTCAACTAAGAAGCAAAAACACTTCACCAGGCTGCATGCGAGGACCACACTGAGATTCAGATTGAAGTAAAGTTTATTTCATTTAGAACCTTTCACAGAATAAAGGCATTAGGGCCACGACGAGGATCTAAAAATATATGACATTTCAAGAATAAAGTCAATATTTGAGAAAAAAGTAAAAATACCACAAGATGAAATCAGAAAAAGGCTTAATATTACATGAGTTGTTAAAATTTTCAGCTGTTTTGTTAATGATTTCTTACTAGCCATTTTATTCTTAGAAACAACAAACTGTTAACATTTGGGGAATAAACAAAATGAAACAGATTTTAACAGTGTTGTTTTTATGTAGATTGTGTGTTTTTGAAAACTGTTGTTTGTGTTTATATCAGTTAATGATTTTATTTCACTTCTAGTTTTAGTTTTAGTCTCACTATAAAACCCTGCTTCAGACCTTGAAAACAACTTCATATTGACTTTTAAACAACACAACAGTGATGTTTGAACTTAGGCAGAGTTCACACATCCATACTTGGTTTCATAATCCAGATTTCCAGTCCCAGTTCTCTTGCTGACTTCGTTCTTTGACTTTGCTACTGGCTGCTTTATGACCGTCCATCTTCCTCTGGATCACATTCCAGAGGCTTTTAATGGGGTTCAGGTCTGGAATTTGGACTGGTCTCTTAATTTATATAATAAATGATGTTATAGTTTCAGTTATTGGCAGTGAAAGCTGATCTCTGGCTGCTGCAGGGCCCAGCGTTGGGACGGTGGAGGTGGAGGGGTTTGTGGCGTCCTCTGGCCGTCCTGCTGTTCATCAAAACGAAACGAGCTCGTAAATCTGAACGACGTGGCGCTGCGGCAGGAAGGCCGGAACAGCTCGCGTTTAAACGGCGGAGGATTTAAGCGAGGAGTGTCGGCGCTCTGGGAGCGCTCAGCTGCTGGCAGGTTTACGACTCCGGCTGCTGCAGCCTTCTGTTGGAGGTCTGCAGCGGCCGGGGCAGGCCACTCATCAGCCTGATTGATCGCTGTGGAGTTTAAAAGGGCTGCAGTTCACCTTGACTTTAGGAGTGAGCAAAGTGACGGCGAGGCCTGAATGCAACGTGTCACTTCCTGTGTCAGTCTGAGGACATCCTCAACTCACTGAGGTTTCATCAAGTCAAGTTCATCTTCACATCCTTTGAGGACACAATAATGACTTTACCAGGTTTTCAACTGTTTTTCTTGCAGATAATCAGTGTTGAATGGATATAAAACATTGGTTTTCAGGTCTCATTTCCTCTCATTATTTACTGTCGTGTTGACAGAAGACAGTTGGAAAGTAGCCCTGCTCTTCAAAACCTTCACCTCCATCTGAGTTGGGTTCATTGTTGTTCAAGTTACACCTACTAGTTACTTCTCTCAAATGCAATTACTTTAACAATCACTATTTGAGTCTGTTTGTCTGTTTTCTGGTCATTGTTGATGTTTCTAACTCTATTTCTAAGTTAACAGTAGATAGCATTGCACACAGTTGCAACAGTAAAGGAGCAGAAGAAACACCCTAAAGAACTAGGTAGTGAGTATAAGGATTTTCACAGTCCTCCGCATAGACCACAGTGTATAGGCTGTTTGAATGGACGTATGGAACCAAACAGTCATTGGCTTAGTAACGGAGTCCACTAAAAGGACCAGCTCGCCTCTAGAACATTCCTGTAGAGAGAAGATGTGAAGTGAAGTGAAGTGTGATTGTGTTTTTAGAACATAACCGCTGTGACAGAATCAAAAAATAATGTTTTATTTTTGTATTTCATTTTTTTTTCTTGCTACACCACTCACTCTCCCCATTCAGTCTATTGCTCTCTCGACCACCACTCTCTCTCTCCCTGATTGGCTGAGTGGAGAGGAGGCGGAGTCCGAACACTTCTGTTTACAAACACAAGCCAGAAATGTTTCATACTTTAACTATTACTGATGCTCTAGGTGGTGTGTACAAAATGTACTCAAGCAAAAATGTACATCATGTTTCCCAAATTTCCAAAAACCTAATTTCAGTCTTGTTTTGTTGTATGTTTTGCATAATGTTCATCTTGTTGTGTTTTTAAGTAGTTTTTGTATTATTGTGTCTTTTACGTTGTTTTCTTCATATGTTTTTTTCAGCCTTTTACGTGTTGTTGCATCGTTTTCATCTTGTTTCTTCTTTACTCTCCTCTACATTTCACATGGCTTCATTATCATTCACAAAGAGAAAACCATCAATTCAATTTCAACTCTTCTTCTATTTTAATTAGGAAAATGAATTCACGTATCATCTATCATATTCTTTTTATGGGTTTTGCTCTGACAATTTGTGACCCAATGAAAACACAGTTTGGGTCCTAACCCTCAGTTTGGGAAGGGCAGTGATAGAGGATAATACAAGTTACTGGATGTAACTCCAGTTCTGTGAGTACGTGAGAAGCCTCTGTCTCTGAAAGATAAGATAATGTGAAAAAACATTGGTCGGGACATGTCTCTACTGTCCATATACAAATCTATGGCCTTGGATTATGTTTTATTGTTCACTTGAAATGTTACCTGAACTTAGGAAACAATGATCACTGGGAGGTTCAGCTTTTTGGATTCTTCATCTCTCATGTCCTCTTCTTCATTTCTGCTGAGAAACGATTTACAGTGTGCAGGACAAAACAGGCAGAGGGTCCAGTAATAACAGAGTATTAAGTAGAATAACAGATATATTTATAGTCGTGCTGACAGAGTACAGTTGGAAAGTATCCCAGCTCCTCAGAGATGAAACATTCATCTCCATCTGTGTCGTGTTTTTGTTTGGAAAGAGAAAAATGAAGGGCTGTTATCTTGACCGTTGACCTTTGACCCGGCTTGAAGGCTGGACTCTCTTCAGATTGTCTCACAAAACAAAAACAAAATGGCAGCTGTGTTGTTTCTGAACCCCCGCAGATCTGATCCAAACACCCCATTTACTGATCCCATGAGTCTTTTCTCAGAATCCTGAATCAGAGGGTTCAGGGTCTGTAGTAAAACTGGAGCTAAAAACCACCTGGATCCTGATTTGTATTAGTTAATATTGGACACACAGCAACAACAAACAGCTCGATATTGAAATTATAAGAGCCTGTGTGTCTATGTAGAGTACTCCAGGTGCATTTTATGTGAAGATCCTTACAGTCGCTCCTGGTTCTTCAATGTCTCTTCTTCCCCTCCTACAACAGTGAAAGGTAATGTCAATAAACATCCAACTCCTAGCACAAACTTCACGCAAGTACATGAGCACACGCAAATCTGTATATTAAGATAAAAAATAAGGTCAAAGCAGTTTGCTAAAGTTTGTAAATAAAAGACGTTGTGAGGAGCAGGAGCAAGAGAATTCAGCAGTTACCAAGTCAGTAAGCTAACATTTAGCTTTAGCTCACCCATCACCTGTCATGCTTCTCCAACCTTTTGTCCAAATATGGTCACTTCCAGCTCCAGAGATGGTGACATTGAAAATGCAAACCTCTTCTTAACAACACTAGAAAAGCCATTGACGTCATGTTACATCTTTTTTTTTATCTTATTAACCACAACTACAGTCAAGCTGTTAGTCAGGAAATAATATGTTTTATTAAATAAACAGAAACTCAGAAAGGCTGACTCAGCAGCAGTGAACTGTCAATCACACCTGTCAATCAAAGGCCGACATGACAGACATCAAAGCTTCTATTCACCCTGAGACCTGATGAACCAAGGACCACAACACTTATTAGAGGGTCCACATAAAACCAATGAAACCACATTGAGTCCTTTTGAGATAAGTTTAAAGGGATCCAGGGCTTTTTGAGCAGCATCTGGCTTTGTCTTACATAGGTTAACTCTCACCATTTAATTCAAACAAAAAAACAGACAAAAAGAACACAAAAGGTCAAATGAAAAGTAGAATTTGTACTAGGCAGCTGTTTCTACATCCTCACTAATGCAGATCGAGATCAGTCTCCAATCATTTCACCCTGTTGCTTAGTTAGGGGTTACTGTCAGGTCAAAGGTCATCATGTCTGCAGTCGGTTTCCATCTTATCTGCTGACCTCTGAACGACCTCTTCGACTGCAGCCTCAGAGATGAGACGATGCTGATTCGTCGCCTCCTCACCCTGCTCTTCCCTCCTTGGGCGCATCGCGATTGGGTGTGATCCTGGCTGGTAACCATAGCGACAGTTTCCAAGGGGGGGGCTGGCAGCGGTGGAGGAAGTCAAACGTGAGGACTGTTGAAGGGCAGTGTGTGGGGAGAGGAGGGAGGAGGCGAGTGGTGAAAAGTGGGTGTTTGATGGAGGTGACGGGGGTTTTTAGGTGAAGACGTCCAGCTGTGTCCTGGGAGGCGACCACAGGTGTGTGTGTGTGGATGAAACAAATGGGATAATCCACAGGGAGGTGTCACAGAGCTGCTGTCGCTGCTTTGTTTGTGTCTCTTTGTGCAGAAAGAATTTATTCCACCACACTAATTCCGGTCAACCAGTCAAATGTAACAGCTGTAACAGTCTATGTTTCAAACACAAATATAATGTAAACCTAGATTTACAACGATATGGAGCTAATTTCCTTCTAAAATGCAACAAACAAAGTAGTAAAATTAATCCAAAGACATCATGTTTAATCGTAAAATACTGATGGGACCATTTTACTGCACAAAGCATATTTTTTTACTTAGAATTGAGGTTTGAATGTCCAACTTTACTTGTAGTGGAGTATTAACATTAGCTGCTCATATTAAGCTGATTTGACTGGAAAAAAAACATATAGTGTTTGATTTAAAAAAAATTGAATCTTATTTTTTCATAACTACCTCTGAAATCTTTAGCCTATCTTTAATAGTTATAATACATTCTGTGAAAATACATACAGTGTATGTACAGACACTTTTTTGCATTGTATTTTCATTTTATTATATTGACATTTACAGTGTGTGTTATTTGTGGGTCAGTCTGCGTCTTCTGTGTCACGTCACAGATTAAACTTTTACAGTGGAAAACGCAGACGTTTCGTCCACCAGACTGTTATGTCAGAGACACCGAGGGGCTAAAGCACATGACACCTGTCAGGGATCAGGTGACCGCCAGGCGCGTTCACTTCCTGCCTCCAGGCTGAATTACATTGTAGGAAAAAGGGGATTGGCTGTCGGAGGGCGTGGTGCGAGTGTCTGACACCATTGTCTCGCCACAGGAGATTGGCTGCTGTTTCACTACATGTTTTCATTGTGTGAAGTGAGGTTTGCTCTCGTTTGATGTGTAATCAGTGTAAAAGGGAACATGATCAAGTCCCTCCGATGGACCGTCGAGGGGGTTTGTCTCCACCCTCTGATACGAACCACAGGAGTGTATGATGATGATTAGCACCCCCTACAGGCAGTAGGAGGAATGACACAGATAGCGTTAGAATGTCAAAAATCACAAGCATAGAGGAATAATATAAATCAGGTTACACATACAAAGACAATACTGTTTGTAGGATGAATTCACTGCTGGCGTAATGTCCTGGTTACACTGAACACGTAACGTATGTGGAGCAGATGCTGCAACATACTTCAACTGTAATCAAAGAGCAAGAACCGTGACTCGAAAATGAAGCCTGTGCTTTAGTATTACAAGGTGTAATACCACTTACGACCACTAGATACTGCTCCAAAAAGGCCTGGCTAGAAATACTAATAGTAATTGTTTTTTCCCAGGAGTCATTCTGGTCTCATTGTCTTTATTTGGACTCTCTAATAAGTGTTCTGGTCCAGCTTTAAATTACATAAAACTAGCGTTCAGCATCGGTTCACCTGTCTCCTCCTGCGCTTCACAAGCTCCACCGTTTTGTCCAGATAACATGGCGGCAGTCAAATCACAAACTAACAGCAGTTCAGAAACCAACGGGTGGCGTCACGGTTCCTCTGTCCACTGTTTATGTACAGTCTATGGTCTGTACATAGGAATTGTTGACAATAACAGGAGTACAGAATATCACCAGACTTGACTTAACCACAACACTCATCTCCTGCCCTTTAAAGTAAAGTAAAAAGAGTGTCTTCCAGCTGTCTCTCTCTACTTTTGGACCGCTCTTCTTCTGCCCTGGTCTCAGCAGACTCCACATAGACCGTTTGGGAAATCACTGCAAACATTCTCTTGTCAAGTTGTAGGTGATTGTCCGCTTTCAGTTTCTAGACATCTAGATCTGGTCTCTGTCTAAGAACAAACACTTTCACATAATTGGTATTGTTCAAATCGTTCCGTTTATCGTCCATATGAGTCAGTAATGCAGTTCTTGTGATTGCACTCTGAGGATACACCAGACAAAAGAAGGCTGTGAACCTCTGACATAAATCACCATGAACGGCCTCTCTATGAAATGTGCTGTACAAATAAACCTGCCCTGTTTTGCATTGATCATTTACATGACAGTGATTAAAGCCTTTCACATGTTGAAACTGAGCGTAGAGTCACAAACTGCTCATTGTTGGTGTTTCGTGACAGGCTGATGGAGCGCGTTGATGCCGACTCCCTGCAGACATATGGACTCGGTTTGTTCGCGGCCGTGTTTGCTTACAGCCGATGAAAAATGGCTGCAGGTCTTTGAAGCTTCGCCGCACTCTGTTGATCAGTAATGTTCATACACATTAACTGTGGCCCCGGGAACATTTACTGTTTGTGTGGTGTGTTTCATCAATCACAGACATGTTCACAGCCACCCACGTTAATGTACATTTTCACTGCAGCCGCCACTGATTCATAACGTGCATATGTTCATCAGCTGTGCAAACACGTCCATTGAACATTCAGCGCTTTACACAAGAAATGGCAGCATTATGGGTTATTTATGGGTTATTTATTCATCGTCAGGGTCTTAATTTTAAAGTCTTGAAGATGGGTTTTAATCCAAATGTACAGAAAAATGCTACTTAATGGTTAAGTCTTTTGACTTTCTCTGCTTTTATTCCTTCAAATAAAAATCATCTCCAATATTAAACCAAGAATCTCACACTCTTCTAAACCTAACCAAGTTGTGTAAATCAAACTAAACCTTAGCCCTGACTCTGTCACAGCCTGAATGCAACACTTATTCCATATTTTGTAACGTTATCAGCAGCATTTTGTGTCAGTAAATTTCCTGCATAAGTTTTGGGTGCGAGTGGAAATCAATCTATTCCGTTATTTGTGTATGTTGATGAACATCTGTTTAACCTGTTTCGTATGGATTCAGGTCTCAGTTCGATCCGTGTCCCTTTGCTAAACATTTCTGTCAAGAAGCAGAAATTCCCAGCGTCTAAAATTGTGTCTGAGTGAAACACGTCTCGTTGCTCTGGGCTTGGGTTTTCTGTGGGAGCTGCAGGCATTCTGCCAGGTTTCTTGGCTGACTTTGTGTTTGTATGTGTAGCTTCATTCAGTTGTGTCTTTGTGTGTATGTGAGTGTAATGACATTCCTCAGTAAATGCAGATCAGACTGTACACATAACCTCCAGCGAGCATCCTGCCAGCGGTGGGTAATTAGCAGGGTGGAACCGGAAAGCTTGGAATATTTCACAGAAGTCGTCTCAGGACAAACACAACAACACCGATGGAAACGAGAAGAGGAGGAGGGTGGTTCATGTAAACGCCGTCCTGCGTCTCCTCCTCCTCCGACAGCAGCAGCAGGTGACGAGATTCTGCTCGGTAACCCGTCGTCATGGAAAACTCACCTGCGCTGTGATTGGTGGAGAGCTGCAGCTGCAGACAGATGAACCAGGGTGAGGCTGAGTTACATAACAGCTCAGTTCAATTTCATCCACACGCTGCTCTATTAGTGAAAGACTGTCGGGACAATATGGAGATTTAAAATCTGATTTTACTAAATATTTATTACATTGTAACATCAGTCAGCAAGCGCTCAGTTAAATCACAAATTACAAACATGTATATGTGGAAATCAGTTTGGAACGTCCTTGAATTTTTAAAATAATGATGCACAAGCAGGACTCAGACAAATACAACAAATGTCGCCAAATATAACAATTCACAAACACGTCTCGTGTACTTTACAATCTACACAACGTCTACAAAACTTTACGTAGAGATGATTTAATTGTATTTTCACTTATGATTTAAGTATTTTCTGCTGCTAGGCGTCTCTCAATTAAAACAATAGCAAAAGACATCAATTGCAGCACATTACACATCCACCACTTCTATTAGTACCTTTCACAATAAAAGCCTGAAACACAAACACTGTGGCTGAACTCAGAACATTTCACTAAGAAGCAACTCAATAAAATACGTCAAAGTTTTATTCATGGCGTTTATTCACATCATGTAATTTCATTCAAACATAATGTGAACTTAATAAACGGTCCATTACAGGGAATAAATGACACATTTCAGATCAACTGTTTTTGGCCACAAACAAGAAAGAGTAAACTTTAAAGTACATTTTTTA
>JAPQRN010000001.1:22802125-22820079 GCA_037367275.1 Coranthus polyacanthus
ACGAACAATACTAGAAGCAGCTTGTCATTTGAATTTCTATGCCTCAAAGGTAGCATAAATTTTTAGAAGAAAAGAGAAAAGATAAGGGTGAAAGCACGCTATAGGACTGTATGAATGAGTTAACTATGAGAATTTGAGATAGAATGTTGTCTGTGTTTTTGAAGATGATATTGAATTTGCTGTGTGTTCTACTTTGTGATTAAGTTCTGTATTTTTTGTTTGTTGGAGTGTGATTTTTATTCTGAGTTGTCTGTGTTGTGTAAAAAACTTGCATTTGAATGTGTGTGTATACACTTATTAACAATTATTATTGATGATACACATGCAATTTTGGGGTTAATGTAGTTCATTCATTTGTTGCACATGCATAAGTTGTTATATGCTGTGGGCATCTAGACAGGAAGCTTGACAACAGATTGACCAGTTAATGCATTTCATTAATTAATGGAGTGTAATTGTTTAATATAGACACAGTTGTGAATTGCAAAAGTGTGATTTCTGATTCCTCTGGAGTTGGCAAAGTTTTTCGATTTTTTTAATTGGTTGTGGCAGCATAGTGGTATATAAACACTTTGAATTGGAAAATAAATAATAAAATTAATTACAATAAACAAACAAATTAATGAATTAAAACAAACAAATAAGTAATAATAATAGGGGAAGTAATTTAAATAATTTTAACAAACTAATTAATTGGTCTTAAAAAAAAAAAAAAAAAAAAAAAAGGGCCATAAGTGAATTATTACAATGTCAAAGGTGGACATTAAAACTCCTAAAGCAATTACTTCTGTTGAAATAGTATAGAAGAATAACCCTTTAGTTAAAGGTATAGCAAAAATATCTGAAAAATGGGATATTTGTAACAAAGCAAAACAAAGCGGATATTATGCAACCATGGCCTTTGGAAGGGACCTTTAACCCTGAGGTAATTAAAACAATGCAAGTGCTTATATCGACATACAAGGCAGATCAAAAGAAAGGCAAAAAAGGGGAGAAACGTAAAGAAGAGACAAACAGAACTTGGTATCCTTCAACTGTTTGAAAATGAGGGACAGAAACTGCTAAAAGTGGCAAAGGATGAGAGAGAGAGAGGTGCAGAAGTAATAAAAAACAATGCAAAAGAAACAGAAAAACTAATGGCAGAAATCAATGCACCCTTCTCACATACGGCTGCAGCGAAGACACCCCCACCATATGAAAAAGAAGTGAAGTTTAAGGACACCTATCCTCAGCTCCCAGTAATCAATCAGGAGGGCAGCTAATGTATCAAGGATGAAGATGAGCAAATAATAGAAGTGGGAAAAGCGGAAACAACAATAAAGATGTATCCAAGCTCCAAGAGCAAGAAAAAAACAACACGTTTGGAAGCCAAAGGGAAATTGAGGATGAAGAGGATGGAAGCTGAAGCAGATGATGATCAGAGTGACATGGAGCAGACAAGAGGAGTTTATGACCCTGTGATCAGACAATTGCTGGCTAAAGCGGAAAGAAAAGGAAGCAGAACTTGGAGGTCAAAAGACCCAGGAGATGATAGCTCTACTGAAAGTCAGAATGGAGACAGTGATGAAGATTCAGAGAGTGAGGGTCTTTCACCAACGACACTCAGTACTAGACAAGAAGAGGACCGACGGAGGACGTTGAAAGAAATCGAAAAAAGCATAGACCAATGCTTTTTGGATTTGGAGCAAGCTACCAGCCCAGAAAGTCGGAAAGCATTGGAGAGTCAAATAGAAGAGCTACATTTACAGAAGAAAGAGTTGCAAAAGAAAAGCTCTCGAAAATCTTACAAAAAATATGGTTTGCGCTCGAGAAAAGGTAAGATGTGTCCAGTAGTTATTCGAGGACAGAATTTGGAATATAAATCCTGGCAGAATATGGATATGTCCGATATACTTGAGAAGCTGCCTACTCTGCAAGATGGAGCACATCCTTGGATTTCTAAATTAGAAGAGATTATGATTGGATCACAGTTAGCTGTGGCAGATGTCAAGAGATTATTGGCTAATCTCCTTGGGATTCCAGCTATGGAAGAAATTCTGGAGAAAGCTGGACTTAATCGATATGTGGGGACAGCAGTACATGATTCGGAACTATTTGCTGCAATTAGAGGACGTGTCTGGAGAGCGCTAAGAGACAAATTTTTCCAACAAATGTGCATCCTGATAATATTTTCATTGAGCCACTGGGGCTGGAAGAGAACCCGAGGGCCTATGTGTCCAGAGCTCATCAGGTGTGGAGAAATATCACAGGAAATGACCTGGATTTGAACCAGATGGAGCAATCCATTTTGCAGGTTAAGATACAAAAAGGATTGCCGCTACCAGTGAGTGCCCATCAAGTGGAGCTATATAGGAAGAAGGAGCGTGACCTGAAAGAGCAGGACCAAGAGACCCTCAGAAAACTTAACCAAATACAACTGGTAGATAATAATAAGAAGGAGAAGATGCAGGCTCTAGTCATACAGAGTCAGCCTCCAGCTAATCAATCATTGCCTCAATTGCAGCCAAACCAAGTTCAGCTTCATGCATCCCAGCCGACATCAGTGGTCTCAGCTGAATCCTGTCCACAGTCAATTTGTAGTCAAGTGCAGCCATGGAGAGGAGGAGCTCGAGGAAACTTTAGAGGAAATTTTGGAAGAGGAAGAGGAGGAAATTTCAATTTGAATTTTCAACAGTCATCAGAAGGATGTTATAATTGTGGACAGTTTGGTCATTTTGCTCGTGAATGCAACAGGCCAGGAGGGAACTTCAGAGGAAACATACGAGGAAACTTCAGAGGAGGATTCAGGGGCCAATCAAGGCCATTTTGAGGACCGGTGAACCCTTATAGGGGCCCGGAGCTAGGATTCTAGAAAGGGAGGTGTCAGCTGGTTGTGTCAGGGCCGGAGAGAGATCCAACAATAGTGGTGAAAGTAAATGATCAACCATTGGAAGTGATGGTGGACAGTGGAGCTGCTTTTACTTGTATTCGGCCTGAAGATGCTATCCATCTCCCCATGTCATGGTCAACTGATATGGACAATCGGGTTTGAGGGAGTGAAACAGCTGATTCCTCTCACAGAACCAATTGAGCTCTGCTACAAAAATTTGAAGACTACAATACCTATATTGGTATCAGAACATACACCTATTGCACTTTTGGGAAGAGATGCTTTGTGTAGATTGAACTGCACAATAAAGTGCACACCGGACGGTTGTCTGGTAGAAGTACCAAAGGATGTTGCCCGTCAATTACTGATGTCAATGGAGACTGAAGCTTCTACAGTATTTTGGATTGGAAATCTGGATGCAGATCTTCTGGAACCAGTCAAATTGTGGGAGAAGTTTATTGTTGCCAACATGCCTGATGCCAAGCCTCAAGAATATCCATTGCATTGTACGATTAAGTATTTCAAGAGTGCTGCTCAGTCAAACTCAGAAGAATGGCTAAGTCGTCAACCTAAACAAGTTCAACTTAGTTCATGTTGTATAGTTTTGGGACCACAAGGAGCAGCTATGAAGATAAATGGAGATGATTATTTGAAAGAGGAGTTTGATATTGAGAAGAGTGTGCCACATGTGACTTTATTGGTGTCTGATGAATATGAATAGAAGCACATAGGAGAAATGATGATTGAAGCGGAGGCTGTTTTTGTACCGGTGGAAGAGAATCTGGCCATCTGGAGGAGTGAGGATCAGCGATTCATTAAGATTATGATCTCTGCTCAAGGATGCGGACAGCCACAAACTGTGCAGATGACACATGAGTCAATTTGTAGTGTTGAGACGGAATCAGACTTTTTGAGAGGGGAGATGTTGCGACAAGTTCCAGAATGCTTGTGGGCATGACATAGTGCTAACATTGGACTTGTGAAGTCGGCTCAACCAATGAAAGTTGAACTTCGACCAGGAACTAAACCACCCTGGAAAAATCAGTATCCACTGAAAGAAGAGGCAATACAAGGAATTAGACCACAAATTGAGGGATTGTTGAAAGCTGATGTTTTGAAGATAGTCCAAAATCCCCAGAGTAACACACCTTTGTTGCCTCTGATGAAGCCAGATGAGGCCTATCGCATGGTACATGATTTGAGAGCAGCGAATGAAGCGGTGGCTGATTTTCCGGCAGAAGTACCAGATCCATATACTTTGTTAGCCCAAATTCCTCCAAATGCTACATATTTCACAGTATTAGATTTATGTGGTGCATTTTTTAGTGTTCCTCTTAGCATAGAGAGTCAGGGTTTATTTGGGTTCACATATGATGGGCAGTTTTATGAGTATAA
Source organism: Coranthus polyacanthus (assembly GCA_037367275.1). Lineage (NCBI taxonomy): Eukaryota > Metazoa > Chordata > Actinopteri > Kurtiformes > Apogonidae > Coranthus > Coranthus polyacanthus. The sequence continues at coordinate 22,806,390 of JAPQRN010000001.1, forward strand.
GAGACTGCCACAAGGATTCAAACATAGTCCTCACATTTTCAATAAAATATTGAAAGAGGATTTGGCAGGAATGGATCTGATATTACAAAGTATAGGGTTTAAGAAAACAGATGGCTCTCCAATACAACATCATGCACAGATCATGAAATTGTTGCATGCTATGATGAAGCCTAAAGAAATAGCCATAGCTAAATGTGCAGCACATAAATCGGATATGTCTAAAATTACACAGGGTAACAAAGCAGCTGATGAAGTTGCAAAAGCAATTACAGGAGCAGATAAATTGGGTAAATAAATTGGTTTCTGGTCACTCATGAGGTGGACTTGGAAGCCAAAATTACTTTTCAGGATGTGATTGCAATGCAGGAAGCTGCTCCTGTGATGGATAAACAATTGTGGCTGGGCCGAGGTGCCACTCAAGATTCTATTGGTCTTTGGAGAAACCATGAGGGGCTGTTAGTAGCACCTCCGGACCTGTTAGGACTGATGATTCAGGAAGCACATGGGTTAGCCCATGTTGCAAGGGGGGAGGTAAGGAGAAAGATTATGAAGGATTATGGTTTTTGGGTGCCATATTTGCTTGAACAGATTGACTATGTCATAGGCAGGTGTACGATCTGTGCGGAAAGGTGTGAAGGTTCCTCCTGATTACATTCCAACTCCGAAGGGTCCTATGTGTGAGCTGGTTGTGGACTTTGTTGATGTGATAAAACCGGTTGAAGGTAAAAGATATATGTTGGTTGTTGTGGACAGATTTTCGCAATGGCCTGAATCATGCCCGACTAAGCATAAGGATGTTCAATCTGTTGCTAAGTTTTTGTGTAGAGAAGTCATCAGCAGGTGGGGACTTCCGGATTGGATATCCTCAGATAATGGGAAGGAGTTTGTGGATAAAATGGTGAAATTGATTGGGAATTAAACAGCGTCTTGGTGCATTTATTATCCTCAAAGTCAAGGGATTTGCGAAAAAATGAATGGCGTTTTGAAAAATCGTATTGCTAAAATATGTCAGCATACAGGTCTAAATTGGGTAGCAGCACTCCCGTTGGCGTTGATGGTGTGTCGCTCAAGTGAGCTGCGTGATTTGCATATGACACCTCATGAGTTGATTACGGGAAGACGATTGCCAGTGCCTTGTCTGCGTACAAGTGGAAAGGGTCCAAGTTTGGCCCTTCTGGAAGATGAAATGCGAGCATACGTTTCATTAACATTGCATAAAAGAATATGCACGTATGTTTCTGCCAGGCAAAGACAAGAGGAGGTACAGGAGAGGCTTGATGAGCAAAGAAGTACAGTGCAACCTGGAGACAAGGTGTTCATGAAGGTGTTTAGAAGGAAGTGGTATAACGAATGTCATGAAGGACCATTTGAAGTTGTTCGCAGTACTGGAACTGCGGTCCAGGTTAAAGGGTTTCCAACGTGGTATCATTTATCACACTGTGTTAAAGCACCAAGAGAAGCAGTGCCACGCTCACAGAGCCAAGATGTTGATGGTTCAAGAGAGCCTGAGGAAAATGTGGAGTAACATGAGGAAGAAGAAGAGATGGTCCTTGCTGTGGACAATGTTAATGATTCTGTGCATATTTTTGATGATGCCAGAGATGACTCTGCAATCGATGGACAGGAAAGAAGGTTTGTTGACATCAATTTCCAATGTGTCCCAGAAACAACAGAATCTGGAGGTTCAGCTAGACAAAGAAGTCAGAAACCAGCTCGGAAGAGGGTCAGACCAAGATGTTACGAGGACTGTGATTAGAGTTAAGCTAGGGAGTGAGGCCCACCTTCCTTGTCGATGTGGAAGAGGGGATGTTGGTGGTAACAATCCTCCTAAGTGGGAAAATAATCGTGGTGAAGAAGTGGTGTTAGCAGGACCAGAAGTTGATATGGTGCCTTATAGTCAAAGGAAGTACTTTTTGTACAATGATGTGAAAGGGTTGAAAATTAAAAATGATTGTTCACTTATTTTGCGTAATGTGACTTGGGAAGATCAGGGGGATTTTATATGTACTTTCTTAAATCCAGAGTTTAGGTTTGTTCCATTTTGAATTTATGATAAGAGATTTGGGTCTTATATAAGTTCCTCCAGCAGCTAAAGGATTGCAAGAGTTGCTCACTACGTCAATTGCTTCAAGGGTGACTAGTGAACAAAGGAAGCATACTACTCTAGCTCCAGAAATAACTAAGAGCGTCAATATGTCAACTATAGCCTCCACTTTAGGTACAACGTTAAAGGAGATGAATGATATAATTACAAAGGGGACAACTTCTGCTTTTGTCACTTCTGGAAAGGTTACAAATGAGGTGGAGACAAAGGCAACCATCACTAATAAACTAACGATGACTTCTTTGAGGTTTACATTTGTAAATGTGACACGACACGACACTGAGTCAATTGCCATATGTAAATTTACTCGATCAGCATGAAAACGTGAGAACAGCGGTTCCAGATCCCATGGAAGTGACAGCTATAAGAGCAAAGGCTTGTTTTTGTTCAAATGATACTCATAATGGGCCTGGAATGTTTATGGGAATATCAGATTGTGATAAATATATGATGTATTTGGGTAAGCGTAAACATGAAGATGCTGATGTATTGTACAAAGTGACTTTTCATTTACCACATCGTAAACAGAGTAGAACTCTAATGGTACAGAATCAAATCTTGCCTGGAAATGTGACTATAGGACATTTTTAAGGATATTTGGTGGGTCTGTGGTGATAAGGCATACATATTTTTACCTTATGGATGGATAGGATGTTGTTATATGGCAAAGTTGAAACTTCCATATGAGGTTGTTGGTTGAAGCACCGGATGAGATTCATTCTACTGTTAGTTTTGGAAGTAGGAGGAAAAGGGAAATGGCACAATTAGAGTCTTATCATTGGAGAATACCTTTAGCAGAGAAGTGGGGTATAGGACTATTTCCATGGTATGGTGTAACAGTTTTGGCAGATCATATTGATTATCATATTACTTACACCCCACAGGGTTTTGCAAATGAGACAATAAGAGGGTTTGAATATTTGTCAAATACTCAAAGAAGTCACAGACTGACATTGCTGAAACATGACATGGCTCTTGATTATATTTTGGCTAAACAAGGTGGCCTATGTGTGGCTCTAAATTTAACTGGAGATGCTTGTTATACGTTAATTCCGGATAACTCTGATAATATTACTAGTGTTATAGATGCACTGAGACATATTAGAGATTCCTTTGGCTCTTCGGAAGGAGCTGGATGGTCTGCAAATGTTTGGTTACAGAACAAGTTGGGGCCGTTGGGAGCAGTGTTGGTGCAAATCTTGGTAGCAGTTATTCTATCATTGTGTGTGATGTTTTGTTTTTGTACATTGTTGTTGACCTTTGCGAAGGCCATGATATTGAGATGGGTTGGAGTTGTGATGCCGGGGGACCAGGTTCAGATGCCTTTGCTACGTAGGATTGATACAGATGAAGATGAGGAAACAGTGATAGGAGACAGAAGAGTGGAGAAATACCCATTCTAAATATTTCATCCTATATAGTTTTACTAAAAGTTTGTTATTTAGTCTAGATTTCACATTTTCTTAAAATAAATTAATCAGATATTTGTACTGTTTGATGTTTCTGATGTTTAATTTTTATGTTGTTGTTTTTGCAAAGATACTGGTGTTTTCTTTTCTTTCATCATAGAACAGTATTGGGGGAAGACTACTGGGAGAGTGACTGATCGTTTGGGGACCCTGACGTTCTGAAGAGATTCAGCCATTTCAACATGGACAATGAAAGCTGAACGGAAGAGCCCTGAACAAGGACATCGTGATAAATGTTTAGGCTTAAAACATCATCAACACTACATGAAGAATCTATGCGATAAGATAAAGTGTGATGTGATGTTTCTGTCATATGCATTTATACAGTATTGATGTGATTTGCATAAAATATAATCTTTGTTATTGATAAAGGATGTTTACTAATCTAAATGATATATGATGGTTCAAGAGAATGTTCTCTGTTATTTTGGTGAATACACTGAGACCTCAGATGTTTTTTTTTCTTTATTGGTAGGAGAGGGGGAATAGGCAGGATAAGGTCCATTGGAGGGTCCAATGGGATGACTAGCCTGAATTGGACATTGGTTTGATTTTATTTTCTGAGGTTTTTAAATGTATTTACTTAAGCTATATTCATGCATAAGTATTTTATAGGAATAAGATTATTTCCTTTTTAATTGGATTGGAGTACTATATGTGGTCGTCTAAGGCAGAGGGGCCGTGACAGAATTTTCCTGTCTAGATTGTTTGATGGATAATCCAGAAAGTTAGCTGCCGGACAGGTTTTTCGCTCTTACACTTGCTATACTGCTAAGGTTATGCTGTAGTAAGCAACTATGGGAAGAATTGTTGTTTTTTAATTACAATTGTAATCATGTATGTGTTATTTTTTTATGGTTCGAGACTTTATCAAGCCTCAAAAGCGAGGAAATGTAGTATCTCATATATTTAGGTCATTCATAAGTCATTAATAATTTAAAATTGCATTATGATGACTCCTACATGAACTGTATTGTCCATTGTTTGTATTGTTCCATTTGAAGTCTTATCACCTGTGTGACTGCATGAGTTTGCTGTTATTTTAGAGGCCCTTAAGTGCAGGATGTTGGGGTGCTGTGTAGATAAGGGGGCTCTCTTCCTTGGGAATATGTCAGAAAGGGGCCCCAATAGATGGAAGCAGGATGTTCTGGCCTTATCTTTTCAAAAACAACCACCCTATAAATATGAAGACAATGACATTGTCTGGTCAGAGAATACCATATTGGCTTCGGGTTCTCCCAGGTATCCGTGGTGCCTGTTCGATACTGTTCTTTTTTGTAATAAACTTTTTATATGCAAGCAAGACAGTGTCTGCAGAGATTCCTTCTTCAGCTTCACATCATCGCTACACAATTAACAACACAAGGCTGTGCTGTGTACTTGGATGATGTCGTCATCTATAGTGAAACTTGGGAGGAGCATTTTATAAGGTTTGAACGGCTGGTGTGGGCTCATTTGACAGTTAACTTGGCCAAATGTGAGTTTGCTAGGGCCACAGTTACCTATTTGGGGAAGGTGGTAGGACAAAATGAAGTGCGGCCCAGTTCTGGCTGCCTTCTCCCTGCAGCCAGAACTGGGACCGAGCGACTGTAACCTTTCAGTTACAAGTTGATGCTAGTGGTGTTGGGGCTGGTGCAGTGCTGTTGCAGGCCAACGTGAATGGGGTAGTTAAACCTGTTAGCTACTTCCCTTAAAAGTTCAAGTCTTATCAGCTAAACTACTCTGTGATAGAGAAGGAAGCTCTGGCATTGATTTGGGCTTTACAGCATTTTGATGTCTATGTGGGGGCAAATGCTCCCCTTGTGATTTATATTGACCATAATCCTCTAACATTTTTGAAATCCCTTTCAAACCCAAATCAAAGGTTGATGAAATGGGCTTTGTTTCTGCAACCTTTCCATTTGGATATTCAGCATATTAAAGGTACTGATGATCTGGATGCTGATGCTCTATCTTGTGCACCTCTTCCTTAAGGCCATTTGTTGTTCTCTCCTGTTTTCTGTTAATTTGCTTCTGTAGTAAAAAGTTGTGGGGACATGGAGGAACCAGGAGAAGGACGATGGAATGGCTGAGTATTGGGTTTGAGTTTTGCTAAATTAGCAGTTGGTGCATTGTACAGTGTGTATATCCAGAAGGACTAGATTACAACTGATCTTTTTTGGCTGTTGCACTGATAATATTGGATTCTTTTCAGACTCAGGTTGGAGCAACCGTCTTAAGGAGGGGGGTGTGAGAGCCCACATACTTCCTGTGTGGGTGTGGCTCATAAGGAACAACAGGAAGTAGTCACCTGATGGCTCACACCTGAGCTGGCTATTCCTCAGCTATATAAGCTGTTGGACTCAGTCTCCCTCTCTCGCTCCCTGATCATCTGATTTGGTTTGACTTGCTTTTGGTTTTCCTACTACATCTCCCACTCATCCATACACCCACTACACCATTGATTATATGGATTCATACATGATGTATTTGTTTTTACCTTTTTATTTAGTTAAAAATAAAGATTAAGTTAAATGGTTGTGTGGTCCTCTCTTGTTTGTCCTTCCTCTGAGCCGGGTTGCGACAGTGTTTGTCTGTGTTTGTGCACGTTTCTGTGTGTCCCTGTGTATGCAGGTGAAACTGACCTGAAGACCATATGAAGGAAGTAAGTGTGTGGTATAGTAATGTGTGCTCAAATTTTATTTATTTGTTTTTTATACACGTTTACTACGGAAAATAAACTAAGGCCATTGAGTTTCAGATAGAAAAAAATGTATACTTCTCCCCTTATTTGTAAAAATTCGAAACGGGTTCAATTTGACCCAAATACCATACAAGGGTTAAAGTAGTAATTCCAAGAATCACTCCAATCTCCGCTGTTCGATTCAGACCCTCTAATGACTGATCTCATGGTCCATCTTTAAATTTTTCCTCCGTTAATCAGATTTCAGGGCTAATAAAAAGCTTTGTCTGCTGTGTTGGGCTTTGATTGACAGGTTCGGAATGACTGCTCATAATAAAGTTCAAAGAGGGTATGGCTGATATTGATGCAGTTGGAGTGATCTTAAGGTGAGACAAACCTGTTTGTGCTCTGGCTTTCCTACCCAACCAAAACTATGATAATTGGTTCTGTCATGCTCTGATGACTTTTGTAAAGTAAACTTTGTGGGGTGTGACCTACTGTGACCTTGTAGATTAATCCAGAGTTGCTCATAAGAGCCCACTAGATGTTTCTTAGTCCTGCTTGCCCCCCAATCTTGCCCTGACAGACACTGCAGGAGGTTATTAATCTTTTTACATTTATATTTTACTTTCAATTTTATTTATATAGCCCAATATCAAATAATCAAAGATTTGCCTCAAAGGGCTTTACAGTCCGTACAGTATACAGCACCCTCTGTCCTTACTTTATGTTGACACCAAGTCAACTTCTCATTGAACAGAACTCTCACCACCTTAACTTGCTCAAGAGTTTGCCTGTATAATTTCAATGGTACAGATTTGTGGCATTTGGAGAAGCAGATGACTTGTGACTTAGCAACTGACAATTGAAACCCCCAGCTGTTCACCCAGTCTTCTACTTTCTTTATTGGAGCTTGCATTTTGCTTTCAAGGTATTCCAGATTACATCCCCTGACCCAGAGTGCCCCGTCATCAGCGCAATGCGATTTACCTATGTTTTGTTCAATGTGCTCAAATATGTAATTTATTATTATATTAAATAATATTGGGCTGCATACACTACCTTGAGGGGCTCCATTCACCTGTATGCACAGCTGCCCCACATCAGCAATCAGACCATTATATATACTCCTGCTACACTCACTCTTTGCCAGATCATTGTCAATGCTATTCGCACACTATCCAGCACTTCCCTCTGGACCCTCTCTCTCCTGCCTGTTCCCTGTCAACTTCTCTTCTTCCCCTGTCTGCTCAGCCGGTCTTGGATCCACCCCATCATCTGACCATGTCACCTGTCTGCCCCATCCTGTTATCTACACTGGAGCAAAGACTGAGCCCTGCCTGTTTCTAGCCTGCCTTCAGTTCCTTGTACTGTTCAATAAATCCTCACTTCCATTTACTCCTGGACTCCGTGTCCTGCTATTGGGTTCAGCTCTAACACACCCATGACAATAAGGCAGGACCAGCCTTGGGTTTTCTGCCTTCAGAATGGATATAGCATTTTAAAATTAAAGTCCTTAGACAATGCAGTTAAAATAATCTATCTAAAATAATTTTAAAACCTTTTTATGTGAGACACACAGGACATTCAATTTGACCAGACTTGACCACCTACAGCCGTGGCCAAAAGTTTTGAGAATTACACAAATATGAATTTTCACAAAGTCTACTGCCTCATTTTTTTTATGATGGCAATTTGCACGTACTCCAGAATGTTATGAAGAGTGATCAGATGAATTGCAATTAATTAAAAAGTCCCTCTTTGCCATGAAAATGCCACAAAAGAAATGCCTTCCTGCCACAGAAGGACCAGCTGACATCATGTCAGTGATTCTCTCGTAACCACATGTGTGAGAGTGTTGATGAGGACAAGGCTGGACATCACTCTGTCATGCTGATTGAGTTAGAATAACAGACTGGAAGCTTTAAAAGGAGGGTGGTGCTTGAAATCATTGTTCTTCCTCTGTTAACCATGGTTACCTGCAAGGAAACACATGCAGTCATCATTGCTTCATACAAAAAGGGCTTTACAGGCAAGGATATTGGTGCTAGTAAGATTGCACCTAAATCAACCATTTATCGGATCATCAAGAACTTCAAGGAGAGAGGTTCAATTGTTGTGAAGAAGGCTTCAGGGTGCCCAAGAAAGTCCAGCAAACACCAGGACCATCTTCTAAAGTTGATTCAGCTGCGGGATCAGGGCACCACCAGTGCAGAGCTTGCTCAGGAATGGCAGCAGGCAGGTGTGATGCACGCATCTGCACGCATAGTGAGGCGAAGACTTTTGGAAGATGGCCTGTTGTCAAGAAGGGCAGCAAAGAAGCCACTTCTCTCCAGGAAAAACATCAGGGACAGACTGATATTCTGCAGAAGGTACAGGGATTGGACTGCTGAGGACTGGGGTAAAGTAATTTTCTCTGATGAATCCCCTTTCCGATTGTTTGAGGCTTCCAGAAAAAAGCAGAAAAAAGGTGAGCACTACCATCAGCCCTGTGTCATGTCAACAGTAAAGCATCCTGAAACCATTCATGTGTGGGGTTGCTTCTCAGCCAAGGGACTGGGCTCACTCACAACATCAGAATCAACAATCAGAACACAGCCATGACTAAAGAATGGTACCAAAACATCCTCCAAGAGCAACTTCTCCCAACCATCCAAGAACAGTTTGGTGATGAACAATGCCTTTTCCAGCATGATGGAGCACCTTGCCATAAGGAAAAAGTGATAACTACATGGCTCGGGGAACAAAACATCAAAATTTTGGGTCCATGGCCAGGAAACTCCCCAGACCTTAATCCCATTGAGAACTTGTGGTCAATCCTCAAGAGGTGGGTGGACAAACAAAAACTCACAAATTCTGACAAACTCCAAGCACTGATTATGCAAAAATGGGCAGCCATCAGTCAGGATGTGGCCCAGAAGTTAATTGGCAGCATACCAGGGCGAATTGCAGAGGTCTTGAAAAAGAAGGGTCAACACTGCAAATATTGACTCTTTGCAGAAACTTAATGTAATTGTCAATAAATTTTCCTGGTTTCTATTAGGAGAACTGTTCCGCAGTTGTAGAGGCCTGTAAGTCAATTTGGACAATTGAAATGATGTGCGGCTATTGATATGGATGTGAGAGAGTAGATGTGAGAGAGTAGTGTGTGTGCAGGGAACAATGTGTGTGTGTGGGTGTATGCCCTTGTGTGTGGTGTACTTGCGTGCCTACATGAAAGTGTAGACTATGTGACTGCATAAGAGACGAAAGCAAGTTCTCATTATTTTTTTCATTAGTTCTGATGTAGGTTTCTTTGATGTACATGGCTAAAACATGAATTTGACTTTTAAAAAAGTATAGATTTAATTGAACATCCTTCAAGAGAATAAAAATATTAGTACTTCAAAGATGCAAAACAAATAAAAACTATTTTGAGACCATCAGTGAGTCTGGGCACCTGCTCCCATAGTCAAATCTATAAAGCCTTGTCACTGCCACCATGTCCCATCATACATTCAGTCTTATAAGCTCCTGTGTATGGTTTGATGATTGACTGACAAGACCCGCACGTCACAGGTATGATAAGCTGGCTGCCTACCATTTAGAACAAGTGGGTGGATCGCCTGCCCCTTCTCTTCAACCCTAGTGAGTCTGTGTGGATGAGCAGTTTGTCCCATTCAAAGGCTGCAGTGGATTCCGTCAGTACATGCTCAGCAAACCTGCAAAGTATGGCATTAAGATCTAGGTCACCTGTGATGTTACATCATATGCATGGAAAATGCAAATCTACGCAGGAAGATCTGCTGGCAGTGCTCCAGAGGGGCTCCAGGGGAACTGTCATTGGAGCTTCTGAAAAAAGAAAATTGGACCTTGTCGGAACAATTTGGAGGAACAAGCCAGAGGTTCCCCAACAACTGCTGCCACCACCATGGTAGATCTCAGGTGGTCTGAGGAAACCCCAGAGGGAAGGATGGATCCAGGGAACCACACCAGCAAAAGAAGGAGGTGGTGGGAGTTTTGCACCAACAAAAAGAAGAAAGTTTCCAAAAGGTACATTAAGTGTGACAAGTACATCTGTAAAAATCACACATCCTCATAATGCAGCTCCTGCTGTACATGAACTGAGCAGGACTGAACAGAGCCAAGCTTGCTGAAGATTCTTGGTAGTTCTTGTTCTTATTCTTTTTATTGTTCTTGGTATTCTGAACAAAGAATAAAATGCCTCAAAATTAATGTTGTTGCTAATCATTAACATATCCTAGACTCTGATAATAAAAAAAATCCACTTAGCATGTATTATATTAAAAATAATTAATTTTCTCAGTTTTTAAAAATAAATAAATACATATTTAATAGTTATAATAAGGACTGAAGTTGCTTTAAAGATTTAACTTAGAGTGGAAAATAATATTAATCTTTTTATGACATCTTTTTTGCCATGGACATTTTTGTCCTCAATGAACCTAAACCTAGAAAGTGAGGCACAAGGGTTGACTAAATGTGAGTAAAATATGATGTGTGGAACAGCTGCATCATCTGGCTATAATTTAGTTAGATTGATCGCTATATTTTATGATCTCTGTCAGATGAGCAGAACAATGTTCATGTAAACTTAGAATTAACTTTTAATTCTATTCATAATGTGGCATAATGAGTCCAGGAGTTTATGTAGGGATGCCATGCATTGTTATTAATTAATCACCACACACAAGTTTGAGGGTGCATTTTCAGTAACTACTACAACTTCCCAATAAGGGAAACTGCTCCTGTTGTGGTTTGTATATTCCAGATGTGTGTCAGGCCACTTTAATACATGTTTGACTTACACCAGTGTATCCTCGGTCATAGTTCATCTGACCAGCCTCCTCAATCCTTGCTCCTCAATGGGAATTTTAGTAAATGAGATGTCCTGTCACGGATCAGTCGGGAACCCAAATGCAACACACCAGAAGCTGGCAATTTCACAGTACGATTATCCATAGCAAGATAACAGGACAATAGTGCAGAGAACCCGGTGACTCTCACAGCTGGGCTCCAGATAGACAATCTAAGAGACGCCACAAATTCCCTCCTGATGGAGTGGGGTATACGTGACAAGCTCCACTGTCTTATAACAGACAATGCTGCAAACATGATTTCCTGTGCAAAACTCTTCCAGGTTAGAAATGTGCCCTGCTTTGCTCACAGTTTAAATTTAATTATAAAGAAGGCTATGGACCAAACGCCAAGACTCAATGAAATCAGAGCAAAAGCAAGAAAAATTGTGACCCATTTTCACACCAGCGTCAAAGCGCAGGAAAAACTTTCTGAAGTACAACAACAATGGCACAAACCAGTACATAAATTAATTCAAGAAGTGGAAACACACTGGAATTCCACCTATTTCATGTTCCAGCGGCTCCACGAACAGCGACAAACAGTGGTAGCAGCAATCTCCTCCCTTGGCATTGATATTCCTCCCCTGTGAAAGGCAGTGAAATGGACATTATAAATGAAAGTCTGGAGGTTCTTGGACCCTTTCAGCTCGCCTCCACTGAACTCTCAGCAGAAAAGCATGTTTCTGCATCCAGAGTAATCCCCATTGTGTGGATGGTTCAACATAAACTTGCCACAAAGGCACCGGGATTAAAAAATCCAACTGCAGTTTCCTTGACTCAAAATCTTAACCATTTTTTGCAAGCCAGATGCAGTGTAGAAAATGTGTGGGTCTTGGCTTTTTGTACCTTATTGGATCCCCGATTTAAAACCCTGGCGTTTGGAAACTACACACACGCAGAACAAACAGTCACCAGACTCACTGCAGAGTGCGTGGAAATCATGAGGATGGAGAAGGACAATATATGACAGGTAAACATCTGTTTCATAGCCTATTACTGACTGTCATGTTGTTTGCACATACTAAAAGTTAATACATTACTATCAGGCGGCATCAGAAGAGCCTGGACCTGTGGCAGCCCAGAGGACACAGAAAACTTGTGGGAGCTTCTAGATAGCCGAGTTGGTAAGTTGTTATCTTGTTATTACCGCCTGTGTGTAAAAGGTTTAGTAATTCAATCTTCCTTTGTTTCAGGTGCAACCCAAGGATCTCAAAGTGCAACAGCAGATGTCACCATCGAAGTGCAGCGTTACGTCGCAGAGCCCTACCTCTCCAGAGGAGAAGACCCGCTCGCATACTGGGGCACTCGAAAATGAATTTATTAGTGAGCAAAAAAAGAGGCAGACTGAAGCCTAAAATTGCTGAAATGGTTTTGTTTTTAAATAAAAATCTGTAAAATCACACGAAGCATTGTCTCACACAAATCATTGTTGCATAGGCACAACCTAGGCTACAACTGATTTCCCCGTCATACTGATAAAGCCTAAAGGAAAACAAACATTTTTTCCACCTAAAAATATAGGCATAGGTGACTTTGATTTTTAACAGCACAGGCGTTATCAGACCTAGGCTACTTGCAGCATTTCTTGTAATATTTAGATTGAAAACAACAACATTGTCACACAAGTTTGGTTTGAGAACATACACTTTATTGAAAACTAATACACCCCTGCAGCTTTCTCCCAAGCGGCACTCTATGTTTATTTAGAATTTGTGAATGAAATGACACCCATCAGTCATGAATTAATGATGCCTTCCTCCTCTCAAATACAATACATCAAAACAACCACCAGATGTCACTATTTGCACTGTATCAAAATACTTTGAAGCAGTGCATCGCTTTTAGGGCAACTGTGTCAAAGTGATTCAGGGCTTCAGAAAGCTTTGGTTTCACCATCACTATCGGGGGCAGGAGAGCAAGTCTGAGATCCGGGGCAGAAGACAGGCTCAAGGGTCGGGTGTAGGCAGGGTCAGGTACCTAAGGTCCGTCAGGGAATAAGTGCTGGAGAGTCATGAGAAATCAGAGGACATTCTGGCAAAGAGTGAATATCGCAGAGGAGCTTAAGTAGTGGGAGAGTGGAGAGTGGCCAGGTGAGGGAGATGAGACTGATTGGAAAGAGAGAGAGCAGGCAGAGTGTGACATGTCTTAAAGATGACACATCGAGATCGAATTTCCAGGTCACAAGTGGGAGGCAAGCATTGTTCTGGACTAATTATGGACTCTCACCTTACTTACAACACCACATACACCTATGCACTGTACTGCTGATATTTATTTTTCTCAACCCCCCTATCCATTATCCAGGTTCCTTACTGCCCCCCATTCAAAACATGTAATTGTCTAACTGTCTGCCATTATTATTATTATTATTGTTATTTTATTTATTTAAACATGTTATTGAATGCCAAATAACTGAGTAATGAAATGTCACATTACTATATCGTGCAGCTTTATAGGGCATTAATTAATTAGATTTTGATTTGATTTGTCTGATTTTTGCAAGACATTTGGTTTGAATTGCATAAGTTAGATTGTGGGTTCTGTGGAAACCAAGAATGCATGAGGTCATGGGTATAGGTTCCATTTGAACTTGGGT
>JAPQRN010000001.1:22820179-22830653 GCA_037367275.1 Coranthus polyacanthus
TATAATTTTATTATAATAATGTTTCAACTTTCTCAACATCAATGACGATAAAGTCATTATCACTTTAATCAGTGATAAAAGTAGCAGTACCACAGTGTACAATTATCATTTTTATTCATTTTGATTTATTTTTTGTAATTTTGTTCATTGTTTTGTTCATTTGTCCATTTTATTGACTTTTCTTCATTACTTTGTTCGTTTTTTGTTCATTTCTGTCATTTTGATGTAACGTTGTGAAAGCCACCCCACGCTGAGGAGACAACGTGTACTTGAGTGGAGTACAAGTATAAGTACAGTAGTGGTATTGTTGTATTTTTACACTCACTGGCCTACTCTGTCAAGCCGTAATATCTGAAATGTGTTCGTATTTGCAGTCAGGCGGAGCAGGGACGACAACACGCCGTCAGACTGCGGGGGCCTTGCGGGTCCTTCCTGCCCTGAGCCGCTCCGCCAGCCTCCAGACGAGCACCGAGCAGCGGCTAAAACACGGTCAATTCACGGTGAAATTCTCCACGAACCGACCGGGTCCCGGAGTCATGATGGGCGGGAAGACGAGTGCGATCGCCGCGGGGGTGTGCGGGGCTCTGTTCGTCGGTTACTGCATCTATTTCGACCGGAAAAGACGGAGTGACCCCAACTTCAAGAACAGGCTGCGGGAGCGTGAGTGTTGACCTCCTCCTCTTCTCCTTCCTCCTCTTCTCCTTCCTCCTCTTCTCCTTCCTCCTCTTCTCCTTCATCAGGCCTGGGAGTCCTGGTCCGATCCGGGCCGTGTCGGTCCGGTCTCTGATAGTCACAGTTTTCAGTTTTCTAAAAGGCTGTAAAATCCTGCACGGATTCGCTGTGGGTCGTTTGAATGAACAGAACCACCGGATTCCGTTTAAATAACGGCTCTTTTTAACCCTTTGTTCTAAATTCTGAATAAAACTTTCATTTTCGGCGCATAATTAAAGTTTTTTCAACTCATTAACGGCCTCGGATGAATTCGGCGCAGAAATAATCATGAAAGCAGTGAAATGTATGGGAAAATGACACATTTGATATAATTTGTAATATTTATTTATAATGAGCTCTTCTTCTTCTTTTCTCTTTAAACAGTTTCTCTTTAAAGACTCATATAATATGTAATGATTTATTATCGTCAGTAATGACTCAGCCTCGATCAGTACTATTCAACTACACAAAAATAAACGTAAGTTTGTTTTTGCTTTATTTATTCTCCTTTTTGTGTCAGGGGAACAAAGAGATCTTTATCATAGAAAATGACCTGTTTTTAAAGTATTTTATCACGTATGGTTGAATGAGCACACATTCATAAAACAAGCTTTAATACAACAGATAAACATCGACCGCTGGTGTTGGTGAGTCTTATTTACTGATACTCATGTCATAATATATCTGTGTATCATATGAAACAATAAATGATCATAATATTTTATCTTATGAGACAGGAAGTCATCGTGTTGAGACTTTTCTAACAAATGTTTTAAATTGGGTAATAAAGCTAAAAAGTCCTAAAAACGTCACCACTTTTCTGAAGTTCCAGCCCTTTGAGATGAAACCCCAACGTTTAGATCAGTCACTTTCATTTAATGACGTGTCTTTCTAGTTAAACGTAACTAGTGACTCCATGTGCATTTAAACAGGTAGTTTCTGTTGTTTTCTGATGATTGATAATAAAGTAAAGCTCTTCATTATTGGAAATAGTTTTACTGTTTTTAAGTCTTTCGTCGCAATATCATTGAATGAGTCCAAATTCAATCATACAAATTTATGAAACAACGGGACAAACGTCAGGAATCGTTGTGTGTCGGATGTGAAAAAGTCAGATCGGTTCATCGTATCTTTAAAGTTCAGCTGAGACGATAGTAAAACGTCTCTAAATCTCTATTGTTTTGTCCATAAAACTAGCTTCTGCACATCAACATAAATGAATAACAAAGTGTGCAGCCACATCATATACGTTTTCAGTGAATCATATTTTATTTCATCAGACTGTGTTTGTTGTTGTTGTTGTTGTTTCAGGGAGGAGAAAGCAGAAGGTAGCCAAGGAGAGGGCAGGTCTGGCCAAGGTGAGCACGGCTTTACTGTCTTATGATGTGATCGACATCCTCGGCTTTCACCTTGTCTCCATTATGTTTAGACTGAGTTTGTAACAGAGACAATAGGTTTTATCTTTCTTTCTTTAGGGTAAAAATTGGGGTTGGAGTCACTTTTCAAATGGTGCTAAAAGTGTCACATAAAGTCTAACAGTTGCTGAATTTGTTCGTTGGTGCCAGAGTTGTTTAAAAAGTCTAAGTCGGTGTCACTGCCGTCAAAGCAGGAGGTTGTTTTCACTCATGTCTTTGTCTGGATGTCGGGAGAACAACTGACATTGCATACGTATATTATTTCTGTGATTTTGTTTTTATTTCTATATTGTGAGAGGATGTGAATAAATCAATTTGCAAAGAGATCATCCTTGTGAATGATTGTAGCAGACGACGACTGCATAGAAATAAAAACGGTAATTAAAAAGAGTTGAAGTTGGACTTTGTTCTGATTGAATGTGAACAGTTGGTTGTTTTTTCTCCTGCAGCTTCCTGACCTGAAGGACGCTGAAGCTGTGCAGAAGTTCTTCCTGGAGGAGATCCAGCTGGGAGAGGAGCTGCTGGCTCAGGGTAACTCCTCCACACCTGCTTCACCACAGGGTTCTTTTAATAAATACTAATGCCTACCACACACTAGAAGACTTACTGACTAACTCACACATTTAAAGACAATGTGTCAATGAGAATCTTACAAGTCAATAATTACAAGACTGAAACTAGATCCCGTTTTTGCCCAAGATCCTAAGTTTGTGTCATATTCATCAGAGGTTTGGGCTTTAAGTCAAACCTACTGAGACGTGACGAGGTCTTTAAATGACCAACAGTCCTGCCTGTAGAGGGCGACAAAACTACTGTAATGATTTAACCACAGAAGAAGAACAATCCAGAGTAAAGTCATCATCATCATCTGCACTAACATCACTTCTCTACACACACAACACAAAACCGGATTCTGTTGTAGATTCAGGATCAACAAGTGCATCAGGATTTACTTCAGGCCATTTTGCTGCTTCCTGTTTGGTTCTGGACAGAGAGCTATTGGTTGGAGACGACGGTGACGTGACTGAGGCAAAAACTTGTACTATGTACAAGTACTCCATTTACTATGTCCAAAAAAGGTCATAATAAAAACAGTAAATTGGGCAGATGTGTAACTTAAACAGACAAGGCACCATTAATGAAGTGAAGTTTCACCATGCTGGCATGAGAAAATAGTTAACAGACTCATCGACAAGGACGATATCCGTCCTAAAATGAACCCTGTACATGCACTTCTATAGTTAACAGACATACTTGGTGGCCATTTTGAAAAACGTCCGTCTTCTTGGATTCTGAAGTCACGAATCAGGCTGATTCACTGCACATCATTTGCAGGGTTTTTCTCCAAGCTGCTTCACTAAGACTGGACCGTGACGTATGACATCATCTCTGTCAGGAACTAGATGCTGATTCTGTCTTATCCAACTTGCAATTCCTGTGATACTGGGAGCGCAGTCCCAGGGGTTTTCACTCAGAGTAAGTACCGTCAAGCCTGTGTTTGACAAGAAAATGTCCCCTGGAAGAGTCTTGAGGTTATTACTCTTCAAATCTAGTGTTGACAGCCCCCCGAGGCCCTGAAAGATGTTGTTTGGTAGGTTTTCTGGTTTATTGCCATTGAGAAGCACTGTGCTGAGCGTGGTTAGCTTGGAGAACAGATGTGGTGGAAGGTCCTGGAGGTCATTGTGCTTCAGTGATAGCTTTTTGAGTTCTGGAAGAAAGTAGAAAAGGTCTGAAGGCAGCTCCCTAAGCTGATTGTTTAAATGGAAGTTAAGCGCCTGCAGGCCAGACACGTAGGTGAACAAATCTCCAGGGACAGTAGTGAGAGTTAGTTGGAGGACAGGGTGAGGGTCTTGAGCTTCCTTCGCGACCAGAACACCTCAGGAGGAAGGCTGGTAATGTGATTATGGTGAGTTTGAGCACCTCAAGGTTAATTAGTCCATCAAACATCCCAAGTTCCAGCGTCTCCAGCTCGTTATACATTGAGAGCTGTCGAAGTTGAGTCAGGGAGTGAAAGGAGGTGGGTGGGAGCTTTTTTATACCGTTTCTGCCAAGGTTCAAAAACATGAGATTCATCAACCCGTTGAAAACATTTAAGGCAAGACTAGACAGTTTGTTGCGACTCAGGTCCAGTTCTCGCACCTCAGCAAGTCCTTCCAGCATGTCTGGAGCAAGGGTCTCCAACTGGTTCTGGTCTAAATGGAGCTGCTCCAGAGTCGTCAGTGAACTGAAAACTTGAGCAGGAATCGTAGAGAGATTGTTGGACGACAGCTTCACAGAGTTGGGCTGAGGAGCCACATGGAAGGCCTGAGGATGCAGAGTGTGAAGGTTGCTGTGAGTTAGACTAAAGCGCAGCAGGAGATCGAGGTTTGCCAGGCTCTGCTCATTTAGGATTTCCATATTTGTGTCGTCAAGCTGCAGCAGTTATATGAGGCAAAGCATCTGCTTTGGTATATCTGTGATTCTGGAGCCAACACACTAAACAGCACCTGAAGGATGGCACAGGCAGCTGGCGGCGCAGAGCGTGGCGCAGGTATGACGTGGTAATGTGAGGAGGACGAGTATCATCCACAAGGTGCCTGCACGGGTGACGCAGGGAAACATCGTGACATACATGACTAAATGCTCGTCCACACAAACAACTATAACGATGTGGTTGCTGAAATCGTTCTAACTCAACACACAACTACAACGACGACAGTTGTGAACGGTATCGCTTTCAGAGTGATTTGATGAACGATGGAAACACTAACAGCCAATCAAACATCTGACTTTACACGGTGTCACATTCAACACGTCACGTTAGGACTCCATGTTAATGTAGGAGAAGAAAACAGCTGCCGTGCTGATTAATTAACCCTTTGCCAAGCCCCTCCCTAAAACGGCTACTGTCCAATCCTACATTAGCAACTGTAACTAGGCACAGGAGGCCTGTCAAACTTTCAGAACAAGCAAAGGCTGAAGTGGTGTGTGTGTTTTTATCACTAGTTAAAGGGGACGTGAAACAATGAATAATGTTACTGTGGTTTATTTAATTTGTACCTTTTGGTAAGATATGACACTAAAATAAAACTTGTTCACTTGGATTTATCATAAAACTATATTATATTTGACTTTGTCACCAGCAGGGGGCAGCCGCAGAAGTAAACACATGATTATTGACATACAACTCACATTATATGTCATTAGAACATACTCACCATATTACAGTCTAGTCGACCTTTGACCATGTGTTCATGTCCATAATTGATAATCAACCATGTGGAGTTAGGGTTTGGAAAAAGATACTGAAGAGAAATATTTAAAAGATTGCCGTGTAGTCGTAGTCTGTAACACAGTCCTGTGTGTAACTCTAACTGTGTCTGTGTGTGTGTCTGCGTGTGTCTGCGTGTGTGTGTGTCTGTGTGTGTGTGTCTGCGTGTGTCTGCGTGTGTGTCTGCGTGTGTGTCTGCGTGTGTGTCTGCGTGTGTGTGTGTCTGCGTGTGTGTCTGCGTGTGTGTCTGCGTGTGTGTCTGCGTGTGTGTCTGCGTGTGTGCTTGCGTTCTCAGGAGACTATGAGAAAGGTGTGGATCACCTGACCAACGCCATCGCGGTGTGCGGTCAGCCTCAGCAGCTGCTGCAGGTCTTACAGCAGACTCTGCCGCCGCCCGTCTTCCAGATGCTGCTCACCAAACTGCCCAGCATCAGTCAGGTACCACAGAGACCAGGAAACAGACATTTCCAATGTCATAATGAGCTGTTTTCATTTTCATGTCTGCGTTCAGAAAATATTTGTCTACTTTAATGAGAAAGTGAGTGAACGTCACAACTGGATGCTGATGATTCTGAAAAGAATGAAAACATTTAACATCTGAACTGTGTTAAAAATAAGTAAAGCCTTCAAAACAGCTATTTTCACTTTCAGACGTGAATGGAAGCCGTTTTGATTCGAAATGATATTTTCAGTCCCTTTTTAAATCATCGTATGAACATCAGCGTAACTTCAGCCTGTCACCTTTCAGTCAAGTGTTGGTGTTACCATGGCTACTGCACATCTTTCACGCACAAAACACAAGTCAGACGTTCAAACCTTTAAGACCTTTTCACATTCATACAGGGAAAAAAAAGACACTGGACTTGATGAAAAAAGAAATGAAAGACGGAGGCTGTTTGTGTCGACCGTTGGAAAAGTAGGAGAAAAATATGTTGACACAAAGCTGTGAACCAGATTATTTACAGCTGCGTATAAACAGGATTATCAGTGGAATATTCATTTTCTTTGTCGTGTCAACAGTTTAGTAGGAATATGGCCTTTTTCAGAATAAAGACACAAACACCAGAATATTCTGTCGGTGTTTTATCGACTCTGATAACGAACCTGCTGCCTGTTTGTTCGTCTTGCAGAGGATCGTGACGGCACAGAGTCTGAGTGAAGACGATATAGAATAAGAAGAGGAAGCTCTCCACCTCCTCCTCTGGACCTCCTGTGACTCCTCCCCATCCCACGTCCTAAAGGGAATCTGTTTTTTATTCCTGGTTATCCATGACAGTAGTGTGTGATTTTTAATTCTTACCCATTTTCGGGGTATTGGTCCAGCAGCCCGTCCTCCTGTGAGCTACGTACGTAAAGCGGACCGGGTTTACTGGGTTTAATCATGACGAGGATCCGCATCCTGTAGCAGGTTCTGATTATCTGCTCGGAGCTACTATTTATTGTTCTGTTCTCAGTGTTTCGTTTAAGTTCAGATCAAAAACGCTTTTTAAAAGTGATGAGATGTTTTGTTCATGTTAAAGAGGACGAGCCTCTTGAGAGAAAAATAAAAATGTGAACAAACTACAACGTGGTCTCTGTTTTATTTCTTCATGTTCCAACTGATGATTGTGTGAAAGTAAAGGTTGTGTGATATTTAGTGACATCTAGTGGTGAAGTTGCACATTGCATGCTTATAATTGATTGTACAAAGTCCTGATAACAGTTCATTCCATGGAAACCAAAACCAACTGCCTTCACAAAAAAGAAATTATTAATCAAACTGTCAGTTTTACCAACATTATTCTTCATTAACTTAAACATCCTGGTCCACGTACAGTGTTTCTCAAACCTTTAAGAAATGTGCAGCTTTTTAATCCTTAAAACATCCATTAGAGACGTTATTTGTGTCACCAAATAAATGTGCATTTATAAAATTCACTGTTATTTTATTTGAACTAAGTGAATACACTGGTGCATCCTGAAATGTAACAGGGAAGAAACATGAGAAACTACTTGTTTTTGAGCAGAAGAGGAAGAAGTCGTCGTTGTAGTTGGTGACATGTTTCTTCTTTAGGAAACTGAAGAGAAACTACTTCATATCTGTTCAGCTGCTCAGTCTGACACGGTTGGTTTCAGCGTCTTCAGAGTCCGAACACGTCGCTGTAGAAAGTGATGGTTGTTATTAGACAACGCTGTGTTGGATGAATTCATCACTGATGTTAGTTTTACAGTTGGATTCATTGACAATAACACACAGATAATCAATGGACCGATCCTTTAAACTGGTCAAATTCCAGCTCAGTGAAGCTACAGGCAGGACAAACACAACATTTATTTAGTTTATTAAGTAAAATATCATCCCCACTTTCATATCTTTAGATTCTCTTTGAAGGGACCAAAAATGAGACAAAAAGGTTAATGATGTGGTGAATGTCCAACAGCTCAAAACCTTTTTTAGAATATTAATCTCTGAGCATCACAGTTGTTAGACACTGAACTACATCTTTGTTCCAGAACAGACGTCTCCATTTATCACCAAACAAACGACCTGAAAAGATTCAACAAGAATCACATGTGATGAACACAAACAGCAGAAGATGAAGAGAAAAGATGCTGAGATTTATGAAGAAGAGACGTTTAAATAAGATAAACGTGAGCTGGACAGTTTCCTCTGGGTGGAAATGTTGGGTGATGAAGATGATGAAGATGATGAGGTCAGACATGAACCGTCTTCTTCGGCTTCCCTTTCTTCTTCAGTGTTTTCTTTTTAGGTTTTTTCTGTGGATCCACCATCTCTCCTTTAAAAGAGGTGGAGCTTTTGTTTCCTGTGAATTTCTTTGGGGATTTGAAACTTCCTTGGCCGACCCCCTTCATCGGGCCCTTGGCGAGGCCCCGGCCTGGCCTCCCCGTCCCCGTCTTGTCCTTGCCTCCAGGTTTGTTCTTCTGCTTCTCCTTCTTCACTGACCTCTTCACTCGGATCGATCGACCCTCCAGCTTTGAACCGTCCAGCTTCAGCGCCAGCTGCACCGAGTCGGCGCTCTGCGACACGAAAATGGAAAACACCACAAACAAGTTAAAACAGAAACCATTGTGTGTCGGTCTAAGAGTTTTGAGGGTTTGGAATAACAAATAATTCAACTACAGCAGCTTTCTCACATCCTCTTTTAGGACAACAAAGAGCAGAAGTTCATAACTCATGACAAACTACAGCTTGGATCATCGTACCTCAAACAGGACGTATCCGAATCCTTTCCCCAGTCCAGAGTTCTGGTCTCGCACCAGTCGCACAGCCTCCACAACGCCGCACTCCTCAAAATGTCGCCGAAACGCCAGCTCCTTGACGTCTGAAACCAGAAACACACACAGCTGATGAGCTTTAAAACCAACCTGAGGAGTCTGCTAACATCCTGCACTCCAAACACAGCATCCAAAAACTCACCGAACGGAAGGTTCCCCGCGAACACCGAGCGTTTGTGATCGTGCTGCAAAAACACAGGATTCAAATCAGACACAAGCAGGTGTTTGTTTAGATTTAACGGGATAAAGGCGGAGGTTAGAAACAAACCGAGGAGCCGTCCGTCACTCTGTCCACTCGGATGTGAAAGTCCTTCTCAATCTCCGTCCCATTCCTGTCGGGAGACACAACAACGAGCGTCAACGCTTCAGCGGAATGGTTTCAAAGTAAAAGCTCACTTGGTGTTTCCTGTGAGTGTCCGACCTCTCCAACGCTTGGGCCACGCCTTCCTCGTCTTTAAACACCACGTAGGCGTTCATGCTCTGCTTCTTGGGATGAACTTTACGTCTGTGAGGATAAAAAAAATGAAGATGAGTTTCAACTTGTACAGGTTTCCATTTCAGTAAATGACCAGAAGCAGCTACGATGTGTTCAACAGCTCGTCTAGTCTGGTTCACTAGATGGAACCAAGGCTCCAAGAATCTGAAATGATTCAAGAACCACAACTAATTTGGTCTAGGACCAACCAACAACCGAAGAGAAATGTTTAAAAGTTTAATTAACAGTAATGATTTTAACAAATAAATCTGAAAAAGCACCAGAAATGTAGTGACATCCTACAGCTGTGGTCGGGACATAAAATCCTGAGTCCTCTTTGTCTGAGACTGATCTCAAATACTTCAACCAAACTGATTATATTTTTAAATGAAACTCAACGACGGACACCAGAAAAACCAGCTTCTCACCAACGATACAAACAGTAAATGAACAGGGTGACCACATACTTCTAGACATGCAACAAAGTTCTACTGTTGTTTCTCTGATATTTAGATAAAGTCATATTATGAAATTTTCCTTTTATTTTTCCATTTTTTTCTATCAAGTTGTTTGTTTGAAACACTTACGTTATTGCTGCTACTTTGCGGGACATGGATGGATCCTCTCTGACCTGCAGGACAAACAACAAGCTGGACATCCTCGTGTAGATGCGACAAACCCCACAACAACCCCTTTACAAATACTAAACTAGTTAGGAACAATCAGGTCATGTCTGCCTTTGTTTTATTTACCACTGATCGAAACCGGATGGACTCGATGGATCCTTTATCTCTGAAGAGGCTCCGAAGGGTCTATAGAATAAAAGAAGACAAATCACCTTCTTCTTCTATCACTGGTGAACAATGTAGAAACAGAGACAGAGCCACTGAACAGAATGTTAACCTTGTCACCTTTTTGTTCTCTCTTACGGCTTCCAGAGGACTGGACTGAGCTGGACTAGACTAGACTAGACTAGACTAGACTGGACTGAGCTGGACTAGATTAGACTAGACTAGACTGGACTGAGCTGGGCTGAGCTGGACTAGACTAGACTAGACTGGACTGAGCTGGACTAGACTAGACTAGACTGGACTGAGCTGGACTAGACTAGACTGGACTGGACTAGATTAGACTAGACTAGACTAGACTGAGCTGGGCTGGACTAGACTGGACTAGACTAGACTAGACTGGACTGGACTGGACTGGACTAGATTAGACTAGACTAGACTAGACTAGACTAGACTGAGCTGGGCTGAGCTGGACTAGACTGGACTAGACTAGACTAGACTAGACTAGACTGGACTGAGCTGGGCTGAGCTGGACTAGACTGGACTAGACTAGACTGGA
>JAPQRN010000001.1:22862067-22874309 GCA_037367275.1 Coranthus polyacanthus
TTTTCTACATGTAGTGAGTTCAGTTTCCTCTAGTTTCCTGTGGTTTGTGGAGGTTTAGTCTGTGTGTGATGCTTTGTCTGCATTTGTGCATCATTTTACTCCATATTATTCCAATCTATTCTGAACCAATTTATTTTTAGATGAAAAGGTCTGAATGGTTCAAAATGAGGTGATTGAACTCGAGCAGCAGCAGCTTCACGTTGGTTCATGATATTTTCTCCATCTTTAATCTCACACTGAAACCAGACCATCCTCTCTATGACAAAACACTGGATTCCAGACCAGCTCAGACCCTCAGAGGACTGAACATCTTCTCACATTTAGCACAGAATAGAATCCCATTTACAGTGGAACAAAGCCTTCTGTTAAACATCTGTCCAGTACGTTCAACAGGAGACTCGTCAAACGAAGCCACACACACTCCACCCACCACCACAGCTGTGAACACACACTCATTTACCGATGCAGGTCCTTCCGTCGCTGGCGAACACGAAGCCGACGGAGCATTCGCAGCGGAAAGTTCCCGGCTGGTTACTGCAGACGGCGTTGGGTCCACAGACCTGAGGAGACTCCCTGCACTCGTCAGTATCTACACAAAGCAAACACATGGAACAGAACGTCACGTCATGTAAGCAGCCCATGTGATCATGTTTAATGTGTGGCTCAAGAAGATACAAATATGACCAGATGAATTCATCAGTGACGCACATAGAAACAGGTACAGAGGTCGTTACCGTGGCAGTAGCGTCCGTCTCCAGCGAAGCCCGTGGTGCATTCACAGGTGAACTGGAGGTTTTCACCTGGTCTGCACACAGCGTTGATGTCGCAGCCGTGTCGGCCCGTGAAACACGGATTCTGATCCGGAACACCGGCTGAAAAAACACACAAAACCAACCGTCTTCAGTAAACTGAACCTGAACGAGCTGCTCGGGTGGTTTTCTCTGAGAAAAAGAAGACGCTGGACGTGGATGAAAACGTTCACTTCATAATGACACGAAACGACGACGTCGTCTCACACTTCAGCCACAAAATGAGTTGTGTTTTTGTTTGATATATAATTGTATAAATGACAGGGTCTGAAAAGGAGAGAAGAAAACACCACAGGGGAGAAAACAGCATCCAAAGATCCACTGTAGATCTGTCTTCACCGACGCTGATCCCTTCTCATCTCAAACATCATCACATCAACAACACACTGATCTATAAGACAAACCAGCTACACACAGACACACACTATACTGTTAAAGGATGTAATGGTCTGCAGAGGATTTGTTGACTTTAACTAGATTACAGACAATCGATGGACTGATTCTTTAAGCAGACCGGATGCTGAACATTCCCTACTTGTTCCCATCATGCAGCTGAGCGTTGGAGCTCCATGTTTGAAGTTTCCTCACAGGAAACACGACCCAGATGTTCCGCTTTTTGCCAACAAACTCCAGCTGAGGCGTGTTTGCTTGTTTAACTCTGAACATATCAGCCCACACCTCTACTTTCACATTTAACCCTCCCTTTTTATTTAAATGAATAAAAAGCTGCTCCTGATGCCCTGCAGCCCCTCCCTGCTGAGACCCGGAGGTTGGTATCTCGCCGACCTCGGACGCTGACCTTTACCCCCTGCCAACGCTCTCACAGCGGGCCTCTCTGATTGCAGCTGAGGAAATAACAGCCGGGCTCACATTACTGTTTATCTTCCTCTGATGTCGCACTGCAAACACGGCCGAGGCACTAAACTGTCGGAGGCGTGTTTCGGTGCATTCCTGTGGGTAATAACAGCCATCGCTGCCTCTGACTGTCCCTGAACCGACGACCAGGAGACGCAAACCACCGACAACCTGAGACAGGACGCTGCTGTCATTTAGAAACAAGCAGGACTCTACACAGACGTAACACCACGTTCCTTATCGCTCTCTGAGATCCTCCTACATCGGTGTTTCAAGGTCTCGACTTTTAAAAACCCAAACATCTCAGTCCAGCCCACGACATCGTCTAGGGCCGTCGCGGTGAAGACATCTCCCCTGTAATAACATCAACAGTCTCGACACAGTGACAACAACACTGGATCTGTACGAAAAGCAGATCTGATGACACTTGAAGAAAACAGTTCCGTGGGAAACACTGCAGGTTGTGTCACCTCAGGACAAACAGCGGTTGTCGCGGTCGCTTCTCGGTAGCGCAGCATCACAATTTACTGGTTACCACGACAGCGACGACGTCCTCAAAGGAAAACAAAACGACCCAGAGGAATCAGTAAAAAGACAGTCTTATGTTTTGTCTCTGTCGTCGGTGGGTGTTTGAACACAACCGACATGTCAGCTCATTCTAAACTTAATACTGCATCTTCTCATCACACACATGCAGCTCAGTTATTATCAGAAAGTTCTAGTTTCAAACAAAGAATCAGACCTTCTGAACTGGAAAATGAGCTGATGTGAAGAAATCTGTGTCATGTTCACTTGTTCAATGTGAGGCTCTTCTCTTACTTTATCAAAGTCAGTTTGTGTCTCTGGTCTTATTGGACATTTTGAGACAATCAGCACCGACTATTTTCCCGATATTGTAGAATCAACTGAAGCAACCGCGGCCGTGCAGACACGATGGTGTACATTTTGTGTCTCTTTTTTTTTTTTAATTGTTGTATTTTATCGAATGCAAAATAAAAGCAACAACAACATGATATCTACATTAAACATCAACATTTGTCGACCTCTAGTTTTTAGTTTGTTTTATTCTTTCCTGGTTTAAACGTTTAAAAGTCGCAGCCGTTCGGGGAACACGGTGGAGGTTCGACACTCACTGTGGACCGAGCCGATCTTGTTGCTCATGGCGTAGCGGATCAGGCGGTTGTCGGTGTCGAACATCACAAAGATCTGGTCCACGCTGAGCTGCTGGGTCGGAGGAACCGCCCCGGTGGCCTCGTTGTGCGGGCAGCTCTGGAAGGAGATGGTCTGACGCCACTGGTAGCTCCTGGTCTGGAGGTCGCCGGTCGGGGAAGTGACGACGTAGTCGCGGTTGGAGGAGGAGGTGATGACTGAGAGGAGAAACACGTCAACGGTCAGGTTTTATCTGTCGTCACGAGACTCAGGTGCAGAACCCGAGACAAATTCATGTAAATCAATGTCCGAGCCTTACGGTTTGAGTCGTACTGGTAGATCTCCTCGTAGGGGTTGATCTGGACCGAGGAGCCCAGCGGGATCTCCGGCAGACGTCCCTCCAGCTCGGTGCTCACCACCAGGTGGTCGTGTTCGTCGATGCCTTTAAACTGCTGCCTGATGTTCAGACGCTCGTTACCAGGATGGAAGATGACCTCAGCCTGCCGCGAAAACACGCCACCTGCACGCGTGTGGCAGAAAACATGTGAGCGTCACTCATTGACAAAATATTTGTCCAGTTTCTTGTCTTTCTTACATGTGATCATGTTTTAATCGTATAAGTTACCCTTTAGACCTTAGTTAAAAGCAGTTTAAGAATAAGATGAA
This sequence comes from Coranthus polyacanthus, assembly GCA_037367275.1. Lineage (NCBI taxonomy): Eukaryota > Metazoa > Chordata > Actinopteri > Kurtiformes > Apogonidae > Coranthus > Coranthus polyacanthus. Next base: position 22,865,547 of record JAPQRN010000001.1, read on the forward strand.
TATCGAGCCGTTCAACCAAACACACCTGAGACCGACATCCTCACTAACTGGTCCTGGAAGCAAAGCTGAAGGTCAGATGCATCCTGGGAGTTGTAGTCTAGTTCTTAATCTTTCTTACCTGAACAACCACTAAAACTAAACAAAGACTCAAATAAAACTCTAAAACTGTTTATACTGTGGTAAAAGCGACTCAAACTAAAGTGAAACAACGACTCACCGACGAGGCTGAATCCGTTGTGGTATCCCGGCTGCTCCAGAGCGAAGGCCCATCCGATGACTCCTCCCAGGGACGACAGCGGCTGCAGGGAGGGGCCCAGGCTGTGGGGGATGTTACTGACGGCCACGTAGGCCCGGCCGTCGTTGGCCACCACGTACGAGTGCAGGTCGTTGTTACTGAACTCCACGGGCGAAGGCGAGTCCCCGATGAAAACCCGACCCGACACCTTTCCGTTCATTCTCTGTGGTTTACCTGCAAAACAACACGTTCACTGACTCATTAATCCTGGACAAACGATCGATCAATTCAAGTATTTCTTCTTAAAGGATGTGAAAAATGAAACGTTTCTGTGGTGCTTTGTTTAACTTATTTTTCAGTAAATAATACACATCAACTCCTCATAAGTGCTGTTTTTTATCGTCGTTGTTTGTTGATATTGGACACATAGATTGAATAGAGAAAAGTCTTTTCTTTTGTATGAAGGAGAATTAGAGCCAAAGAAAAACAGTCAAAATGTTCAGAGAATAAAGTCAAAACATTATGAGGAGAAAGTCACAATAGTTGGAGTCAGAGAGAAACGTTCTCAAAATCTTATGTTTGTATTTGATAAAGTTTTCCTTTTCACAGACTTAGTGTCTACATTATTCAGGATTTATTCATTTCTATGAAGACATTTTAAACAGATTCAATTACATCTTTATTCTCATAATATTCTGACTTTTTTCTTGAAGTATCAGATTTAGTTTCATTAACGTTCCATCACAGTCTGAGTTGATGTATAAATCACTGATAATAATAGATTTTTAACGCCATCCTCACCTTCTGCGACGCAGTCCTTCCCGTTGCCATAGAAACCAGGTCTGCAGTGACAACAGTATCCGTCGCGGTAGTCGCGACAGTCAGCGAACGCCGAGCATTTGTGTCTGTTGTGAGCACACGTCTCCAGATTATAGGCGAAAACTGTGGAAAGAAGCAAAGCATCAAACACATTCGTATCTTAGAACCAGAGTTATTACAGTTACAGAGAGAGAGACTAATGTAACCTTCAACGAACTGAAGGAACCATCAAAACAGAGAACTTCTGACCTTAAATGAAAACAGCGTTTAAACAAGATCTAAAAGTAAAAGTGTTTGATAAACATCCACAAACATCCTCTGATTCTGCAGCTGAAGGTTCTTTAAGTCACAGATGAATAAAGTCCAACCTGTCGCGTCTCATTTTCTGATTCTGTCTAAACTTTAATGTCCACAAAGATGTTGTAACTTAGTATTAAATATCTTTCACATTTTCTCCACCAGGTTAATGAACCTAATCTTACTCTCATTCAAAGTCATCACTAAATAAAGTGAATAAAATAATCATCTATCATCATAAATCAATCATCTATCGACTCTCATCATTATATCAGCTTTAAGAATCCATTGACCTTTAGTTTTGAGAAGTTTTTTAAGAAACAAAATGTCAAACTTCTCTGCTTCTTCTGAAATGTGAATTATTTCCTGGTTTCTTTCCTCCGTGAAGTTTGAAGACATCGTGTTTTGACACACTTTTTCATTATTTTTGGACATTTTTTGGAGCAAACAATTAATCAATTCACGGAGGACATAATCGTCAGTGAAAATAGCCGTTTGTCTTATTTGTGACTCACCGTTGACGTTCAGGTCTTCATCTTCATCAACCACAACGATCTGAGGATGCTGAGGCTGGGAATGAGGAGGACCAGGCCGGACTTGTTCTGGGCTGGTGTACCGCGGTCCGGCTGGATCAGGGTCAGGGAACCGAGGCTGGACTGGAGAGAACCTGGTGTCGACGGGCTCCGGGTCGGTGTATCTGGGCTCCGGTCGGTACCTTGTCTCGGTGTCGGTGTACCTTGGGGTGTACCTTGGCTGAACCGTGTCCACGGTGGTGTGTGTCGGCGTGGCGGTCTCCGATTCGGAGTATTCTGACTCAAACTCATTTAGGATTTCGTACTCGGGTTCTTCGGTCTCAGGTTCTGGAGTGACGGTGTCGGTTTCTGGGTAACCGGGGGTCACAGTGAGGACCTCCTCGTCTTCTTCTGGAACCGCTTCAGTCGTCATCGTGGTCCGAGGTTCAGACGTCGACAAAACCTCCTCCTGCTGCCGGTCGGGTTGCCTTGGCAACATGGTGACAGGGGATTCGGTGGAGGACTCTTCAGGAAGTCTCGAGACCATCCCCGATGTGATGCCGACAAAGATCGGTGAAGCTCCGATTTCATACACCCAAACTCCACGACGTCCGGAGTTCGTCTTTCTGTTTGGACGGAAAAAATAACAGAAATTAGACAAAGAGGCGGGAAGTAACAAATACTTCATCACAGTACGTCAGACTATTTAACATTTTGTTTGTCTTCATCAAGACTGATTTAAATGATGAAACAATAACATATAGAAAAGGCGACGCCTTGAATCCATCAGAAAAAAATCACACACGATGACGTAAAAGACGAAACAAGACAAAAACGGGGAATACTGGGAATAATGTGCAGCCGACATGATGTTCACTCATCATTCACTATAGATGCAGGTTCATTGTGTCAAAGACTTTAAATTGTCAAAGTTTAAAGTCATTTAAACAAATGAAGCGACATCATCAGGTTCATACTCAGTAAGTTTCCTGACGGAGGTCTCCTCATCGGTGGTGGTCCGGAAGTACGTCCCCTGTTTGGTCCCCCACCACCAGCTCGTCACCTGCCCCTCATTGAAACCGGCCTCCAGGAGTTTACTGTCGCCCCCTACTGACGTGGAGAGGAACCGCAGGCCGTCTCTGGGGTAAAGCAGGATGGCTGCGGAGGACGACTTCATGAAGGCCACGACCAGCTGGAACGTGTTTCCCTGGAAACACAAAGGACACCAGCAACATCAGGTTTGATCGGTGACTGGCGTTGGCGATCATGTGCAGAGGCTTTAATGACAATAACTGAAGTAAACAAAATATCTGGATTGATCCTTTAAAACCCAATGCTGTTTGCAGAGTCAGACCAGAGATGTAAAACCTGGTCCCGGTCCCTCACCTTGACGTCCAGCCCGTCCCCGCGCTCAGACGTCCCCTTGGCGGCCATGTTGTCCCAGGTGACAATGAGAGCGTTGCTGGGCTCCTCGTCGTCTCGAGGAAACGCCTGTCTGATGTGTTGTGAAGCTCGGCTCAGCACCGCCGGGCTGCTGTCCTGTCTGAAGTACACCTTCCCCCGTCCGTCGCTGTTGTCCAAGTCTCCCAGCAGCGCCGCCATCATCTTAAAACTGGACGGCATCTTCCCCAGGTAGTCCTGCTCAGACGGAGGTTTGTCCACAGCCACGAAGCCATTGGTGTTGATCTGAAACAGGAAGCAGGAAGTGTCTCACAAGCCGTCGTCTCTGTCACTGTGTGGACGTCACTTTTCACCAGCTTTTACAACGGTTATGTCGATTCTGTAAAACTGCTCTGGCAGCTTTTTTTCCAGTGAACGGAGCAAAGTTCTGGAAGACACTGATTATTTGGACTTTGCTGCAAACGCCACCACTTTTAAAAGAAATGAGAAACTCCTGGTTAATTGAGTATCAAACCTGTCCTCATTTCCAGTTTAGTTATGTCTATAAACGTCCGTTCGGACGTCAGATTACATCCAACAGTTTCCTTTGAATGTAAAACACATTAGTTCATTTAACAAAACACAAGTCACTTTTTCACTGCTAGTTTTGGCTTTAACCCTGATTCAATGAGATACTACGTGGTAAATAACACAATACACTGTATTCAAGTGTCTGCGTACAGCCGGTCTACAGCTTGGATTGTTTTGTGTCAGAAATCTTCTTCCATAGCTTCTGTGGGTTCGTGAACAGGTTCTGACCAAAGACGTAAAGAACCAAGCCTTTGGTGAAGTTGTTTTAAATGCAGTGGGATGTTTGAGGTACATTTAGATATATTTCAGTTCATTTTGTCCAGTTCAAAGGAAACATTCAGGTCCTGGACTTTGTCGCCCGGCAGGAATCCAACACAATAACCTCCCTTTCAGTCTGAAGAATGGGCTCTTTTTAACCTCATTAACTCAAATCGGCTGAAAACGTCGAGCGGCAGCGAACGCCACGGTCACTGTTTGAGCCCAGAGTAAATACAGTGACCATGAAGTGTTCGTTCACTGTTGGAGTCAAAACAGCTTCGGTTTATACAATAAGACCTAAAGGAGACTGAAGAAAATCTAAATGTACATGTTTCTAAAATAAAGAAAGGACTCGTGTTTTTACACTAGTTTAAGTTTAAGGTTTAGTCGTTGAACCAGGTCTTTGTGAAACCAGTCGAGACAAATCCACATAAAACAATGTGGAGAGAATCACAAATAACTGACGTGACTTTTCAGATCGAATCATTTCTTTAACAGGTTTTGTCTTTAACGTCTGTAATAATAATATTCAGAAAAAGATGTCAGTTACTACAGAAACATGTCATTCAGTGAAACCAGGTCACAGACAACACGGTTTACAGGAAGAATCCACTGAAAATAACCAGACTTAACGTTTAAAGGAATCCCAGAATTCAAGGTTTTCATATTTAATACCTTCAGTAACTTCTTTCTTTGTCGATTATCAAAATGTCTGCGTTCTTTTCTGCCATTAGGAGTCGACGTCCTGATAAACGTCACGGTATCTTCCATCTGACATTGAGCAGAAGCGTTGTTTCCTCAGACCTTGAAGGCATCAGCAGCTCCAGACATAAACAGAAGACGAACAGCTGTTCTTTTTAAATCAGTCACATCACATGAAGCTGCGTTTTATGATCCTCGATCTGGTCTCGAGTCCTTTTCAACACTTAAAGTTTAACGTTTTAGTGAAAAGCTTCATCTCAGACAAATAACTGATAAAAATACTGATCAACGATCAGAGGCAGATATCGAAAAGAACAAACAACCAGAAATCTGATCATTTAATGACCTTCATCACAATTCAACTATTGTGTTAATGTTTGGAAACAATCGTGGATTAGAAATAAAACTTCAGATTTGCAGTTTCCACTAAAGAATAAGTGGAAACATGAGTTTAACTTGTTCTAAACACACATCATGTAACAGATGATGTTGTGAAGCAGAGTGAGACGACGTATAAACACATTAAACTAAGTTTATAGAATCCACTTGGACGGACGTAGATGTTCATGTGGTTCAGTGTAAACGCTGACATGTGACTCCACCTGAGATCAGGACACTCAGGTGAATCATGAACCTTTACAAGCAACCGGCAGCGAGCAGGTCAAAGGTCAGGGCCTGCTCCAGTCCGAGGCGATGCTCGGGAACAGAGTGAAGCGCCGTCGGCCTGTTTTCCTGCATGACTGACTCTGTAAAGCCTGGAGGGTTTGATCCTCGGCCTCACAGCAGACACTTCCTCTGAGAAACGCATGAGCAGCGGCGGCGGCGGCGGTGGCGGCATGTGGGTGAAAGGCCGCGGCGTCTCAGCAGGTCCTGACTTTACAGACTTCAGAGACTCCAGAGACCTGAACCCTTGAACCGCGATCCTCCATCAGAGCACAGCTTTCATCTGAGCTTTCGTAAAGTCCGTCTAATTAAATCACTGTTGGGCCTCATCTCTCACACTCTCTTGTCTTACATTTCATTACACTTTTTACCAAATGTCATGATTTTTCCAGGCCTGGAAATGAGATTAAAAAAAAAGACTTTTCCAGGTTTTCACGACGAGGAAGAAGAAAGGAGAAGTTTATGAGATTTTCAAATTCAGTTAGTTAAAGATGACAGTCCGGTGAGTATTTCCTTCTTCTTGGTCATAAATGTACAGTACAGTATGTTCCTGTTTCTGTGTGTGTTAGTGATAAACTGTGTGCAGCTGTCCTGCCTCTGCATGTAGTAATAATACATATAGTGTGTGAGCGCGCTCAGTGCGCTGCTCTGTGGAAACTTGCCAGACGTCACTGACATCACACATGTCCGACCCCTGAGATCATCATTATCCGTGTGAGAACGGCGCAGGAGGAAGCCCGCTGAGCGCTCACATCTGGTTTTGGACGACAGATGTCTGTGGTCTATACGTTCCAGATGTACCATCCCACCGCTCCGCTTCCTGCCGGGGTTCGAACGTACGACCGCGGCTGGAGACGAGCCAGGACGCTCAGAGGAACTTTTTCTCTCCTACGACTCTGTGAGCGTCGGAGAGAAGCTGACGAGTGTCACTGCAGGAGGTAATTAGTGGGGAGGCTCCGAGCAGCAGGATGTCACTCATCTCGGGGGGGGAGGGAGTCAGAGAACAGAGGGGGAGGGTCCTTCATGGACTGAGGACTCGACCAATTACAGCCTCACACCGCGGGAAAATCCAGCAGAGGCAGAGACACAAACAGCAACTAATGGAGACACTGACCTGGACATGTTATTATTGAAACGTGTCACAACATCCCATCGTTCATGAAGCTTTGTGGTTCTGCAGAGACGTGGTGGATGAACCAGGGTGTTCGAGTCCTACAGAGCACGGATTCATCACATACTGGACGGGTCCACTGGACGGGTCCACTGGACGGGTCCACTGGACGGGTCCACTGGAACCAACACGGACCCTGGACTTCACAGACCTCGGTGGGTCAGAGTCCTGACTCTGAGGAGGCAGCTCTAATGTACCGTGAAACCTCTGGAATCTTAAAAACCACCGTGATACACATTATTGGTCACAACACCCGGTACTAGAGCAGGACTCGACTGGGATGGTTTTTTTCTGGGTGGTGACAGATATTTGGAACTGATACACATTTGCAGTAACAGGGTTTTCCCTGGATTTCTGTGGTTGTGGTTGTGGTTTGGGGGTCTGTGTGGTATTGGGATTTGAGGATCGTCCCAAGAGAATCTCATGTTATTTGACTCTAAACTGCGGAAGACGAAGGTGAACGGGCGACGTCGAGCTGTGAATCTTCACGATTCACTCGTCAATGATTCAAACACAATGATTCTCGATACGTCTCGAAGCATCGTATCCTCCGTTTTCCGTATCGCTGCACACGACGACTTCGTTAGTTCGTACAAGCGGTCTGATGAATCCGAACTGTCTTTTATTTAGAAAGCTCTATAAAAATCAGACAACTATCGATAAATAGAAACAGCTGCGTCTTTTCAACACCAGAGACTGTGACCAAGTACGACAACATCACAAAAACACAGGAGTCATTCATTCACAAGTAAACTGACAGACGTGAAGATTCAGTGGCTTCACGACTGGATTCTTCTAGAACATAATGTGAGCATCGTCTGCATCACTTCCACTCGTCTAGTGGGAGGTTTGTGGGTCCGTCTCCACTACATGAATAATTCACTATGTTACGAAGACAAAGAAACATAAACGTGTCATGAATCAATGACTTTACTGTTGCTGCTACATGTGGCATCGCATTCAAACTCTCCGAGTCTCCGTTTAAAGCTGTTTGTTCCATCGTCTCTTTATGTTCTCATTAAATACTGGTGTTTCGTTGATTGTACAGTTTGTGGTGAATCCGTCACGAATCTACAGACCAGTGTTTCCAGGACGTGAACCTGAAACACTTGATCCTCCAACAACAAACTTCATGAAGTTTGTGTGAGTTTGTCCCCGAGGCGTCTCGACTAATGTGAAAGAGTGTTGACTTCCTGTGGAGACGCTCAGTGACCTGTGTGGTCTGACGTGGGTTGTTTTAACAGAGGGGGGGTCGGGGGGGTCGGGGGCAAATGGTGAAGTGACTGAAAGATGAATAAACAGCTGAAGTGAAGGCATCACGTCGACTCCTGTTTCATGTCACGTTCTGTACTTTTGTTCTGTGATTTTGTCAAACTTCAGTCACTATGAGTTCACACTGAGACACTATGAGAATAAAAGTTGATCCTGTCACCACCTCAGTCTGGTCAGAAGAAGGGAAGCGAACATGGAGGTAGAAGAACTACACATTAAAGTCATATCAAACACGAAATTAGCAGCAATTATGACTCAACTGTGATGAAACACATCAAAACTGACGATAATACACAAAAAAATGGACAAATATATGAAGAATGAACTGATGTATCGGCCAAACATCGGTATCAGAAAATAAGACGTCATTTCTATGAATCTGTTGAGTTATATTTAAGATTTCTGCATAAATTTGTATGATTGAATTTGTGCTCATTTAAAGATAATGTGATGAAAGACTGAAAGACTTTAAAACAGTTACGTATATATATATATATATGTTCATTCTCTGATGCAAAAGTGGTAACAACAGAAACAAAATCACATCTATCAGACAAACTGTCATTTTAAATATTAACAGCTCAATACGGTACTTCCTGTTTGTAAGTTCTAGAGCAGATACTTTAACACTGAATGTAAACGCTACGATCTGGATTAGTGGTCACATGACCTGTGGAATGTGTGTGTGTCTGTGTGTGTGTCTGTGTGTCTGTGTCTGTGTTTGTGTGTGTGTGTGTGTGTCTGTGTGTGTGTCTATGTGTGTGTGTCTGTGTGTGTGTGTGTGTCTCTGTGTGTGTGTGTGTGTGTGTGTGTCTGTGTGTGTGTGTGTGTGTGTGTGTGTGTGTGTGTGTGTGTGTGTGTGT
>JAPQRN010000001.1:22901591-22916397 GCA_037367275.1 Coranthus polyacanthus
ACTGTGTTTGACTGTGTTTGACTGTGTTTGACTGTGTGTGACTGTGTTTGACTGTGTGTGACTGTGTTTGACTGTGTGTGACTGTGTTTGACTGTGTTTGACTGTGTTTGACTGTGTGTGACTGTGTGTGACTGTGTGTGACTGTGTTTGACTGTGTTTGACTGTGTTTGACTGTGTTTGCATGGTGAACATGAGGAGGAGGCGTTTTCACCTCAGGGTGCTGTTGATGGCTCCCAGCTCTTTGGCCTGTTCACACTCCGTCATGTCCGACATGGAGTTCGCCGCCTGCGAGTACTGAACACACACAGACACACACTTTAACACGTCAACATCTGCATGGAGATGGCGTCTCATGTGCTTTTACTTCCCGTTTTCTGGTGCCATATTTAGCTCAAAAACAATGTCTTTGCACCTGTTTTCATCCAATAACCTGTTGATTACGTTTTCTGTGAAACGTCCAAAGATTCAACTTTTACTTTGTCTTATTTTCTCTGACAACAGTACAAGATTACAACACAACAAAACTGCCAATAAAGATAATGTTTTTGACGGACGAATGTGCGATGAGTTGGATTCATTTCCTGACCTTCTACTTGTTTAACCCGTGCAGTTTGTCGTCTTTACAGTTTGTGGCCTGAGCAGGAGTTTGTCTTTAAGCCTCTGAAACCTGAACCTGACGTTCAGCTTCCATGTTTAAACCACACTCTGTTCTTTTAATGAAATGGACTCGACCTTGACTGGGACAGATGTCCAAACACTTCTGGTTCACTGTTGGACAAACACCGGGCCGTGAGCCAACAGAGATAAAGCTGAGAGTGTCCGAGTCGGACCGTGGAACGAGGCTCTGGACTACGTTTACGTCGAACCCTTCAGCTCTGAACAAACCCGTCCAGTGTCTGCGTTGGTGTCGGAGTGACAGGACAGGCTCCAGGTGATAACGATAAACTCATACGGTTTTGTATGAGATATAACAAATGACATTATTCATATCAAATATGAGTAATATTTCAATCAACAGGAAAGAACATCACTACTTGAATTTTAAAATGTGAAATCACTTGTATTTCCTTCTTTATGGAGGTCGGTACATCCGCTCCTCGTGGACCTTGTAGGCTCCTGTACTTTCTTCTTGTAACCCACATGTTTCTTCATCAATCCTATCATTTAAGTTGTCCCCTTAATACACCGTTTGCTGATTCTCTTACTGTCGTATGTTTCTGTTATTGTGAGCATGTTTCTGAGTTTCAGAGACTTGTTTTTTACTGTGAGCTCTGTGCATATGCCAGATATATTGTACTTGTCCATCATAACTTTCACCACTTTCACCAAACTCACATCTAGTGGTGACGACTGATAACGAACCAACAGCCTGGATTTAAGTCCTAAAAGAACACACAGGGATCAGCTTTAGTGGAACTGGTTCGACATTCATCCAACCACAGCGTTGTGCAAATTAAGACATGAAAACATCGCAGCATGTCGACTAAAGGTCTGTCCACACCCAGCACTAAAACTTTGTGTCAACATTTTGTCCACAAAGCTCACATTACACAAAAGGCAGAAAAGAGGATGATGAATCCAGCTTCACTTCAACAACAACGTCCACCGCAGGGTCCGCAGCTGTTCTCTTCTTCATATTCTTATATTCAAAGCCCTCACTCATCACTGTTTGCTGTAGTTGCTCTGCCTTGTTCACCCTGGACTCAAACATCAGCATGTTCTTATCTCTCAGTTTATTTTAGGTTCTGCTTCCATCACGTCTTCAGGTCGACATCTGTCGTTTCAGTCTCTGGTCCCAGGGTTTATTCTGTCTGTCCACGCCGAGATAAAAGGCCTTTAAACCTGCCTTGTCTGCTCAGAACCGACGACAAAGTGACCTAGAGCTGAAGAAGCTGCTCTCCTTGAATTCATTCATAGTGAATGACTTGGAGGCAGTCGACGTTTTGATGACTCAAACCATATGCTGTGTTTGTGACGCAAATAAGACACTTTAACTTCACGTTTTCATTATATTTCATGTCGTCATTTCAGGGGTTTTTTAGTCGTATCTCTGGGTCCTAGATCCAGGGGAGTTCTACGACGTCAGAGATATTATCGTTAATGAAAACTAAGACTAAAACTTTGTTTTCGGAGCAGATTTAATGATTTACTTTAATCTTACCTTGTTGTAGTTCCCAGACTTGATGCCCACTGGGATTTTACTCTGGAAAACAGAAAAAAGATCAGTTTTATTTCAGAGATTTTTACTTCACGTTAATGGTGACTAATGTGAATAATGTCAATGAACTGTCTGGTGGTATAAATATGTTCAGATGTTTAAAGGACCAGTCCACGGTGGTACTCTTATCACGTGGAACCTGGTTCATGTTAACCACGTGAAGGTGAGTGTGTTTGACCTCTGACCTCTGGACACGGCTCCACATGACAGTCTTTGATGGAACAGTGTCCGTCGTCAGCCCAGAAGGGACACGGACGCTTCAGATTCACCTGCGGACGATAAAGAAAAAAACAAATACAGTCGAGTGTTTTTGTCTGTAGTGAAGTGGTCCTCGTCAATCCGGCTCAGGTCACGTCATCTGCTTAGCGTGTTCTCATGTGACGTGGACACACAGCTCTGAGCTGAGGAGAGTGAAACTGAAACCCGGAGCAGTGGTGGTTCCAGATGCAGGGTTTCTTTCAGACATACTTCACAGAAGGACTGTCGCTGCGTAACACGGTGTCACGAGGTGGACTCTGCAGAGGCTTTTCATTTGAAAGCTCTATAAACTAACAATAACATGATGTAAAGGTCAGCAAGAGAGACATCGACGAGGATTTAGTCAAACGTGACCTCTGACCTCTTCACCCTCTGGATTTGACTTTGTTTTAAACGTCACTGTGTGAAGATTTTAATTGTGTTTTTTCCTTCTTCCAGTTAAATTCACAGTTTTTATCTTGTTTCATGTTGTTTCTGAGTCATCGTTTATTTGACATAAGTGATGTCACTACTTCCTGTAGAACTTCTGTCCTTCAAAATAAAAGCACATGGTCTAAAAGCTGCAGATTCTGCTGTAAAAGCTTGTCAGTGTCATTAAATATGCTCAGTATCACTAGTTGCTTAATGTTTAGTTACGTTCTTATCTAATTTCAGTCACTTTTGAAGTAAAAGCTAAACTCAGTTTAGGAATTATTTAAATAAACACGACAGTGACAGAGAAACAAGGAACAGAGTAAATGTACAGTTTGGTTGTAAACATATATTCATGATCAATGGACATTTATTTTGTAAATCTAGAGCAAAACATAGCAAATTATTCAATAATTACTGTTATTTTATATATTTTTAATCAATTCATCAACAAATGTAAATATTTTCAATGAACTTTCCCTCCTGTTGAAGGAAGATGAAGTACATTATAATACTTTTAAATACTGTTACTGTGATATAAAAGTAAATACTCCGTATGAGCCGCTGCTGAACATTTACTTCTGTCTCTGAGCTTCAGTTTCATCATTTCTGCATTTCACAACATTTCAGAAACAATGAAACGCACCACTTCCTGTTCCTGTAGGAGCCTCTTTACACCACAGATAAAAAACAAAACTAAAGATAAATGTGAGTTAAAATGACGCCCGCAGTTACACGAACACTGCAGCAAAACGTCTGCACAGACAGGTTTTTATTCAGGATGAATGTGTAGAAGAAGAGTCGCCACAAAGAGCGAAACATTAAAAAACTAAACCAGCCTCATCTCAAAATAAACGCATGGATTTTAAGTCATTCTTTAGGAGCTGTGTCTCCACACGTGTTCAAAACCTGCTACAAAAACACACTGCCTGTTGGATTTTACACTTAACAGGTTTTTCTTTTGTGCAGAAAACACAAAGTGTGGAAAGAAGAAGAAGATGCAAACGAGCCACTGGTTAAACATGACAGTGACTTTAACCCTTTGAAGACTGAGCTTCTCTTCTCGTCACTGACGGGCCTTCGTTACCAGGAACGTTACACGGTAATGGTTATTTTCACAATGAGTCTGACGAGCTCTGAGTCTGCATTAGAGTCTAAACCACACACGTTTCAGGACAGTTTTTATGCAGCTCAGGTCAGATACGTGTATATGAAGGAAACATATGTCTTCAGTGTCTCCAACGAGGGCCACGACTTCAGCCTTTACGTCTTAACACCCCATGAAGTATTGTTGATTAAAAGTGAGTAGAATCATGAGATGTTTGCCGTGTACGAGGACTGGAACGTACTCCAACGTACTCACCCTGTAGTATCTGAAGTAGTCTCTCTCCGTCAGCTTCTTGATACGAGGGTAAAGCTTGAAGTTGTTGAAGACGTCGATGCTTTCGACGTCGCAGAAGCAGTCGTCGAGGACGCCGGTCAACTGAAAGAGAGGACGACGACAACGTTACGGCGAGTCACACCCGACGACGACACAGAGAAAAAACAACAACACAAACCAAACACAACATAAAGTCAACACAGACACTTTCATACTCACGTGTATTTTATTTGTTCACATATTCAGGCACAGTTTGATATGAGTTTAATTCAGTTTAATTTTCATGTACATTCACAACCAGGTTCAAACCGAACCCACGTCTCATGTCTGAGGTGAATGTAAACAGACTGGAGGTAAATACGAGGCGGGTTCATCAAACACACAGAGGGTTTAAAGTGGACACACACAGCCTCTCTGTTACAAACACAACTACAACACAAACACTATGCAAAGTTCATTTAATGCAAATTCAGGGTTTGGTTTTCAGCTCCTCAGCGTCGCTGCAGTCGCTGGTTGTTGTTATTTACTTAAATGAATACACAGGAAAACGTACAAGCTGGAACCAGGACCTGACCTTTGACCTTTTATTTTCAGACGTTTTTAACAGTTTCTCTGAACTTTGTTTATTAGATACTTTTATTTCAAGCAGAAAAAGAGCCAAGTTTATTCAAAAACAAAGGAAAGTATTAAAAGTCTCATAATCTATTTATAAAACCTGTTTGTTTTAGTCTTTTCATGATTAGTTGTTTGGTTTAAAAACCGTCGATGACTTTGACAAAGTATTTGACGACGTCAGAGGAAAAGACACAAAAAAATATTAAAATTCAAGAGGCTGGAATCAGAGAATTTATACTTTCTGTTTCTTAAACAATTACTCAAACTGATCAATGCATTAACAAAAGAAGTGACGATGAATTCAACAGTTGACGACTAATAGATGTTTTACTGCAGGTCTAATGAAAACAGGTGTAGTTCAATCAGATGAAGCTCATCGTCACAAAGACACGATATAACCTTAAAGAATATTCAATATATAAAGGTTAAACAGTTTAAAAGATAAAACCAAGATAAAGAGTATTCAACTTAATCATTTTCTAATCTTTAGAAAATTACAGCTCATTTTTACACCTTTTTATACAAACAAAGTCACATTAAAACTAAAAACATAATGTGAAAAAACTTCATTTGATGTATGATTAGTGGTTGAAGTATTTTTACTGCAGAACATGCAGTAAAATAACCACAGTTCCAGTCTGAGCCACTGCTGCTTTAATGAAACTGGTATTGAATGATGTTTTATGTGAGAGCAGCTTCTTTAAATTCATAGGTTTACCATTGATAGATTAGTTCAACACCTACTCTGATAATAATGATCAGTCTTCATTCTTCTTAAATGTCGGCTTCTCTCCTCCTCCGTGACAGTTCAATCAATGTCTTGTGGTTGTAGATCGAACAACACATTTGAGGACGTTTTACAGATCGAAACAATTCATCTAAAAAGTGATCGACACTGGAAACAATCTCTGAATTTAAGCTAAATCTGTAGAAATACAGACTGTAAAACGTGCATTTTGTAGGAGTAACGTGTGATGTGAAGGATGTGACTGAACAGGACTAAGAGCCAACATATGGAAGCAGGTGTTACAGGTAAAACCTGGTGTGTACGCGTCTGCAGACTGACCTCTGGGTGTTGGAGTCCACCGAGCGACAGGAGACACAACAACAGACACAACAGGACACACAACAGCGCAGCCTTTCGCCTCAACATGTCAGCTCTGTTGCGCTTCCTCTTCAATTAAAACTTCGCTGTCAGTCTCTCAGACCTGTCACTCCGGCCTCATGCCTTCTCAAACCCCGCCTCCAAACAACCAGCTCGAAGCCCCGCCCCTCCGCCGGCGCCTTCCGGTCTGTAGTCCCCGGTCCGCTCCGAGGCCGCGACGTGAGGCCGGATAGGACTACAACTCCCACAAGACGGCGGCTCCTCCGCAGCCAATCACGTTACACCACGCTGTGTTACCGCGTCGTGGGATCGACGGACAAAAACACCGAGTCCGAGTTGAAGTTACGTGTCCGTTTGTCTATTACAGCTCGTTTTTATTTGATCTAACTGCTCCGTTCACGTCGAAGCCTCAAAACAGCAAACATAACCATTTAACAAATAAAACAGCGATGAGGTGACATTTTCAACGCAATGCTGTTCATGTTTAGAAGTAGACTTTTTAATGCACTGGAAGGAGGATGTTCACGTGCTTTGAATGAACTGAAACCGACACAAAACGAGAAGCACAATAATAATAACAACAACAACAACACGTTTTGTTCTGTGTTTAGGAAAAATAAAAGATTAAACGAGCGAACGCGGGTAGGTTTGTTTAAAGTAAAAAGTTTGGACGTGGACAGATACTTCCATGTTAATGTTCTGTTTTTGTCTCTTTTCTGTTTAAATGTGTTTGTTTCGTTGTGTTTGGTCTTTAATAACGCGTGGACGGACCTGCTCGTGTTGTTTGTCGTGTGAGGAGACGGAGATGAGTCAATAAAAGCAACAACAACAACAAAAACAACAACAACGTGACTCGTTCATCGGTGATACGTGTAGCTGCTCACGTACGGTGACGTCAAATTAAGACGACCGTGGAAAATGCTAGAAGATTCGCCTCAAGCCGCTGGTTTAAAGCCTCGCACGGCTGGGTCGGAGCCTCGCACGGCTGGGTCGGAGCCTCGCACGGCTGGGTCGGAGCCGCGGACTCCGAGGCCACACGTACACGGTGCTGAGGTGACTTACATGGCAGAAGCAGCTCTGGTCCGGGCTGTCGGAAGCTCCGCTCGGATGCTCGTCGTGCTGCGTCTGGGGTTTCTCGTTGATATTCTGTTGAAACCAACCCAAAACAAAGTTGCCGAAAAGCCAGGCCGACAGCAAAACAGCGAACGCTTGTAGAGTTACTTTCCACATCCCTTACTGTGCTGTCGGTAAAGCGGGGAGAAAATAAAAACGTCCAGAAACCGACGGGAGTCCGCCGCACATACAGGGTCTACGGTAGCTTGGGGCTAGCTGGGGTTAGCATCCGCAGGCTAATGGTGGGTGTAAAGATCCCCGCGGGTCGGTGAATGAGCAGCCCGGAGCGTCAGGGCCTTCACACGGACAGCTAGACCTGTCACAGCCCCAGAGCAACCGGGGTCATCCCGTAAGCATGGTACATGACGGGAGAAGTTTGGTCCAGCTTCCTCTGTTCGGTCTCAAGGTAGCGACACCAAAAAATACCTCACTACCGGCGGAGACTTTCAAAATAAAACGCCAGGGTCGTTTTCACCAAGTGACGCCTTTTGTGTCGTTTTCATCTTGTGCCTTTTGCATCGGGTCTGTCCTGTTCCGTGTTTTCTGGCATGTCTTTTACCTCATTTTCCTCTTGTCATTGTTCTTTTACTTCTTGACGAGCACCTTCCCTTTTTGAGATAATTGTATATTTCTGTATATTTTAGGTGCTATCTACTAATGTATAAATAACCCTTGTCTCCAGTCCTCTTTCACTGCTGCTGTGCTGTGGCTTCCTGGTCTCGGCCCCAGTGTGTCATTAGATTTGGACCAGGAGCCCATCACCTACACTGCATCGACTGCTTCACGGGCCTTAATGTAGGTGCATGAATCCAGCTTTAGAGTTTCCTGTTTAAAACCCATTCACACCATGATACTGAATCTTTTAACGTTACGTACCTGAAAACAGTCCATCAACAGAAGAGCTGCAGTGGAAACAAACTTCACCTCAAAACATCTTTCTCAACAACACAGGATGTTTGCAAACACTCAGAAGTTCACAGCACTTCATAACTCCATAACTCCAGCTCTGTTTATCTCTAATAATATTTAGATGTATTTAAGATACGTGGAATTAAGTATTTGACTCAAAATTGAATTAACTATAGAAAATATCTGTGAAGGTTTTATGTCTTGTGTTTTTATTTCCATGAGGTGGGTGTTGTCACTTCAGGATTCTAGACATTCTTTGCTTTGTCAGTTGTTTCCTCCTTCACCTGTTGTTGTTGTTGTTACTTGATCTGATTCCAGCTTTTGTGTTTTTTAAGAGACTGTCCTCAGGCAGACTTTAGTACAAAGCTCAGGATAAAAGAAAGACTGACTAGGACTAGGAGTGGAAAGAGAGTTGGTAAAGTATGGTAACGTCACGACTGATGAGTGAAGTGTGGTCTTCAGAAGGAAGGAAGAATCTTCCACACAAAGCAGAGAGGTTTTCTACTGTAATCTGTGTCTTAGGGAAGCAGAGTTTCTCTTCAGGAAGATTTTACTTCAAGGTTCAGGTCAAAGGAAAGACTGACTGGGATTTAGGAATGGCCAGAGAGTCCATCAACAGGAAGACAGACCGCAAACCGAGTCCTAAGAATGGATACTGGACCATTTATCTGAGAAATGGAAATGAATACACGGTTCATAGTGACCCTGCTGTCCATCTCTGTCTGAAGCGTGGTCCTCAGAAGGTGGGGGTGTTTGTGGATCACGAGGAGGGTCTGGTCTCCTTATGACGTAGATGCTGCAGCTCTCCTCTACTCCTTCACTGGCTGCTGCTTCAATGACAAACTCCTCCCATTCTTCAGCCCATGTCGTAACGATGGAGGTAAAAACTCTGCTCCTCTGATCATCACTCCTGTCAGACACTGAGGAGATCATTATTTAAATGGAAAGATTTTCTTTGATTAACTTTAATAAATATATTTACTAAAAATGCAAGTGTGTAGGTAGAGTTGGGCGATAAATCGAATTAATTTGAGGTTTTGTTTTTGACCAGTGTGAAAAATGACTTGAGATTCATCCTCCACTGCTGTCATGCATGTCTCTGTACAGTGCTTCTCATTAATTATACAGACTGTGGCGGCGGCGACAGTCACAGCTGTGTGTAGTGCATACGTGGATTCTACAGCCGTCCGTCAGTTCACTATCAGCCGAAAATATTGTGGTGAGAGGTGGCTGTTTTCAGCCCAGAGCCTCTACAGTCACACAGGTCTGGATATGTGGGACTATCTGAGGGGTCATGACTTTGCTAATCCAGTAGTTAGTTAAGTGAGTAAGTGATGATGTACAGCAAACTGCATTTTTTGGCCATATCGCCCAGCCCTGCTGTAGGATGGATTTGAACTTTTAACGTATTTCATTCATATATTGTATTTGTATTTTTAATTTACACCTGTTGCTTGAACTGTTGGAACTGTTTAAACATGTATTTTTTTATTCAAATGTACATAAAGGGTCAAATTTGTCTAGGTTTGACAGATATTCTGAAGGTTTGTTCACTTGGTGGCCGGAGGTCAGAGTTCAAGTTCTGTGTTTTTGGATAGTGAACGCATCCGATCGAACTGACGGTTCTTGTTTTTAAATGATGTTGACAAGTTTATTGGATTTGTATGTTTTCAGAAAAATAGTTCATTAATATCAGTCTGTGTTTCATGTGTTGAGAACTTATTGACATAAATAAACACACAGAGATTTTGATGAGACTGCTTTTGTTCTGTATCTTCTCTGTGAAATATAATGGTCATTATAAAGGTTTATAACCTAATTAGACACTGTGATAATCAGACTGTAATTATCTGCTAAATAAATCTCTGGAACTTGATGATTGGAAAATTGGTATCAGTTTACAATAAGGGTCCCTAAATGGTTTAATATTAGGTTCTTAATTAGGTTGTAAACACTTAAACAGGGGGGCGGCACGGTGGTGCCCCCCCCCTGTTTAAGCGGTTACAGATAATGACTGACTGACACTTAAACAGGGACAACAGTGACCTGTTTAGTCCACATTACATTCACTGTTACAGATATCACTCAGCTTCCTTTGTTTTCTATGCCATCAGATGATATTTATTAATACATAACTGCCATTTAACCATCATCGGTATATCTTAATACTCTAAAAGTTCAATTTGGTGCATGAAATAAGAGAATAAAACGTGAGAAAAGTGCAGTGATTAGCATGCTAGCTAAATGAACATGTTCGAGCCGTGTGTAAGATGTTAAATAATGTTAAATATGGTTGTGTTTTATGTAAACTGGATGTGGTCTGAGTTACACAAGCGGTTCGGTATCAACTGGTGCTAGGTGGTAGCAGACATGCTAACACAAGTTAGCACTAATACTCATTTATTACAACTGTTTACTGACATAAACACTGGGTTAATTAAGAAAACAAAAAAGACTATAATGTTATGTTATGATCATGTTATTAATTATGAAGTATGAGATTGTGAGACAGTGCTTTACACTTTACAACAAGGCTCCCTTTGCCTTTTATACAGTAGTAACTCATTAGTAAGTGGTGTAACACGGTGGCTGATGAAGGGACAAGATGAAGTAAAGTGAAGACTACATGTGAGATTTAACAGAAATGTGAAACATGGCGTCACGGTCAACAACAGTGGTTGTTTGGTTGGTTGTTTACTACTTCTGTCTTTAATGAGGAACCAGTTAGGGTTCAGAAGGGGTTACATTCATTTATTTAACTCAAATACAGTGATTAGTGTAATTTTACATGTACATCATATCGTACTGTTTAAACTCCTGGTCCGTTTACAGCAGTGATGTGCTTTTAATTTGAAATCTATTTCCTGGTTCGTTTATTTTGAAGCTCTGGCCGGAAGCTGTGTTTAGCGCTAGCTTGAAGCTAACTTCACAGTGTTGATGATGCTGAGGAGAGAGCATCCTCCTCTGCGGCTCCTCGTCCCGCCAGGCCCTGTGTCGTGGCAGATGTGATGAAATCCTATTATTTGTATCATTACTGCTGTATATTACCGTGAGTGCAGGCTGCTCCCGGTGCTCTCCGGTGTGACGGCCGCTCAGCCATGGTGGATTTGTCCGAAAGCGGCGCAGTGTCACCCGGACACGGCAGACACGGACAGGGCTCCGGCTGCGGCAATAACGGCAGAAAAACGTCGAAAAAGTCGCGGACGAGACGAGGAAAGCGTGGACGGAAAAGAAGGAATAAAAAGAACAACAGAAACAACAAAACACCGCCGCCGTATTTACCACCGGAGGTAGCTAACCGAGCTAACGAGTCCTTTAGCCGCCAGGGGATTAACGGGACGTCCAGCTAGCTAGTAGTGACGCAAACCCAGCTAACCGCAGCAAACAGCGGCAAACAGCGGCAAACAGCGGCCACAGTCTTAGTTAAAACACACTAATAAAGTATTTAGAGCATGACACGGACATACTGTTAGTGTACGTCAACGTTAGAGCTGATTAAAAAAACCCTAAGCCTGAATATCTGCTGTTTTTCACACGTTGGGAAAACGTCACTCCAGATCCCATTAAAATATCAGACAATTCATACTAAACTTTCCCGATTAATAAAAAAACACAGGTCACAACGGCTGATTAAACACAGTTTCAGTAGTAACTATACCCAAGTAATAATTCGGCGTATATTCCAATAAAGGTCTGTGTTTAGTTTATTCGTTATAGCCTCCAACATTTACAGGTGTCTTATAGTTTTCTCTAGATCTGATTAAAGGGTTAACCCTAACCATAACCACTGGTTTAAATATGTGTTTTATTCGAATGAGTACTTTTTACCAGTAAACATAACGGTCTGAGTGAAGCATTAGGTGTCGAGCTTTAATTTGATGATTTAACTTCCTTAAGGTAAACCTTAAATTAAGTCATGTTTAAATTATAGTGTTAAATATGAGGACAGGAGACCAGACTCAACCCTGTTGCTCATACAGTCACGATGAACAGTTTCATGTCAGTCCATCAATGTTAAAGAACATTTCTGTTCCGTTTAAACCTGAGTGAACGTTGAGACAGTTATTTGTAGTTTTAAATTACTTGTAAAAACATAACAATACATAACTTCTTTATGGTCAAAACATATGATGAACAAACTATGATGATGACAAGATGTTTGTTCAACATCAAAATATTCATAGTAAAATTAAGTAAAACAACAAAACACCCAAGTAAATAATCATCGACATCAACTGATATGAACGTTTTTGTCACAATAACGTCCGTCCAGACCCGGCAGCTGTTTGGAAATCAACCTTTAAACTCAGTCTAAATCTGTCACATGTATGTTCTGCTCTGTTAGACCTGACTTTTATCAGGCTCATGGGATTTAAAGGGAAAAAAATAAGTGTACATTTAACTCATAGAACAGAAATATCAAATACTCAAAAGAAAAGAAAGGACTTTGTTTCTAAACACTTTATATTATTATATTAATGTTAAACATGTCAAGGAAATGAATTCATTTTAAGGTAAATCATCTCGATGAAAAACCTTCATATTTGACTGAACGTGAAACAGACATCGTTTGTATTTTTTGTGAAGTTACCTGTTGTATCCTTATCGTTCACCTGTAAACACACACATCGTCACCGTGGTTTCAAACATCTTACGGTCACTTCTCACTACAGTTAAATCTGTGACTGCTCATGTTTTAAAGTGAACAGATGGACGTCAGGGCTGTTTATAAAGGTTCATCATAGATACAGGACGTTTCCTCGTCCATCTCTGGGTCTGAAGTGGATCTTTTTACCGATGGTTGTTAACGTCATCTGTTCTTTGTGTTTACAGGCTGAAGAAGGAAACATCGAGTACAAGGTAACTGACTTCTTCCTTCTCTGATTTACACTTTGACAAAGCATTGAAATGTTGGTTATGACGACGGCCTCTGTGTCGCAGCTGAAGCTCGTCAACCCCACTCAGTATCGCTTCGAGCATCTGGCCACGCAGCTCAAGTGGCGTCTGCAGGAGGGTCGCGGCGAGGCCGTCTACCAGATCGGGGTGGAGGACAACGGCCTCCTGGTCGGCCTGACCGAGGCCGACATGAAGGCCTCGCTCAAGACCTTGAAGAGGATGGCGGAGAAGTAGGTCACCTGCTGTTTTAGAGTCTGTCTGAGGACGTTCAGATCAGTGTTTGGTGTCGGTTTTGGGTTTAAATGTATAAAGGAACATAGAGGTCATACGGTCGACGTGTCCAGACCCGAACCCGATCCAGAAGACAGGTCTCAACCAAACAAAGCCGACCGGCTTGTGTTTTAGCTCCAGGAGCGACAGCAATAAGAGCATGACTGAAAACTACAGTTACATATGGAACTAAAGTTAAAACATTAATACTGTGTTGTTTAAAATGAAGACAAACTTGTTTTCTTTGCATTATTCAAGGTCTGAAAACACAGCATTTTGTTTTAGTTGTCATTTTTTGTAAATAAATGTTCTAAATGACAACATTTTTATTTAGAATTTGAGAGAAATATGTCAATACGTTGTGGAATAAACACACCCTGATCACTGCACAAACTGTAAAAATTTCACAAAGGACGAGGTAACAAAAAATAAGGAACATGTTGAAAAGATTGTCAAATGTTTTCAGTGTTTCCTTCAGCTTCTAAGAAGTCTGTGTTAGTTAAAATGATGACTGTAACTAAAGCAGAGTTTGTTCTTTGCAGGTTAAGACATTAAACGGGCTGCACTGGTGCATTATGGGATGTCAGTTGTCACGTTTGTGTGATCAGGTTTTACTTCCCGTCTGTTTAATCAGAGTCGGCGCTGACATCACTCTGCTCAGAGAGAGGGAGGTGGACTACGACTCGGACAGAAACACCCGCAAAATCGCAGAAGTCCTGGTTCGGAAAGTTCCAGATGATCAGCAGGTCAGAGTCCGACTTGATCCGAGTTCTTCTCTCTTTGTTTAAACCAGGTTAAAATGTGAATTCTGATTCTGAAAACGTGATCCGTGTGCTCAGTTCCTGGACCTGCGGGTGGCCGTTCTGGGGAACGTGGACTCGGGGAAGTCGACCCTGCTGGGCGTCCTGACGCAGGGCGAGCTGGACAACGGGCGAGGCCGAGCGCGACTCAACCTCTTCAGACACCTGCATGAGATCCAGACCGGACGCACCTCCAGCATCAGCTTCGAGATCCTGGGCTTCAACAGCAAAGGAGAGGTGAGCGAATGTGGACTCTGGAGGGTTTTCTGAGGTGGCGTCATGCTTCGTGTTGTTAGCTTAAAACTATGCATTTTTGCATAATTTTGGACCAATATTTAGACAGAAGATTAATGAAATAAACACTATGTCCACAGTATAAAACCAGGACTAGTGACAGCGTCTGCAGCTCACTGAGTCACTGTAATGAGTCGATTCCTCTCAGCATCCTGTTCTCTGACCGTTCGTGTCATTTCTGATCTGATAGATTTTATGTTCAGATGAACGTCATTAATGTCTGTAAAGGACTGATCTTAGTGTGTCTGTGAACTGCGACAGGAGCTCATAATAGACCGTCTGGATCATGTTTTTCTGAGTTTTCTGAGGCTGCAGTGAGTGTTTGTGGTGGCGTTTATGTCTCAGGTCGTGAACTACAGCGAGTCTCGGACGGCCGAGGAGATCTGCGAGAGCTCCTCCAAGATGATCACCTTCATCGACCTCGCCGGACACCACAAGTACCTGAAGACCACCATCTTCGGCCTCACCAGCTACTGCCCTGACTTCGCCATGTTGGTGGTGAGCGCCAACACTGGCATCGGTGAGTCGCAGTCACA
>JAPQRN010000001.1:22916497-22935202 GCA_037367275.1 Coranthus polyacanthus
GGCCTCACCAGCTACTGCCCTGACTTCGCCATGTTGGTGGTGAGCGCCAACACTGGCATCGGTGAGTCGCAGTCACACGCGGGGCCTGTAGGGGGCGGCGGCGCTCGGACGAGACTGTGTTCACAAAGAAAAGCGATGAAGAGAGAAAGAAAAAAAGATAAAGAAAGAAAAAAGTGAGAAACAAAGTGAGAAATCAGATGTTCTAGTGGTAAATAAAAAACTAGAGGCAACGAATCAGATGAGGACAATAAATAAATAAATGAATAAATGTTGGTAGTAGAAAGTATGAGTATGGGTTTCTGGGTAATGTAGTAAACGTCTCCCTGTCCTCCATGCAGCCGGTACGACCCGGGAGCACCTGGGCCTGGCCATGGCTCTCAAAGTTCCCATCTTCATCGTGGTCAGTAAAGTGGACCTGTGCTCCCGCGGCACCGTGGAGCGAACGGTCCGGCAGCTGGAGCGAGTCCTGAAGCAGCCGGGCTGCAACAAGGTCCCGATGGTGGTGTCGAACCCGGACGACGCCGTGACGGCTGCGCAGCAGTTCACGCAGAGTGCATGGTGGGTAAAACATCACAGACCTTCTCACTCCACCTGATCAGATCCATAATGAACTAAACGCTGGTTTTGAGACAGTGAGCATTTGTTTTCATTTCCAGCAGCTCAACAGTCTGTCATGAAGATGAACACGTGACCTTTATGTCTCTGTTCTTTATGTAACAGTTAAACTCAATAAGTGCATCTCAAACCTCCGGCATTGCGGCATTTATGTTTGCGTATGTTTTGTGTGTCAAAGCTGTGGTTTGAACCTGGTGTGTAACAGCTGTGTGTGTGTTTGCAGCATCACGCCCATCTTCACCCTGTCCAGTGTGTCTGGAGAGAGTCTGGACCTGCTGAAGGTTTTCTTAAACATCCTGCCTCCTCTGAGCAACAGCAAAGAGCAGGAGGAGCTGATGCAGCAGCTCACGGAGTTCCAGGTAAAAACACACAAAGCACACACATACACACATGTATGGTATCGGACGGGTTTCAGGTAAGTCACAGCCTGTTTCCTGATGCATCCTGGGAAGATGAGGAATAATGGTAATACTTTGTGGCATTTTACACAAAACGCCACAGATTAGGATGTTTTTGGAATTTGGAAACATGGACATAAAATGAAGTGAATGTAAAGGAAGGTGTTTCTGGATGTGTTTCCAGGTGGATGAGATTTACTCAGTTCCTGATGTGGGGACGGTGGTCGGAGGAACTCTGTACAGGTGACAACAGCCTCCAAGTGTCATTCATTCAGTCACGGTTTACACTGTATCTATACTGAGACGTTTGCAGTTTGTCTCATCACGTGTCCGGTTCGGCTGAAATTAATACCTGAACTGGCTTTAGGATTGTGTGAAGAAGCAGAAGTGGTCTTACGGCGTTAGCTCCCAGCATGCCTCAGTGTCAGGCTGTGTGTGTTTCAGCGGAGTGTGTCGGGAAGGCGAGCGGCTGGTGGTCGGTCCCACCGACGAGGGCCGGTTCCTGCGTCTGAAGGTGGGCAGCATCCAGAGGAACCGCTCGGCCTGCAGGGTCCTGAGAGCCGGACAGGCCGCCACGCTGGCTCTGGGGAACTTCGACCGCTCTCTGCTGCGGAAGGTCAGAGGTCACACCTGATCTTCTAAACATTATCAGTTCGATTCCCGGTCTACGTAGTTCGCTCCTCATCATCTCTGCCTGTGGTTTCTGTCTTGTTCAAAAGCCTCATCGAAGCCTGTGTGACTCACAGATCGTTGTCCTGTGGCGTTGCAGACTGAACAGATAAAACAAACCTGCAGCCTGTCATCACTCAACACGTCACAGTTCAGTCAGTACGTCTACTTTACAGGAGTGAAAATGAGCTTTGAGTTAAAGTGTGGATATGACACACATCAGGTCACACAGAGTCAGTAAAGGTCTACTTGAGTCTGTCTGATGCCACGGTGGGGTTTTACCAGAGAAAACCACTGCCTTAAAGGCCAGCGTACAGAACGGGAATCCATCGAGCTTTGGTGCCACCTACTGGACAGTTTAGTCTGTTATAAAGTCAGCTTTTCAGCCACTCAGACGTCAGACTGTCCTTAATAATGAATCAGAAGAAATCTGTACCTGCAACAAATGAATGTCAGTTACTTAAAAATCATCCCTTTTATAGAGAAACAAGAAAAGACAGAATGAAAAATCTTTGTGTTTCCAGACTAGTGACCTAAGGATGAATGGAATAAATGTGTTGTTTTTGAAATTTGAGGTTTGTGACAGAGTGATGGTCAAAGAAAACATTTAGAAACAATTAAAACTACCATTAAAACTACTCACGTACATAATATACATGTTTGTAGGTTTAGGGTGAGGATGTGGAAAAGGATGTGAAAAATGTACAAAAATCCTTGGATTTCGAGTCCAGAAACAGCTTTTAAATGGTGTTTTAAATGGAAAATGTGTAGAAACCCTGAGCTTCATCAAACTTGACATATTGAAATCATTGATTCCTTTACTTTTGGTGTGAAGGTACATGTTAACATGTGTGTGTCTGTTTGTGAGTGTATTTGTGTGTTTCCTGTTGACCCGTGTGCTGCAGGGCATGGTGATGGTCAGTCCCAAGATGAACCCCACCATCTGCTGTCAGTTTGAAGCCGCCATCGTCCTGCTCTTCCACGCCAAGACCTTCCGTCGGGGGTCACAGGTCACCGTGCACGTGGGCAACGTCCGTCAGACGGCCACGGTGGAGGGTCTACACGGGAAGGTCAGCGCATGGATGCGAAGCGTGACACTGGCTCTATTCAGTCTTCATTTTTATGGAGTCGTTCAGTTTGGTTTTTGATTGAGTTTAGTTTGAGTTAGTTTTATGAGTGGAAAAGTAGTTTTAGTTAGATTTTTATTTAAATGAACTGACTAGTTTTAGTTGAGTTTCTCTTGAGTATTTATTGATTAATAGAAGCTGAAAAATGTCTGATGAAGGGATGAACTGACATTAAATATGATTTTACCAGAGCGTTCATTAAAAGGTCCATGTTCTTGTTCAACATGAACCATTAACACTGGATGAAAAACCAAAACCAAGCTGATTCTGTCTGACACATTCTCTTTAGTTTTAGTTCGTATTGTTCATTATGGTTTTGATGTCTTGATATTTTTATTTTACTTACAGTTAATTTTTCACTTCTAGTTTTAGTTTTCATTAACTATGATGCACCTGGTTTGTTTTTCTTTAATGTTTGTGATTGGTTCTCCTTCAAATGCCCTCGTCGCCACGTGACCCCTCCGTCATGTGACCCCGTCATGTGACTGCATCATGTGACTCCTCTCTCTGCTGCAGGACGAGCTGCGAACAGGTGAACGCGCCGTGGTCCGGTTCCGCTTCATCAAACACCCGGAGTACCTGCGACTGGGCGCCAAGCTGCTCTTCAGGGAAGGAGTCACCAAAGGTATCGGCCACGTCACCCGCCTGCTGCCCACCTCCCAGAACCAGGACCAGAACCAGAACCAGGACCAGAACCAGAACCTGCAGGAGCACTAGAGGCCTCGCACATGGACAGATGTGGATCCCTGTGAGAACTCTGGACCCCGATCGGGGGAATTAATCCGCCGTCGCCGCCGTCGTCATCATCTTGGTCTGCAGCTCAATCTGCTGCTGCCGTCCATGTCGCGTGTTAAATCTGACTTTAAAGCAGCTTAATCTGATGTCGTGTCACAGATTGATTTAAGAGGCTCCTTCTTCTGCTGTCATGAGACGACAGACGGATTACTTTGGATTTGAGGAATGCTTTTCCAACGGCCTCCGGTCTTGATGTAGATTTATGACACCGTCCTCCATCTCCACACGTTCAAACTCATGGTTTTAGGAAAACCTGTGCATCCTGTCAGACTTTCAGACCACGAAGGTGGTTTTGCATGATTTAAGTCACTGCAGGGCTTCTTCTAAAAGACTCCAGACCAGAGTCCTGCAGAGGTTTGTCTTTTAGTTAGTTCAGAACAGAAACAAGTAATTTGTGCTCTTGAATCAGCACCATTTTATGTCAAAGGAAATGAATGAACAGGTTATTATCAGTGTTTCGGTCATGAGTTCAGATCAGTAGATTTTATCTTGATCTTCACACACGTGGAGTTCATCTTTTAGTGAAGAGTTTATTGTTTTTTATCCTGTTACCTCAAGATAAAAGCACTTGTTTTCTTGTGATAACAGCTTAATTTATCTCAATACTTTGGGGAAAAAAAAACACAGATTACTCGATAACATGAGATCATTTATCACGAGAACAAACCTGTCTGTGTTGGACCTTCACAGAGGTCGAGTCTGATTGATAATAGATCTCTGATAAAATAATAGTAATAAAAGAAAATTATCCTTTGTTATGTCGAGATAACAAAACACTTAACCTATTGTCATTATCCTTGGGACTTTTGCTCGTAGTGGAGTATTTTCACGGTGTGATTTGACGACTTCCTGTTACAAGAAAACAAGTTTTGTTACACTGATGCAACAAAATTAACTCGTGAAGTTGAGACCACATTTATATATTACTATATAAATGTGTATTTTAATCCAAAATCCAAAGATTTAACTTCTAAATAGTGTCCAGTTTGAGTTTCTTTAGGTTTGTTCTGGTTCTGACAGAAACGTGGACGTATGTGCAGGTGTTTCAGGGTCAGTTTGTTCTTCTGTGATTCACGTAAATGACTCAGTTCATTGAGGTTCTAGAGCTTACATTGGAGTACATTTGTGTGGTTTGCAGTCAGGAGTAGAGTGCCTTTCAGGACGCTCATTTAAAAGCACAAATTACTTCTTTACATGTGAGAACACTTTCACAAAGGAGCGGCTTCGGGTGGATTCGACTCGATTGTTGGATTAATTAGGATTTTGGACAGATCTGAAACTATCTGCTTTGTTCTTTCTGCACTTTATTCAGTTTTAATGGACGTGAGGGGACGTCCTGCCTGACATTTTCCAGCTTTCAGTGGGATATGGAGCCACAGTCGGGTCCGTTTGGATTCTAGAGAACTGGATCCTGATGTACAGTACATGTGCTTGGGGACCTAGTAGTCTATAGTTTTTTCCTGCCTTACATTCACTTTGTTGAGATTCTTGTCCGTCAGCCCTTAACCTCTGGGTACGTTTGAACCTGAACATCCGTGGACTGACAGAAACGGCACATCTCCAGTTGTCTGTTCATGTTCAGTGATACTAGAAGGTGGTTCGGTTCCCGGCAGCGTTCTGCGGCTCCATTTACTCTGCATGCTCAGACTGACTTCAGATATGAACCTTGTATCCAGTGAAGTGTTTTCCGTTCTGAGGTTCTGTGCAGTCGTGACCCGTTACCCATCGAATGTACTCTCCGTGGGTCCTGTGTAGCTTTTCAGATTGCTTACTGCTGACTTTGCACTTTGTATTCAGATTCTGCATGTGCGTCGATCTGCGGCGTTTGAACGCCTCGTCAGCCGATTGTGCAGAGAGGTCAGAGGTCACAGTGAGACGACCGCCGGCTGATTGACCCGTTGGTTTCCTCCTGACCGTCCCTCGACTTCATGAATTAACTGTGACAAACAATCGTCTGCCTGTTGGATTTTAACAACTGGAGAGAATTTACAGCTGTGGAAATAATTATTATCCTGCCTGTGATTTTCTGTAGAAATTCAATAAAACATCCCTTCAACAACATGACCTTTTGATTCTGTTTGTGTAATATTAATGGATTCTATTTGGATTTTGCCATCGTTCATTTAATACAGATCATTTCTTTACTAAATGTATAAAGCTAACGTTTCAAACTCCTGATGGTTTGGGTCACAGTGGTGTAGTAATTATTTCCAAAGCTGTCGATGATCAACATAAGGGTGTAACGTTCACACGTGGATGTATTTGTGTCATATTGTGTATTCCTGTTCTTTTGAATGGAAAGCTGCTCGTTGGCGTTATGATTAATATGAAATATGATTTGTTTTACGTGTTAGAAAATGCTTCCTGTCATCGTTATTAAGCGTTGATGGCACTTCTGGGATTTAAAGAAAATTAATATAAATGTTACCTTTGATTTTAACAGTCATAAGAGAGAAGACATTAGTTTTTATATCTTCATCTTTAAGGTAACAGCAGCTACCACATGTAGCAAGCTAACTTTAGCTAATGTCAACTAGCAACGCAGCAGCTAACGTTAGCTAGTGAGCTAAAGTCAGCTAACGTTAGCTAGTGAGCTAAAGTCAGCTAACGTTAGCTATCAAAGTAACAGCAGTTCTGTCTGCGTTGTCTGTTCTGAAGGTTTACATTTATTTATTTGTCCCTGAATAAACAAATCAACAAATACATAAACAAGCCAAGCACAGTGTTCCAGTTCAGACCGAGGGGAAGAAGGTTAAAGTTGTTCTCAAAAAACGTTTGTGTTTATTCAATTAAAGAAAATGTAGCTAATCTTCTATTTCATTAGTGTAATGACACTCTACAAAAATACATATATTTAATGAGAAATAATGTGAATCTTCTATTTCATCACTAGTAAAAACAAAGGTAACATTACTTTGATTGAACCGACAACACATTTAACTTGAAATACTGGTGACAGAGGTTGAACTTCAACACGTGTAAAACAACCTGATCTGGATTTGTTTAACACAGTTTCAGGTATTTAAAGAAAATAATGTCCTAAAAAGTCTGAAATTTAAGCCTCAAAATGTCTCCTTTGTACTTTTGATTCATGTTTTCATACCATTGAATCTGAACGACAGGGATCCACAAAAGGCAAAACAATACCAAAACAATTCAAATTATTAAACCCAAAGAGATATGAGACAAACTCCTCAGACAAAGTCGAACACTGTATCTGCTGATAAATGTAAAAGGGTTTATTAACTTGCGGCAGTTAAACAACGTTCTGTTTGGATCAACAAGTCTCTTACATTCTTTGTGCCGAGGCTAAAAAACTAACAAACAGACAGAGGTCCAGTTAAAGTTCAGAGAACAAACCGTCTCCTTTTAAAACCGTGTCTTGTGTCCAGAGTCTTTTCCGTTTGCGGCTCCTCTGGCCATCGCAGGCTCTTTTATTTTGGCGGACGTGGACTAAGCCAGGCTCCTCTGCCGAGGCCTGATCCGCAGATACAGCTGCAGAAGGAAAGGCCAAAGAGTTTGTCATTAAAAGATAACACTGAAGCACAGAGCATTAAGCCGCTTGAGTAACGGGATTCTCAGAGCTGCTTTAAACCTGATTCAAACACACGAGCAGAATGAAAACTCAAGTCTTATTCCCTTCACTCATTAAAGATTAGATTCTTCTGCATGTCCTGAGTGGACGGTCAGAGTAAAGAAAAGAGGATTCAGAAGCTTTTACACAGTCAGTCTGGAAGAAACACCGACTATGTTCGTGGGTTTTTAAAAGCACGTATAAAGAGAATACAAGTTAAAAGACAAAACCAAAAAAAAGGCTTTTCTCATAATTACCAGATGATTGTTTTTCTGTTGTGCTTTGTGCCTCCATAGTTTAAGGACATCTCAGTGAACATCTTACCCCCAGCAGGTTTCGGGGGATGTAGCCCTCCTGGTCTCCACATCGCGCCCACCACCACTCCGTCTCCACGTCGTTGTCCCGTCTCAGCACCGTCATGCAGTCGCCTTCGCTGAAGCCGAGCTCGTCGTCGCTCTGGGGTTCATAGTCCCACAGCGCGTACACCACGCCGCGATTCATCACACCCATCTTCTCCTGAACGCCTGCAGGAAACAGTTAGGAGAACTTACAAACTGTGGTCTTCCTTCTTTAAGTGGTCCCTCTGGGACTCCATCTCCGCTTGAAGTCCATCTTTGAACTCTTGGTGGATCCTTAAGAATACTGACCGCCACCGCGATCCCTGACCCTCGTTCAGGGACACCCTTAAACAGGCCCTAGTAACCCCAAAGAACCCAGAACTTCTCACAAGCCTTAAAGCTTCACGATGGACCCTGTGACCCCTGTTTCTTCCCTTATTTAAGAGAAAAAGCTTAACTTTCTCTTCTTTAAGAAGATAGTTTCATTCAAACACAAACATCTCCTTGAACTTCCTATAAATAACCCCAAAAAAAACCTTTTTATGAAAACCATTCTGTTCTTTCATACAACTGATGAAACCTTGACAGCCTCCTTGAAAATCCTTTTGGGTCTCCATGGAACCACCTTAAAGGTCCAAAACCATCTGAAAGACCCTCATCATGGTGCCACAGAATCCTGCTACAGGTCTCAAATGGATGCTGGAGCACTGGTGGACCTCACAATGTGGGTTTAAGTTACAGACATTTGAGAAGCCCTGCTCTAAATGATCGACAGTGGGATGTGCTGTGTCGTTTCTCACCGTAGAGGAAACTGGAGCACTGTGCGTATCCGTCCTCCATCTCCTCACACTTGTCAGCAGCCGTCTGCATGTCGCTGTATGTGGAGGCGAACACGGCCGCGCCCGACTCCACCAGGAACTTACAGACCTGAACATTGTTACAGGAGGCGGCGCAGTGCAGGGGAGTCCTGAAGACCAGCAGGAGGGTTTGGAAATGACACACACTGAATCTCATATTGAACACAGTGACCATCCACCATTTTAACAATCATGTTTTGCCTCATCTGTAGAATACAATACGGTAGATTTGTAGAACTCGTGATCAGTCTCAAGGCCACTTCTCATCCCTAAATCAACCACATTTTTACCTAGTCTCAGTTTGGACTTCAACACTGCCCTCAGAAGACAAGACATTTGTAGGTGAAACACTTATAAAAAGGCAATGTGTGGGTTCTTGTTAAGACCCATAGAAGGTGGAAAGGTTCTGAATAGAAGAGAGGGTTCAAAGACAAGCCAAAGAACCTTATCTGGTTCTAACTAGCACCTTTATTTACCTAAGAGCGTTGACTTTGAGGTATTTCTGTTCAGACTCACCAACCGTCGCTGTCGGCAGCGTTAACATTGACTCCAAACTGAACTAGGAACTTGACGATTTCAATGTGACCGGCGCAGACGGCATTGTGCAGCGCCGTGATGCCTTCATCGTTTGGCATGCTGGGATCATCCACCTGCAGGACACACATGTTCATCTTTCTGTTGCTCATATATTCAGGATTAAATCTGTTGATTTCATGTGAGACCAAAAACAGAGTAAGACCAGAAAGCGATGGGACTCACGTCGTAGATGACCCTCTGGACGAGGTCGTACTCTCCCTCTAAAGACGAGTCCAGCAGCAGAGCCAGAGGGTTAAATTTAACACGAATGCTGTGGTCGATCTGGTCTGAACCGGCTTTACGGAGGATCGACTTCTTACCCTGAAACACAGAAATAGGAAGATAGAGTTACCTCTCATCATTTTCAGCAAAAAATTTGCAGATCTGAACAATTTTCTTCTTTTTACCTGTTTCACGTTTACACAAGAGTTTATTAATCCAGAATATAATCTACACATTAATCCAGAATGAAAACCGAACACTCACCGGTGGCACTGTGACCTGTCCAGTGACCTCCGGCGGCTGCAGGTTGATGATGTCGTCTCCTGGCTCCGCCTCCCCAGAACTGGGGTACGGTGGGGGCGGGTAAGGGGGGAAGTTCTCTACAAAGAGCTCATGAGGGGCCAAAGCAGACTTAGTGGTTTCCTCCTCCTCTTCCTGGTCTTGGTCCTCTGGAGGAGGCGGCAAGGAGCAGCAGGAGGCGGGGTCAGGGAGCGGTACGCGAGGGGGCAGAGGGGGCGGAGTCAGGCTTTCCTCTGGACTCTCAGCCAATGGCTGGTCCTCGACTCTGGACGTCAGTTGAGGCTCAGCTCCGCCCCTCCCGTCCTCACTGAGAGTATAGGACCCGGCTGGACTGACCGTGTCCATGGGGATAGTTTCCATGGCAGCTAGCGTGGTCTTCTGGTAGAGTAGTTTCTGGATGTTGGGGCCCCCGGGGGCCTCGGGCTCGGTGATGGAGCTGCGTTTCTTCAGGGGCCGGGGGGCATGGTGCAGCCGGCGTCGCAGGGCCTCCAGGTCGGCGTCGCTAGGGTTCCTGTGGGGGTTGGACAGGAAGGGGAGGAGCTTGGTGGGACTGAGCGGTCGGGGGTTGGAGCGTTCTGCCATCTCAGCTCCAACACCTTCACTGTTACTGGGACAACTGCTGTCGACCTCGCTCCCATTTGACAATGAAGACCCAGAGTTCATAGCGAGGCTGTCGGCGCTGACAGACTGCTGCCCCCCGCTGGCTGGGAGGACCGGTTTACCATAAACTGTAGAGGAGACATCAGAGGAAACATCATGAGGTAATAGAAAATGAAAAGACATGGAAATGAGTCGTGTACTTTGTACACTGCACTGTGGTTAAACGTAGCGATGCCTACATGTCCCTGTCAAATGATTTAAAAAGTAAGTAACAATCATTAGTGTGAGTTGTAGTGACGTACCTCGTGATGTGTTTGTGCCTCGGGGCTGACTCCGGGGCAGCGTTCCCTGACCCGGTTGGTATCCCTTCCCCGGTGCGGTCTGCTGGGTGTACATGGAGTAGATGGACGAGGCCGCCACCGTCTGCGGCTTCTGCAGCACGGGGGGCAGGGCCTCTGAGGGGTCGGGCGTGTAGGGACGCACGGCGGCGGCCGGCGGACTCTCCTGCTTGGGGGGCAGAGGGAGGGTGTGGCTGTGACTGGACAGGGGCCCTGGAGCTCTGAGGTGACCCCCGACTGGTCGCACCTTACCGGGGAAGGTCCCAGTGCTGTAGGAGAAGGCCGGGGGGCCAGAGGAGGAGAACGGTTTGGGTTTACTGGGGACCGGAGGTGGTGCCGCCATCTTGGACAGAGATTTACCTGAAACCTGAACAGAGAGAACACAAACATGGACAATTAACTCACAGATACCGTCAAGTATTTTTATTAAAACCATTTGAACTAAAAATAAACTCAAATCAAAGACTGAAGAAGAAGAAAATCTACTTCACATTCAGATTCCCTCTAAACTGTAAAATAAACACTGACTGAACAGTTGTGAAGAATCACTTGTGATGCTAATGTTAAAAACATTATGCCTCATATTTTGTTGCAAACACAGTCACTGCTTTGCTTTAGTTGTAAGAGAATAATTTAACATAATCCAGGATTTTGAGTTCACATCCTCACTCTGTAAGGGTTTGGTTTAAATAGTTAAACCCTATTACATACTAATATATACATAACAGATATAACACGTACTAAGCCTCATACATTGTGAGTTGTGGACTTTGTGCATTAAACCAAAGCCTGGTATCTATGACTAAACCTAAACCATAAACTGGAAAACGGTTCTGTTGGTGGAAAATGTAATACGTGTTACATTTATGTTCAGGATGAAGGAAACAACGTCAGTTAAAAACATTTAAATACTGTGTTTAAATGAAGTGTAAGTGTTGTGTTTCAGCTGCGGTCACATGGTCAGAAACACGTGAAGACAAAGAGTCACGTGTTTCATGATGATCTCATTTTTAAATACAAACATAACTCAAACTGAAGAGAAATTCATCCAAGTTGTTTAAAATGTTCATTTTGTTTTCAAAAGTAATAAAATAGTTAGTTTGTGTAGAATTGTAAATCACGGTGGGAAGTGGTTCTAATAATCAGTCTTATACTTTGGAATCTTCTTCATTCGTTTCTTTCAGTTTGTTTTTTCATGAATTGACTGGTTTTAGTTGAGGTTTTAGTTTTAGTGTTAGTTTAACTTTTTCAGGTTAAAGCCTTGATTAACGGAAGCTGAAAAAGGTCAAATGACAGAATGTCTGACATCAATGATCATTTATAAAACCGTTGTTTATTAAAGCTCCATTTTGTACAAAGACACTTTATGCTAGTTCATCATGATCAGAATTTTACCTGATTTTCTGTTTTCATGTTTATTTCCGTTGACAGATGTATTTTTTCAGTTTGAGTCTTTTATTTCCTATAATAACTCTGTAATGAACATGTAGTGTTTTATTACAACAGAACAGGATTTGGAGTCTGTTGGTACCTGAGTCTCCCTGAGCAGGTTCTCAGCGATGTGATTGGTCCGTGAGGGGACAGGGGGCGGGATGTCGGACCCGGAGGGACCCTTCTGGTCTGAGAGGGTCTCACCACCTGCAACAGAGACACCGGTTATGAGCACCACACCGTCCGACCTGAGGCGACTCGAAACACAACCGAGTCATCAAATAACACATAAAATACCTCATTAATGTCAGGGAACCTTTTTACACAAGCATCGGTGAAATCCTGGACTGACCTGAGAAGCGGCAGCCGAGGCTGGACATACGAGGCAGAGTGGACGAGTGGCCGTGACCTGAGCTGGACTCGGTCAACGAGCTGCTCCAGTCGCAGAGTTTGGTTATTTTGGACGTGTTGAAACCTGTGATGAACAGAAACACAGTTTGACTTAATCAGACTCAAATACAGAAGATTTGAAATGATTCAAGTGTTTTCGTTGTGGCCTTCGATGTTATCTCGTTATATTGGATCTTGAGGAGGATCTGTACCTGAGGCGGGTTTGGCGGGTCTGGGCGGCGGCTTCATGGATGAGTCAGGCATGGGCAGCGTGGCGGTGCCGTCAGGGTACGCCGGCTTCACCAGAACCTCCTGCCGGGCCGGAACCAGAGGCCCCTGACAGCCTGCAGAGGACGACTGGATGTAGGGCCCCACCGCCGCCACTCTGGAGCCGACGCCGAGCTGAGGGGCCACGGCGTCTGACGGGACCTGCAGGGACCGGATACCCGTTTAGACACTGACGCTGGTTTGTCTGTGTTTTCTACAATGTCTGCTCTCATTATGTCAGAATATTATCAATAAGGTCTGAAATGATAAATGCTTGTAGGACAGTGGAGTTTGAAACTGACGGGCAGGTTTTCCTTCTGCTGCAGCGCCGCCTTCTTCTTCCACAGCCGCTGTCGGAGCTCGGCCAGACGCCGGTCCATCGCCACCACCTCCAGGTTCCTCTTGTTCAGACTGTCTCTCTGCTGCTGCAGACGGACACTCTGATCCTGGTTCAGCTTGTTCCTCAGCTGAGAGGTCAGGGGTCATTTACAAACAGATCATATTAAAGGAAAGTCCTACAAAAAGCCAACAAAGTAACTGATAGAAAGACGTGATAAAAAACCTGTGAACATTTATTTTATTTATTTCGTGTTCACTTGTATATCGACAGGTATGTGGCATAGATTGTTGCCACAGACAAAAGCATTTATAGCCTAAGCTCATTTGCAATGCCCGTCCCTAGCTGGGCTTTTAAAATCCATAAAACTCAACAACATACACGAGGACTGTATAAAATACAAACTCAAACACAGCAATTCACGACACACAGACAAACTGGATGACAATAAAACACCATAAAACAAGGAGCAGTGAGTTATTCATGACAACATGACTGGTCCCTCTTTGAAAACAGACACGAACGCTGAAGTCAACTACGACTCCCAGGGTGCATTTCACCAACACACGACCAATACAGAGCTGCTCAGTTACTGCTCAGCTCAGTGGGAAATGGAGGGAAAACTTCATTCAGTTCACTGTGAAATTCAGTAACCATGGCGAAGGCAGTGTAGTGTTGAGAATCTACAGCACTGAACCTTTAGTTATTCCAAATGTAAATGTACATGACGGAGACGACGCAGGTGAAACGTGGTTACCTGCAGCTCCTTATAGAGGCGCTCCAGCTCCGCCGAAGAAGAGGAGGAGGAGGAGGAGGGGTTATGGATGTGAGGAGGAAGAGGAGGCTCCAGTCGGCTGCTCCTCAGCGCCTCCAGCTGGTCCCTCAGCTCCTCCACCCTCGCCACGGCAACCAGCAGCTCCCTCTGCTTCTGCTGGAACAGACCGGTCATCTGCTCGATCTCCTCCACTGACGACAAACACATGGACACAAGTATTTTACGACGACGGTTACTGTGTGTTTATTGAGACTCCTGCTTCTCTTTACACATTTTATTATCAGTCTTCAAACCTTGAAGCAGTCGAACCTCAGTGAGTCACAGGTACAGTATTTGTTGTCTTGTCCAGCTCAGTGTGCTCATAAAGTAAACAGTAAATGACATCTAAGGTTCATGAGTTCTGCTCAATTTCATGCTAAGCTCTGCCCAAGAACATCCTCTCATATCATGTAGTATTGTAACGTATCTTATAATATAATGTTGTGTTGTATAATGACATCTACTTCTTGGATGTTGACTGTATCAACAACAGGTACACGACACCAGAAGACCGAGCTGATGAAACATGGACAAAAAGCTTAGCAAGAAACTGGACATAACTCATTGATCATTTGTCCAATGATCATAAATTTAGTTCGATATCTTCAGGCCGTGTTTGGGTGTTTGAAGAGAACATCTATCAAACATCTTCACCAGTTTTTTGAGATTTCCCCACTTTGTGCTCTGTGATCTGGAGTTAAGTATGAAGCAGAATCTGAAGTGTCCTGTTGATTGGTGCATGTGGGCGGAGCCTTGTCGTCGTCATTCGCTCAGTTTATAATGAGCTGGAACAACGCAGAGACATGAAGCCTGATGGTGGCGCTGTGAGTTAAAGTGATACACCAGAGGACGACGTGTCGCGACCTCTACGAGCTCCAAGTGGAACTCGTTACTGACGTGAGTTTAGTTTCATTTTTACGTTGACAGAAGATGAGTCGTGTAGTTTCCTGGAAAAAACCTAATGGTTTCTAGTTCTGCTGCACAAACAAAAAGACTGACATCCATCCACGAGTCTCTTTGGTCTTTTTGTGACTGAGCTTCTTCCTTCTGTTGAGACTAAAACCGTCTGAACCCGGTATTTGCCGCTTGCTGTTATATTTAGATGTTATTGCTCCACTTTTATTACTTTCATTTCTTTTAAATCTTCTTTTCTCGTGTGTGACATTATCTTATACAACTGTTTTATTTATGTCTTTATTCGCTTTGTTTACTTGTTTTTATGCTCGTGAATCACTTTGTAACATGAATGTATATGTGTTCTATGAGTAAACATTATTATTACTATTATGTATTAATGGATCGTTTGATCAGTGAAAATAACAAAGAAGTCACTTTGAAGAAGCTGATCATAATAAACTTCAGTGATTAATGATTTATCTGAACGCTGGTTTAATTCATTAACTTTTGATTGATTCTGTAACAGCAGAGTTTTACAACCAATAATACAAGGAACAAGACGACACATCTTCAAATATTTATCTAAATACATTTAAAAAACACTGCATTCAACACATGACGACAACACAGACGTGAATCTAAAGGTCAGTTACATGTATGTCATCTGATTCAGGCTGATCTAATCACCTCTGAACACGCTCCATAAACCACGTCCATCTGCTCGGTTTGTTCTACATATTTACTGTAGATCTGACTCTTTTCTTTTCAATACTTTATTGTTAACAGTTAAAGACCTGATTTATCTCCAGTGTCTAAAAAACCCATTAAAAACACGGAGCCTCGGAGTCAAACCGGGTCCAACGTTTCTTCTGGTTTTTAGTTAAAAGTCTGTTAACGTTTGGAGACGAGTTCAACACATTTTAGTTGACGATTAATAGTTAATAGAGATAATTGTGTAGTATGT
Organism: Coranthus polyacanthus; assembly: GCA_037367275.1. Taxonomy (NCBI): domain Eukaryota; kingdom Metazoa; phylum Chordata; class Actinopteri; order Kurtiformes; family Apogonidae; genus Coranthus; species Coranthus polyacanthus. The sequence continues at coordinate 22,932,007 of JAPQRN010000001.1, forward strand.
GATTTTGAAGACGCCGCCGAGAAAATGTCTTTTCAAAAACCAAAACAATACTTCATCAGTGAGTCTGAAGAAGATGAACATGTTTTCATTGACGTGTCTTGGTCTGATTTGTCAGAATTATTCTCTGTATAAATTAATCTCCTCGTGGACATAAAGTCGTTGGGATTTGATTGGACGCTCACTGCACATTATTAATGAAACCCTTCAAAGCGTTCATCGTGTTCCTCTTCGTTGCAGCTGTATTTAAACTGATCTTCACTGACCCAGTTTGCTGTTGCTGAGGCGTTTCTGCTCCACTTGGCCCCTGAGGGCCCGGACCCTCCTCAGCTTCGCCTCCTGGTTGTGTGCGTTTTCTCTGAGCTGACGGAGTCGATCCTGTTCAGATGCCTCCTGATGATGAGGATGCTGCTGCCGCTGGTCCTGCAGCTTCAGGAACCGGAGTCTCTGCTCCTGGACCAGAACCAGAACCAGAGACAAAACACTCTTGAGAGAACACCAGAACCAGAATCACAGATTTTTATTTTATGTATTAAGACAAAAACTACATAACAAGATGTAGAAGATGAAAAAAAATGAAGATGACCAAAAGACGCAACAAGACACAGACGACGAAACGAGACGGGACAAGATGGGACGGGGCGGGACGGGACGAGACGGGACGAGACGGGACGGGACAAATCCACACATAGTCTCTGATTATGTGAGTTAGTGCTTTTGAGGAAATCAGTGTAATCTTTCTTATTCAATGAGGTTCATGAGGTTCAGTTCACTTCACACAAACAGCTGCTAGAAACGTCCTTCAGAGACCGACTTTACACTTTTATACCTCAGGGACATTTGACAGCTGGACTTCTACTGCAGTAAAGAATCAGTACTTGTACTTTTACCACAGTCTGTTTTAAAACAAGTATCTGTAATAAATGTGAGGTGTGGATTTCCAGCCCGTCAGGATCTACTGTGCAGCTTCACCAGGTGTGATGTGGAGACGTGTCCTTGTACCTTGGAGGCCAACATCTGCTGCTGGGCGTTAATCTGCTGCTGCTGTCGAGTCGCCAGATCCTGAAGCTCACTCAGCGTCAAGTCCAGATGAGGAGACACCTGAAAACACGAGGTCCTGCTTCACGTGACCATGAACTGTAGGATCATTTATCATAAAGAAAAACTGGGAACATTTGAACCAGGTGCAGTTTCCTCCTGTTCCGTGTTTTCTGGACGTGTACGTCATGGACAAAAGTATTGGGCCAACTGGGTTTTATGCACCTATTTGTGACCATGTGGATGAAAAACCTGAATTCAAGTTCTGTCCCGTTACTTTTGTCCATGAGGCGTCCCTCCGTATGGGACCAGACAGAACCCGGTATCGTGTGACTCACCCCGTTGTCCAGACACTTCTCCAGAGACGCTTTCACCTGGTTCCTCTTAGTCATGTGATCTGCAGCTCTGGATCCACCTGGACCCAAAAACCCCTGTTAGTACTGATGACAACTGTACATTTAGAACCTTTTAGAAGCTTTTAGAACCCGGCGGCACCGACGGGAACCCACACACTCTGTATTGTTGTAGTGACTCCTCCTCAACGTCAGCAGGTTTTCATTCACACCGTGTCTGTGTCTAAACTCAGATTATGTTGGATAATGTGATTATTACAGATTAGAATCATTGTACACATCTTTATTTAACACAAAGACTGCATCGTCCTCACTTTGGGCACAACTGGTCATTTAATGGAAAACAAATACAGTTTTTAGTCCATCAGGGTTTTCTTTTGTGTAAATGTGAAGCGAAAAATCATAAATGTAATAAAGAAATAAGATGTACTGAAATTAACAATTTTAACAATTAACAAAAATGCAACATTTCAAATTTCTTTTCAATTAAAATGATTTATAATAACTTCAGATCATCTGATGTTGAAAAACAAACATTTACATTTTGTTTCTTCTACATTTCCTGCAGCTGTTCTTACATCTTTTGGTTTTTGTGCCTGAACTTCATCTGGGTTTGAAAAGCCTGATGTTCATCATCGCTGAAAACCCTCAGAGGGATTTCTTTGTGTTCAGCAGCTGCAGACGCCTCCCTCAGTTTAAGCTGATTACAGTTTGTCATGGACTGTAGTTACACTGAGGCTCCTGTTACCGTTAATCTGCACCATGCGCTGCCAAGACCGACACAAAAACAAGCCCTGGATTAAACCGAGAGCGCACCATGTGACCAGTCTGTCGTCGGAAACACGTGGATTCAAATCACAGACCGAAGGAGCCCGTGTTTCGTCTTTGTTCGTTTGTTGCCTCTGAACATTTCGCTGACGTTTGTCTCCCGTGACGACCTCCTGACTCAGTTTTAAAATAATTAAGATCAGTTTGCAGTTTGAGATACGACTTCAGCTAAATGAAAGGTCACAGTTTTACAGCTGACGTTTAAAAGCAACAAATGACAATTAGTGAGTTTACAGACAGTCTTTAGTCTTTAGTTTATTGTCACATCGTTCACATCATGTGAACGTCGCTGAGACGAGGCGTTAAACAGGGTTAAACATGTGACTCTACTGCTCTACTCCACACAGAAGACGGGAAAAGTGTCTTCTCTTTTCCACACGTGAGCATCGTTACATTTATCTGTAGATTTGGACTGAGAGGAGAAGCTGCAGATGAAAGGGCTGGACTTTCAGATTCTGGTGTTCACCTTCAGTTTTCAGCCTTTCCCTTGGATCCAAACTGCCTCCACATAACCCTCCCTCCCTCTTCCACCTCCAGAACCAGCAGAACCCTGCGGCCGGACACGCTGAGCGGTCCTTGTAGTTCCTGGTCCTGGTTCTTACCTGGCTCTCGGCCCGGAGCTCTCTGATGACGCAGCAGGTATCGAACCTCGCCTCTCTGCTGCCCCCACCGCTGCAGCACCTCCAGCATCCGCTCGCCGTCCCCGACGACACGCTCTGATTGGTCGAAACAAATCACGTGATGAGACGGATACAGTTTATGTCCAAATGGACACGGACACCTGGTCCAACATCTTTACTTCAAATGAAGGCAGATCTTTACGCTGATGTTTAGAAGGTTCTTCTGTCTTTTTTTAAGTTTTACTTTGTCTCATTTCAGTCACAAAGTCACGTTCATAAAGTCATTGAACGTGACTGGTCTCCAGGTTTTATCTCCAGGTTTTATCTCCAGGTTTTATCTCCAGGTTTTATCTCCAGGTT
>JAPQRN010000001.1:22959310-22978525 GCA_037367275.1 Coranthus polyacanthus
TCTGTGTCTCTCTGTGTCTGTGTCTCTGTGTCTCTGTGTGTCTCTCTGTGTCTGTGTCTCTGTGTCTCTGTGTGTCTCTGTGTTTCTGTGTGTCTCTGTCTGTGTCTCTCTGTGTCTGTGTCTGTGTCTGTCTGTGTCTCTCTGTGTCTGTGTCTCTCTGTGTGTGTGTCTCAGATCAGCTGATGTTGACTCTGATAGTTACAGATGTTACATCAGAATCATCTCGTTCGGTGTGAACTTGTCAAAGCTCCGCCTTCAGTCGTCACGTGACAAAACACGAACCTTGAATCAACTCTTAACCGTCTGACGTCACAATTTCATGAATTCTGTCCCATGAAGGACTCCAGTCTCCACAAGTGAAACAGATTTATGTTCCATAACTTAACACCACAAACCTCACTCACCCAGTTCTAACCTAAACCAGAACCAGGACTGATGGGAATCAAGAACCGGGTCCAGACTGTCTGACCCATCTCAGCTTATCAACTCCTTCTCAAACTCATGGGTCTGTGCTGCTGGAAACATTCTACACATCGTCACCGACAATCCGTGAGAGACTTTTACCCCATGAAGAAAAACAGGATTCACTAAAGGAATCAGCTGGATGAACTGGATGAACAGCAGAACCGATAACGGCTCTGGTTTCAGTAAAGTCTCGTCGATTCCTGTCTCTACTCAGCGTCTGAAGTCGACATCCTGGGATTTACACCAACAACCACCACAACTAAACATGACGTCATCACAAACAGTCAGGAAAAACCAGTCATACATTAAAATACAACATATACAACATCCACTTACACCCGGTATTAAAACTTCTAAACAGACGGTTTCTACAGAGTCATCACAAAGTCATTTCCAAACACAGACTCATCACTAAACAGAACAACGGACCAGATACTGTGACCGTCCGATGTCGCTGCTACTTTAACGTTAGAGTCGACCTCAAACGATACCAATAATAACAGTAATAACAGGACCTCGTTGTTACATCAGATCATGATTTTCCGCCATCGAGAAGAACGACAACTCATTAAAAATACAAAGATCAGAGTGTTTATCATCTGGATAACGTGTCCAGATACAGATCACATTTTAATACCACGTGTAAACGGGTTTTATTGACACCATTCCAGATAACTGAACGTGGTTATTGCAGCGCCACCTGGAGGTGCAGTAACATGTGTTGGTGCTTGGATATTGGGAACAGTTTGAAACTCATGGGAAGCAGTATTACTGAGACTCAGAACTGGTTCAGTCCGTCCAGTTTGAGCTTTTGTTTAACTCGTGTCCTGTGTTTTCACACGGCTTGGGTCCATTCAGGGAACATAAAGTTTTACCACTAAGTGAAGCCACTTTTATATTTGTGGCAATAAAAACCATTTGACCCAGATTTGCCTAAATCTAAAAAAAACCTAAACAATGAACCAAAATAATTGCCCAATCGGTAGATTATGCTCTGAGAACCACAGGGTCCGCCTGCGCTTTGTTCTGGTGTCCCTCAGGACTTTGTTTTGGCAGAAAGTCACATCATCATTATGTAATTTCAGTGGGAAACCCAGCCCAGGTTCCCCAGAGACGCTGTGGTTCAATTAAACTGCTGAACTCCATGTAACACATGGAATAAGACCAGTTGGGTCGATTAGAGCTGCAGCCGCCAGGAGCTAAAACCAGTTCAATATCCACCAGTCCAGACTGGACCAACACACAGCCACGTCTTTCTACAACCAAAACCAGAATATTTAAGACTTTTAGACTGAACTCAGTCCACCTGGTGTGGATCCATTGTCACCATCCCACCTCTCTGAACACTGTGGAAACGTTTTGCAGGACATGGAAATTAATTCACACACAAAGCAAGATGAAATACAGACGACAAAGAAATCCACAGAGAATCAGCAGCATCTGCTTCATCAGCAGTAAAATAAAGTGAGCAGGAAGTAGAAGAACAAGAAACTACAAGCCATAAACATCCTAAACAACATGAGGAGAAGGAAAACCATACGGTTGATAACAGCGACACAATGACAGTCATACAACCAAACAAATATAAACCATAAAAACAGTCACATAAAACCAACAACATGAATCAACACCAAAAACCAGCATCACTTACTTTGTTTGGACGACGACACAACAGGTTGAATCGGATGCTGAACTCCACAAACTGATGAATTAAACGAACACACATCTGCATGTGGCCCTGGCCTGTCAGGAAGTAGTCCACCTGGTAGCTAGCCCCGCCCACACAAGGTCACCCCACCCACAAGGTGAGGCCAGGCCACACCCTATCCATTAAACATCAAACACACACAGTTTACACCAGACCAGTGTCATAACACAAGACAATATAAATGTATTCATGTGTTCGATGGGATGTTTTACAGTCATTTCCCCCCCGCCGTCCCACCAACATGGACCGACCCAGACTCCCCTGCTCTCAGTCCATGTGGAATCTCCCACCTCCTGTTTTGCTGCTTTGAGTCTTAAATTAATTTGGCTGCAGCTGCTGAGCAAGAGGTTTTGTAAAGGTTGAAATCCTTCCTTTGGTTTTGATGTTTCTGTATCGTCTCCGCTGAAGGTGTTGTGAAACCGGCGTCCTGCAGCCTGTTTACTACAGATCTGAATCACTCAGCAGTTTGATGCTTTTTCCTTCTAAACGGCCAAGTTTATCTCATTCTTTCATTACCACAAAACTAAACTCAGTTTCTTCATCTCTCCAGAAGTGAGACGCCGATGTCTGGGTTTGTGTTACGACACTGGGCTGATTCAGAGTCAGAGAGAATCTGAGGCTCATGACAAGCAGGACACTCAGGTTCATGTACATCCACGTCAACACAAAGATCAACACGTATAGAAACTATTCTTTTCAGTATAAATTCTTTTTAATATTCTTTTGTGAATATGAATTGTTTCTAGATTGTTTTGCGATGCCAGATGTTGTTCAGTTTTTCATTTATTCATTTAAATACGTCTTATTTCTTGTCCTTTTGACTCATGTTTACTCACAAGAAAACCTTGATGTATGAGTCACATTCAGGACATGTTGACGGTTCACTACTTGGTCTCAGTGGGACCAGGTCCACGGTGCAGGTCTGTGGACAGAAACACTCAAGGAGAGCCGTCAGCTACGCTCCCATGGTGCATTTCACCTGCAGGCGTCCAATCACAGAGCTCGGCCAAAGATGACGATGTAGAGAAACCTGGAAACAACCTGAGACTGTGCCTCGCGGAGCTATGTGATGAATCCTCTAAGGCTCTGATTGGCTTGTTCCGCACGGCAATAGCAGCTGATTGGTCAGAAATAAAGAGTCAATAATTCAAACCGGAAATGGAAAAGTTTCATTTAAACAAAGCAGGAAAAGAAAAAACACCTGAGGAACCAGTAGCTTCTGAAACGTCAGTCGTTTGCATTTTTTATGTAACATAATTGTTTATTTTCATGGAACATTTTGTAAATCTGGAGGGAATATTATCAGGTTTCTGTTTTCATTTCTGAAGAATGAAGTGCAAATCTGTTTAATGAATAAGTATCTTCTCCTTGGCTTCAGTAAACTCACTAATGACAGGCTGTATTTTGAAGACGAAGCAGCCGTTTGTTCCCCGTTGATACACTGTGTGTTTTCTAGTAGCTGCCGTCCGGTCGTTTCAGGAGCCGCCGCGGTCGCTCTGAGGCTTCAGCGCCGTCGTTTGTTTCGAAACAGTCGCTCCCTCCCCACGCCGGCGACCCCGAGGTCACACGGAGGAAGACAGAAAGCGTGGGAAGTTTTCACACAGAGCGAGGAGCTGACCTCCCAGTAGAGACGCTCAGTCATTCACGTGGGTTGAAACTGTCAGAGAGAGACCACGTCAGTTCATGAAGAAAACAAGAAACAAGCAGAGAGAGACAGAGAAGGGTCAAAGGTCAGAGAGGAGCAGGTTTCTACTGACAGACAGTTGAAAAGTTGTTCACATTCACATCAGTCAGGTATCGAAACACAAGGAAAGCTCTGTTGTGCAAAAAATTACATTATAACCTTTCAGCATTTTGTAATTCAACTGGTCTGAGAGGAAACGAGAAGACCACACCTCCTCCAATGACCTCCAATAATCTCCAAGACAGAATCACCGGAAATTCAGCATCATGTTGAATTAACATCGTCTGTTTTGGGTTTTCTTCTCTAAAGGGTCACGTGACTGGAGCTCAGCGAATCAGGGAAGGACGTAGTGACTTGTGTGTGTGTGTGTGTGTGTCATCGTTTCTAAAAGTCTCTGCTTTCGTCCACGTTACAACCCAACCCTGGAGTTTACAACGGGGTCATCGGCGTTTCCAAACATCTCATTGGTCAGGACGGTAAAATGTCAGAGCAGAGTGGACGACAGGCGTGAACGCAGCCAAAGATACACGTTTAAAAAGAAGGTATTAGTGTGGGCGTAGCTTTAATAACCGATGGCTGTTCAGGTTCAGTCAGAAGCGACTCTGCTGCTCCACTCCACGACTCAACACAGAAACATGATCCAGCTCCAATAACTCTGATCATTTGTCTTCTCTTTCACAGAGACATGAAACGGCGTCAGGTTCATCTGTCTTTATGTTTAGTCTTTTGATTTGGACCGAGAGGAGTGAGTGTTTTTAAATGTGTGGAAGATGTTAGATCTAAGAATGCACTTCAGTACGTTTGATCATTCTGAAGTTTACATGATCAGTTCAAATCATCGTCAGACTACGTTTATAATAACATGTTGACCCTTTAATATACGTCTACCAGGTCCAGGTGGAGATGGAAAATCAGAGGACGATGTGATGAAGCAGATCCAACATGTAGTGTAAATCCATCCGTCACCTCTGACTAAGGTTTTCTTAATGACGTCACCTGGTCCATGTCGGTGGCGTCTCAGGACTTAGACTGACTTCTGGTCTATCTGATACCCCATGTGGTCTATCTGAATCCCCTGGTGTTGAAAACAGACCAAGCAGCAGAATGTGATGATTTGAGATTGAGGGTGGACTTGTTTGTATATAGATTATTATTATTATTATTATTATTATTATTATTATTATTATTATTATACAGAGCATTTGTTGACACTAAAGTACAGAAAACCACCAGACTGATCCTTTAAACATGCTGTAAATAACTGGTGTTATCTAATATCTGGTATTATTATTATTATTATTATTATTATTTCATGTTGCTAACACCAGGTCCAGGTCCAGGTCCTGGTCCAGGTCCAGGTCCAGGTCCAGGTCCAGGTCCAGGTCCTGGTGTTTTCCGGGTTCCCTGTCTCACCAGTGTCGTGTGTTGTTTTGGGGGCGGGGCCGGTGGTTGGTATAATGGAGGGTGGAGGTGTAGGAGGCGGAGTCTGGGTGGTGTTTGTCTCCTCAGTGCAATAATCTATTCATGGGGTTCCTCGAGGGAAAAAGAGCCAGCTGCTCTAATGTGAGAATAAAGACCAGTCCACCTTTGTTCTGTCGCTCAGGCTCCGTTTCATTTAGACACATGGGCCTCCTCCCCCTCCTCCCATCAGCCCCTGCTCCTCCCATCAGCCCCTGCTCCTCCCATCAGCCCCTTTCATTCCTCCACACGTTGGACATTTCACTGTGAATTTACATCATCGTTTTGTCCTCATCTTGTGTTTCCTCTTCCACTGTATTTTGTATTTTTGTTGCTCCTGATGCATTTGAAGTGTGTTTTCAATGTAAATCTTTATATTTGATGTATTTTCTATCATCTATAAATGATGTTCCCTTCTGTTGTTTTTAAGTCCTTTTAAATAAATCCATACAAATAAAGGAATATGGAATAATTTCAAATTCAAATGTATATTTCCAGCCCAGTGTGAAGTGTCGACAGTGAAACGTGTTGACGAAGGTGATGTAACGTTGGTTATTTTTAACCATTAACCACGAATCTGTGGACAACTTGGGCTTTTATTTTGAAACAACACTCTTTCCTCTTCACAGTGAAACAACTTATTTTGAAACGCGTTCCAGTATTTGACATTTTCAGTCGTACATTTTGTTAGAAAATGGTGCAAATGTCACTTCAAATGACATGAAACAACAGAAATAAAAAATGTACAAACCTGCAATTCAAAAACGATGTGAATGTCTCCTGTTTATTTGATCCATAAATCATCTGATACAGAACCAGAGAAAAGTGATAGAAACGATCACTGAAGTCATATGAGAAACAAAAAACACACACTGTTAAATCTTTGTATGAACAGACTTGTGTTTCTTTTGTTGTTCATTATATAACATGCTTTGTTAATTCAAGCTTCATGTGTAGTTGTTTAAATTTGAACATAGTTTCTTTGTGGACCACATCGTAAACTCCTGTGTTTTATAATTATTGTTCAGACGTTAAAGGCCTCTCAGTGGATTTTCAATGTCTCCACATGTTCATATATTTAGAAATGATTTGAAATCTCTGTATCTGACACGGTTTTTAATAATCTAGTAATTACTTCAGAGTATATGTTGAATCCAACAGCAGTACACGGTGGAGGTTTTGTCCTCTCTGAGCCTCCGTACTTGTCTTCCTGGACGTGGACTAACCTGCAGGACTTCTGCTGGTTTATAATTATCATTGACATGTTAAAGGTCTCTCATGTGGACTCTGGGGGTTTCAGATCTATGTGTGAAGGCACTTCTCCACCTCCATGTGAACTGACTGTAAACAAAACCAGCTCATTAATAATGAGAGCCGGTGGGCGTGGCCTGCGCTCAGGCCCCTCCCCCCGCGGGTGGATATTACCCAGCGTCCTCCGGTCCGGGGCCAGTCAAACCTCTACCCGGGCTCCGGCTGCGGACGTGCACAGACCGGGACAAAAGCAGACAAAAGGCTCCGTGCGGGACGAGGGACGCGACCGGGACTGGACCGGGACTGGACCAGGGACTTTGTGGACGATTTGTTTTTTGTGGGAAAGTACAGCAGCGGGTCTGTGCCGGGCCGTGCCGAGCCGAGCCGTGCATGTCCTGAACCCGGAGCGACCCGCGCTGAGCCCCGACAGCCGCCAGGCAGCAGCCCGCCGCCGGCATGAGCCTCCCCCGGGTCCGGATCCCCGTCCTCCTCAGCCTGCTGGTCCTGGTGCTCTCTGCCCGCATCCAGGTACGACCCACCCCGCAGGAACCGGCTCCAGCTCAGCCCGGTTCGGGAGGGGTTTAGTTTAAACGAAGCATGTAGAGTTTGACAGAAGTTTCCAGAAGTTTCTTCTCTTAGACGTAATGAAACGTTTCTGTTATAACACTAACCCGTTACTTCATAGTACAAATACACACTGGAAATACTGCACTGCAAGTACAAGTCATTTAAGTACTTTTACTTTACTTGGATATTTCCAGTGTTTTATGTAGTTTAATCCTACGTTTCAGAGACAAACACTGTACTTTTTACTCCGCAGCTTCAGTCACTACTTACATTAAAACATGTATAAAACTGTTGATTTGCAGTATTAATGGACTCAGTACTAAGTGAACTATGAGTTAAAATGCTCCGTGATAAAAACATCTGTACAATGAGTACAACTTGTACTTGTATTTCTGCTGTGGTATTCTACTCAGGTCCTCGTCTGTATCTGCTTTAATCTTCATAAGACTCCATCAGATCATCTTATGTTTGTAGCGTCCTGTGAGAACCACGTATGTGTAAAGTCAACTTTCCCTGAGCTCAGGAAACAAACTGCAGTACAAGTACTGAGTACAAGTACTGAGTACAAGTACTGAGTACTGAGTACTTACAGTCCACTGTGACTCCTGGTCCTGTTGTGATGCAGATGATCCATGGATCTGGATTCAAAGGACCGTCGCTGGCTTCTTGACGTGGGTCACGACATGACATGACATGTGTCTGCTTGTGTGGTCACACTGAAGAGAAGCCAGTTTTCAGATATTTCAATGACTTTTTGATGCAGTTTTCAGTGTCATAAAGTCAAACTCACCAGTTTTCACCTGGTTCAGTCAGAGACACAGGACTGAGTATTTACAGAGATGGGTTTAGTTATATCTGCTGTTTCACATAATTTTCATAAGCCTGAACAAACAGAACATCACAGAAGCTACAGTTTGAAGGTCCAGATTCATGAGGATTTAGTTTGATCTAATGCAGAAATGAAAACACATAAAACACACCTGTTGTCAGGTGAAGGACTGAGTAAAACATGCCACAATCATCACAATCTGACGTTTTTCACCAAATGGTGCAGCCTTAGACACATCGAAGACACATGAATCTATACGTTACATGTCACTGATTCATTAACATATTATTCAGCTTCATTTAAAACTGCAGTGTTTGGTAGTTTTCTGTCGTCATTGGTCTTAAATCCTTTGATTCCATTTCATCGTCAAGTGTCTGAAGTGAAACTAGATTCTACCTCCTCCTCTGGACTTCAGGATGTAGAGAATCTACCCTACGATGCAGACTTTGTCTAATCCCAGGTCTTTTCAGACTGGAAAGGGTTAAATATGTCATTGACAGATGTATTTACTGATCAATCCACTGATGATTCCATTTTCAAGATCTGATCCTGAACACAGACCTGAGACTGGACGAGTCGACTCAGCAGGTCTTGAACCAGGTCTTGTTTATCATCTCGTGGTTGTGTCTCCTGCAGGTTTCTACAGCTTCAGGACACTTTGAGCTTCAGATTTTGTCGATGCAGAACGTTAACGGGCGGCTGCAGGGCGGAGCCTGCTGTGACGGGACCCGGGACGCCGCGGACCGCCGCTGCACGTCCGACGAATGCAACACGTACTTCCGCGTCTGCCTGAAGGAGTACCAGCTGAAGGTGTCGGCGGCCGGGCCCTGCAGCTTTGGCTCCGCCTCCACACCTGTCCTGGGAGGGAACACCTTTACTCTACGCAGCAGCCAGAGCGACAAGGCCCGGATGGTCCTGCCCTTCAGCTTCGCGTGGCCGGTGAGTCCAGGTCTCACTGTTCTGGTTTTTTGATGGTGGGTCAATTTATCACCAGGACTGGGTTCAGTACCTGGACTTTACTGATATCCTGGCATTTTCCCACTCAAAGCAGTTTTCTACCTTTTTGTCTGTGAACATAATAAAGTGTTCTTGTAACGTTGTGTTAACGCAGAGTTATTAGATCTTGGTACAAGCAGATTTACTCCTTGAAGAATCAAAATTAGGTACCAAACAACAAGACTATTTTCAAAACTTGTTGATGTCAAAGTCATTCAATTATTGGAATAAAAGCGGTGTTTTTCAGAAACGTGGATGAAAAGCTCCTTCAGATCAAATTTCAGATGTGGAAGGTTGGAGTCAACAGACCTGTTGTTAAAGCTGCCTTTTCCAAACTTAGGGTCGGGACCAAAATGGTTTTCCTTAGTAGGAAAATAGTAGTAGTAATAGTAGTAAATAGCAGGAGTGTTGTCTGTAAGAGTTTCTAAATGTTCACTTCACCAACGTCCATGTGAAATGTAGGGGAAACAAGGTAAAGAAGAGACTTCCACAGAGTTTTGACAGAGGAACAGTCAAGTCTTTGTACATCTGCATGTGAATGGTTTGTTTCTTGTGTCTGGTAGCTGGTGATGGTTTGTTACTGTTGTTAACTGTTGTTAGTCATTGACGTTATCTTCCTGTGATCGATGATCTGACGTTCCAGTAAAGAGCATTTATTCAATATTGTTTTGACGGACAAAGACTCCATAAAAATGTAGATTTTTGTACATTTTGGTCCCAAGGAGACGATGAAACCCCAAACTCCAAGCAGAAGCAGCAGAGATCCCGTTGATGATCTTATGTTTGAACATTACTGATGGTTCTCGTCTCTGACCGAGGCTCCTCGTTCAGGTTTCTCAGCAGACATGAGGTTTCATGTGCTCATCAGCGGCTGCTGTGGTTTCCTGTCTGGAGCTTGTTCTTCTTCTGTGTTTTCTGTGTCGTCGGCGCCCTCTGACCCTCCGGTGCGGTGGGTGATAAAGGCCCGTTGTTGGCAGAGCTTCAGGACATTCCTGCCGTTGACCCAGTAACTGTGAAACCAAGCGTCTGCGGTCGTCGGCAGGATGAGCCGTCTGTTGTTGTTGTTGTTTAACGTTCTCACGATAAACATTTTCATATCAGTCAATATTAATAATTATCACAATAAATACCACGTCATTGTTTTTAATACAGTTCAAAAGTAGATGTTTAGTTGAAGAAACCAGACGGTTATTTGTGGTTTTAAATTATTTGTAAAAGACATAAGACAAATACAAGACAACAACTACGTAAAAGACTGAGACAAAACGTCATAAGAAGTAACGAGACAAACACAGCTGTTGTCTCTCATGTCACGATTTACTTTGATGTAATGTTTAAATGAAACGACTTTAATCTGAGTTCTTATTCAACAAGATGAAAACACTGAAACCTGGTGAGATTTAGCTCCAATATAAAGACAAAAGAAAAGCGTACATCACTTTAAATAGAGTTATCACCATATAAGAATATAATGATAGTTATGGTTCTATCGACGAGCTCCGTAAACAACCACTACAAATGTCCTTCAAACACCTACTTAGGACTTTTCTTCTTTGAGGACGTTTCAGGGCCTGGACTTTTACTGCAGTAAAGAACCAGTTCTTCTACTTTTACACCAGTATCAGTTCTTCTACTGGAGGAAACCACGCACGGACTTTTCAAAGCTCTGCGTCATCATGGACGAACAGAAACACGGAGTGACTTCATCCAGCGTCCGCACGGCGCCTTCCACCACGGGTCTGGAGCCAGAGGACGCAGATCCACCTCCTGATCCGAACAAGCAGAGCCCGGGGTGTGATGGGAAACCGGCGGACAGACGCTGAACCGTCAGAACCGTCTGCCTGGAATCCAGTCAGCTGCTCAGATGTTTGTGGTGCCACCCGCTCTGCGTGACGGGCGTGGTGTTTATTTGGTCTGGTGCGGGTCAGGAGGCATCGGCTCGACTCCCAGATCCAGTTTCATCCACAGACATGATGCAACGGCGCTGTAAGAGCTCCGTTCTGCATTAGTGGCAGCGATGTGGCGTTGAGGGAAACATCTCCGCGGTACACTGCACGCACCACGCTGACTCAGACCGGACTCTCATCACTGAGTCTGTTGACGCTCATGTTCTGAACTCTGGGTTGGATTTGGGTCAGAGAGGATCTTCAAGAGGTCAACTTTAAAATACGAAAAATAAGAACATGTCGCATTGTTCAAACAATTACAAGATAACGTTGTAAGTGAAGTGGTTTTAATGTTTAATGACCGTGATTTATCTTAGAATCAATGCATTTTCTTAACCTGCTGAAGATTTCTTTTACAAGTTGTCATTAATAAAGTGTTTTTTAAAGTGAATGCTTTGATGCTTGAGTTTTTGTAAATAATTATTACGTAGTTTTGCTCTATAATGTCAGTCACCTTCTTAATGTTATTTTTCCTGCAAATCACATAAAACCTATTCAAAATGAAAAAATATTCATATTCATTTAAGCATAAAGTGATATTTGAGGCACAGACATTAGATATTTTATTTTGACTATAAAAGTTATTGCTGTTATTGCACCACGTGATGTTTCATGAAATGCGCCATCGGACAACGTTTGCTTGTATATTATAGTGAAAATATAAATACAAAAACACAGGAATTTCATACAGGAAAACAAAACACGCAGAAAATAAATTAGAATAGATTCAGAAAGATTTCAAAGACTTTTTCCAAACAGAAGTGTCGTGTTTCTATCTCCTTTTTTTTTACTTTACCTTCGTTACTTTGTCAAAGTTCTTTGTTATTTTTAAAGGTGTGACGTAAATAACATTATTATTGTTCGTAGTAAATGATGAGATTTATTGTCAAACTGTATTAAATTGATTCTTGTCTCCCTGTGCGTGCAGAGGTCGTACACGCTGATCGTGGAAGCCTTGGACTTCAACAACGACTCGTCGTCCGGCGGTGAGTATCAGCATCCGACCTTTGACCTCTGACTGAATCCATAAGACGTCAGTCTGTGGGTAAACGGACCGAGATCATTAGATGAAACACAGAGAGATTAGGTCAAACAGGGATTCTGACCAAATTACAGACATGTTTTATAACTGAATGACACGTTTAGTGTAAATTATTATTGTATGGATTTTGAATGTTTGGTTTTAATGGTTAGTTACAAAAGTTAACATAAAAAACTATCCATTCCTCTGTTGTTAGTATTTCTGACCACACTATGTCAAATAACTTCTCTGATTCAAGTGATTTGGATAAAAGATATTAGCAACTGATATTTATTTCATTTGACTCAAAAAGAAGTGAATATAAAACTTATTACATCTTTACTGTGGATCCAGAAAAAGCCTTCGAAGGCATTTTAATGTACTGATGTAAAAATAAAGCCTCAATTGTTATTAAAATGCCTTAAATCAGTCTTTCAAAAGTCTTAGAAATGCTAAGACATGGAAGGTAGGACATTGCAATTTAGTCTAAACAAATGGTAGCATAGATTTATTTCTAGATAATTTATTGAATGCATTAACGTCACACAGATCAGGAACACACTAAGAACAGAGATGATATCAGATTAATTTATGAATGAAAAGACACAAACCTGGACCAGACTCAGACAAATGCGACTGTGATTAAAGATATAAAGACATTACAACTGCTCCTGCTCAACTTTCTGATGCAGTTTTCAATGGTTTTTTTTGTTGTTTTTTTTTGCCGTGGATTTCCCTCTGTCGTTCATAGCGGTGATAAAAGCCCTCCCTCCCTCCTGCTCTGTTTTCGTGATGAGTCTCATTCAGAAAACAGGTTGTAAAGAGTGTGCGCGAGGCGAGTGTTGGCTCCGTGCTGTATTTGGCGTCCCTCAGGGAACCATTATAGGCCCGGTGTGAAGTCGGCTGACCTCAGACCAGGTGGGCTCCGAGGGGCCCGGGCTTCGGCCCAAACATCAAAATGTGCTGCAGGAGGGTTAATCCGCGACGCCGAGCCTCTGTGTGACATTTGGACGGTTTGTTTCGGCGTCTAAAAGGTCAAAGCTGGAAAACGGCCACGAAGCCAAATGAGGACAAAACAAATATTGACCATCTGAGGTCAGCATCAACCAGCGAAGTCCTGACGACACGGGGAAGGAATGAACACCGGCATCATTCTGTTAGCGACGAGCGCAGGTGGAGGAAATCGAGAATCTGTTTAGTTTATTTAGTCAAAGAACAGCATCAGAGCTGAAATGAAAGACTTCCTCAATTCATCGATTAATAGTATAATCTACAAAATGTTGAAAAACATTGTAGTTTTTAAAAAGCAAACCAAACAGCATGTCCACACATGTCCAGAAGTATCAGGACAGTTGTACATGTCTGAACAGAATTAATGTGCTCTTGTCTCCTTTCTTTTTTTTTGGTTGTTCTGGTTGTTGCAGACGTTACAACAGATTGAACAGCTGGTGGTAAGACCTGACTAAGACCTGAAGGTGTTGGATGGGGTTAGAGGTCCGGGATCTGTGCACAACTCCTTTTCCACACCGTCATGTTTTGGAAAACCATTTCTTTATGGATGTGCGTTTTATCAAAGTACTGACCTGTTCACTGTTGTCATTACAGCTGCAGAATTTAGACTGAAACTTAGGAACCGATCTAGAAAAAAAACAGCCAAACATCAAGGATACAAACATTGGATCAACCAACAACGTTTCTATAAACCGTGTATGTGTATTTAATTCATTAGCTGTGGCTGGAAAAATCATTCTGATTCAGGGTTTTCCCTTCCATCACAAGACAATATAAAAACACAGACATATTATAAGGGACCTTAGCTGAAGAATAGATTATTGTTAAATAATATATGTCAAATATGCTGGGGAATGTTAGAGTATTCCATAATCTGAGTGAAGGGAAACGTACAGATGTTGAACAGAAAAGGCCTGAGAACCGACCCCTGAGGAACTCCGTGAAGTCACAACATTTGAACAAGTCGTTGTCTTTCACCTTTCAATCGGTCTCTGGCGA
Organism: Coranthus polyacanthus; assembly: GCA_037367275.1. NCBI lineage: Eukaryota > Metazoa > Chordata > Actinopteri > Kurtiformes > Apogonidae > Coranthus > Coranthus polyacanthus. The sequence continues at coordinate 22,973,246 of JAPQRN010000001.1, forward strand.
TTGAGGTGGTTTTTATTCTGATTAGGCTGTTATTTACATTATTAGTGGACATATAAACTGCTACATATAGGTGAGAAAATGAGCAAAGCCTCTTGTTGTAGAAAAGTTGGCTCAGGCACATGATTATGAAAATAGTTTTCTTTCGTGGGATTAGCTGTTGTTGGACCTAATGTTCAGACTCCTGTTACAGACTCTGAGTCCCAGTCGAAGGTCAGGTCGTTTTATCGATGAAGTGCCAGGTTTGAATATTTGCTCAAATCTCCCGGATGGAACCGACCCAGCTCTGTTCTTCGGGGTTAACTCTTTTCCATTCCTGCTGCCTCTGTGCTATTTTCAGCACCTTTCCTGTTTTCCGAGTCGATGTGAAGCGTCACAGTTTGCTCGCAGGACGCCGCTGCCGTTACCTGCTCAGGTTTTTCAGTCGAAACAGATGCCGTCACCTCAGGCCGACCACACTTTAACCCCCGCCGGTGAAATACCACGCAGCAGCTCAGCATTTTCTCTGGAATATTCCATCAACTTCAGCTTGTAGCAGACGGACACACAGCTCTGAGGACGGTCTAACACCTCAGAACGCTTCACTGATTCATGACAGGCTTCTAATGGTTTTACACTTCAGGTTTTACTTGTATTTGGTTGTGACTAGTTTGAAAGCTGGTTTGTTTGGTTCAGTCTTAGTTTAGTTTTCATTAGTTTCAGTGTCAGTTTGTGTCTTTTTTTTGTAATATTTGTGGCAGGTTCAAAAAGGTCAGCATTATGTAATAAAAACTCAAGAAAACATCAGACCTTCATAAAAACAAAAGTGAGTTTACTGAAGACAAATGAATTATCCACAAAAAAAACCACTCAGACAGATGTGAGTCGCTCACTGGGTTTGTGTCATTCAATTCATATTCACTCAATATACGAAAAACTAAAGGCCTTTCTTTTAGTTTTGTCAGCAAACAAACTTTAAAGCTTTGTTTCTATTTTTACTTCACTTTTTAGTAGATTTTTCAGTAATTCACGCATAGATTTGACTTTGTAGACACAGGATACTGAAATGTGTCCTAGTTTTATTGAAAAACTCAAACTAAATGAAAACCTCAAACTAGTCAATTCTTCAAAGTAAAACTACTTAGAACTAACTCAAACTAAACTGAAATCACAAAAGGAAATGAAAGACAGGTCAACATTTGTGGAACCTGGCTGTTGTCTGAAAAAGATCACGTCTGTCTCGTGGACGTCGTTGACTCTCTGTGGCGTCTTCTTGTGTCAGACTGACGTAAACCCTCGTTGCGTTGCAGTCGTCGGGGGGTCGCTGATCGAGAAGGCGGTCCACTCGGGGATGATCAACCCGAGCCGACAGTGGCAGAGTCTGAAACACAACGGCCCCGTGGCTCAGTTCCACTTCCAGGTCCGCCTCGGCTGCGACGACCACTACTACGGCTTCGGCTGCAACAAGTTCTGCCGACCGCGGGACGACTTCTTCGGCCACTACGAGTGTGACCACAACGGGAACAAGACGTGTCTGGAGGGCTGGTCTGGTCCGGACTGCAACACCGGTGAGGGACTCATCTGGTTTATTACAGTTCACTGCATTATTGTACTTGAGTAGTTTATTTTTCCTTTTACTTCCTGCATTTTAATACACATCTCTGTACTTTCTACTCCTTACATTTTCAAAACAGGCTGTAGTTTTAATGCATTTCAGGTGAATTATCCATTGTTGTTCTTTTGCATCATTGTGCGTCTTCACATCAAGACTGATTTCAACCTAAATGGATGAAACACTAACACATAGAAAAGACGATGCCTTGATGAATCCATTGTTGTTTTGTGTTGTTTGACTCCATTGTAGATAAGGTCTCTAGCACTATTTATTCCAAGATTGAACTAATTATTGACAAGTCAATCTGATTTGACTGACAGCCCAGTAAAAGTGAAACCTGTGAATGACTTGGTGAGGTTGGTCTTTTTCATGACGTGTGTTTGCGTGTTGTTGGTCTGTGCAGCGATCTGCAGACAGGGCTGCAGTACGACACACGGATCCTGTAAAGTTCCCGGAGAGTGCAAGTGAGAACGCACAAAACACACAAACAGCCCAGACCAACACACCTCAGACACACGACTGGAGGTGGATGTTTTCTGACATGTTGTTAACTGCGAGTGTGTCGGCAGGTGTCTGTATGGATGGCAGGGTGAATACTGCGATCAGTGCATCCCTCATCCCGGTTGTGTTCACGGCGGCTGCGTGGAGCCGTGGCAGTGTCTCTGTGACACCAACTACGGAGGACAACTGTGTGATAAAGGTAAACGCACTTCAATCACAGTCAGGAACCGTGAACTGACACTGGAGACGACGCGCCACCGTTCAATTCACCAAACGCGTCTAGAATTGAGAAGGAAACTGTCCGGTTCGGCTCTGAATCTGCTCCAGTTTGTGTTTAGAGCCTGATGTGGACATTTTGGACACTTTGTGACTTTATTTTAAGGACAACAGAGACACAGACATGAACTGGAGGTGCTTACAACTTAATACTAAAAAAAGCAGAGTATTTGTAATATTTCAGTAGCTTATGTTCAATATTTAATGTGTAAGTTAAAAACGGAATTTGGTACAAAATGAACATGGACTTCAAGTTCAGTACAAGTTTGAAAAATAAAAAATGGTGAAAAAGTCAACAGTGTTGAACAGATTCTATAGTATTATGTGTGCAGTTAACATGTGGATTCATCAGCAGCAGTGACTGGTCATATTTTACACCCGTGACTCCAAACTGGAGTATTGATTAACATATGACCGATAACCGATGAACTGACTGGTTGGATGTGCTGTGTTTTCGTCCCACAGACCTGAACACGTGTGGGACGAAGCAGCCGTGTTTGAACGGAGGAACCTGTAGTAACACGGGACCCGACAAGTACCACTGCTCCTGTCCTGAAGGCTTCTCTGGAGTCACCTGTGAGAGAGGTGAGAGGGGCGGAGCCACGGAACGAAGCAGCACCTCGTCAAAAATATAATGTTAAAAGACGAGAAAAATGCAATTCAAAAACAACAAATAAAGACACGGAAGTCTGTGATAAACGTCTGTTTTTAAGTCCTGCCTGGTATTTGATCTCCATCATGTGGTGAGGAGCTGTGAAAAGACAGGTCAGGGGTCAGAGGTCGGAGGTCAGGGGTCAGATGGGTAATTAACACCAACCAGGGAAGTAAAAGCATGTAGAGAGCTGACACGGCACTCTCCCCCAGTGGATGCTCACGGTACTGCAGATGAAAATGGAGCATAATCCTAAGGGACAGACGCCATCTTTGATTGTGGAATCCACCAGCTCTAATAAATCATTTTTTCTCTAGAGACTCTTTCAGTGTCTCTAAATCAGGGCTTTCCTCATAAAACCTGGAAAACACAAACTACCTCAGTTTTTGTTGACCCTAATCACCTCGTCTCTTTCTCAGCCGATCGGTCGTGTCGGTCCAACCCCTGTCTGAACGGAGGCAGCTGTTCTGAAACCTCTCAGGGTTTTGAGTGTCTCTGTTCTCCCGGATGGACCGGACCGTCCTGCTCCATCGGTAAGACCGTCTGACCTTTCACCTTTTACTCCATCACCTTTCGAACCTTCCCGTGTCAACGGTTTGTCTCCTGTTTGTTTGTCTCAGATGTGGACGAGTGTCAGAGGAACCCCTGCGCTCACGGAGGAACCTGTCAGGACCTGGTCAACGGCTTCAGGTGCATCTGTCCTGCTCAGTGGACTGGAAAGACCTGCCTCATAGGTGAGAGTTCAGACCTGCACCGTCCGTTCATCTGCCTGCTCTTCCATTTTCAGTTAATTGGATTTCTTTTACACTGAGAGTGGTGACTGTGAGTGAATGAACCTCAGTCCACCGAGAACCAGAACCCGAACCCGTGTTTCTGGAGGTTTTCCCGTCAGTTCAGCTCCTCTTCCAGCTCCGTGTCAGTGTTGGAGGTCGGAGCGCCGCCCTTTGCCTCCTTCCTCTGGGACTCTTGTGGTTTTCCCCTAATCTCCGGGATGATCCCTGGAGGGATGGTTGTGGTTTGGAGGCTTAGCGCTCCGGGACGCCTCACCGCAGCGTTAATCCGCCGCCGACCACCGGCCACATGCTCCTCATCCTCCGAATGGACCCAGTCGGGCCGCCGTGCCAGCTGGGAGCCGTTTTCCAGAAACACCCGATGCTTCACATTTAACCCGGTTATTACTCCGTTTACTTTCACCTCATCCGACTGCCTCTGGATATTTGTTCCATCTGCTGCGAGTCCTGACCTTTGACCTGTGTTTACGCGGTTAAATGGTGGAGGTTCTGCTGTCGTAAAGTGGTTTTGGTGAAGAAAACACACATGTTTATCAGCTTTTCCTCCTTTTCTTGTCTCATTTCATTTCACTCCTGTTGTCAGTACTAGTGCTGTATCCATGGCAACCGCTGTGGACGAGCAGAAACGGGCGTCAATGACCAATCAGAAGTGACGGAAAATGACTGAGTAAATATGTTGCTGAAACAGTGACTTGTAGGATGGATTGATTGCTGCCGTTGATCTTTCCACAGGATTTGTTGGCAACGACAAAAGTGGAGAGAATCACCAGCCTGATCGTTTTGGACCTTTTACGTTCACAAACCAACCACCGGACTCTGCTTCATATGTTGTTTATTGTTTCATTTCAGACGCCAACGAATGCGACGAAAACCCCTGCGTCAACGCCAGCTCCTGCCGAAATCTGATTGGAGGATATTTCTGTGAATGCCTCCCCGGTTGGACGGGCCCAAACTGTGACAGCAGTGAGTGATTGATCCAGTCATGAGCAGCAGTACTGTGTGATCACCAGGTCCTTCAGTCCTGTTCGAAGAACATCCACACTTTTTATTTATTCTGCTCCACTTTAATAGGAATTTGTAGCAGTTTCTGTCCTTTTTATTAGAGAAACATGAAACCAGACCACTTCTTCCAGCAGCTCCTCACTCTATGGACGTATGAAGTTTTTGATGCTGACTCGTTACTTTTGTTGATAGTGACTCATCATTTTGACATTTTTTCCTCAGTGGTGAAAATGAGCTTCTGTACTTGAATTCAGTAGAACATTGTTGTTTGTGTAATGTTTCGTCAGATATCAACGACTGTCGGGGTCAGTGTCTTAACGGAGCCACGTGTCAGGTGAGTCTGGTTTCAGTCTTTGTTTTATTTCTGCTGCCCTCACTCTTCTTCTCCTTCTCCTCCTCCTCCTCCTCCTCCTTCTTCTTCTTCTTCTTCTTCTTCTTCTTCTTCTTCTTCTTCTTCTTCTTCTTCT
>JAPQRN010000001.1:22978625-22992877 GCA_037367275.1 Coranthus polyacanthus
TCTTCTTCTTCCTCCTCTTCTTCTTCCTCCTCTTCTTCCTCCTCCTCTTCTTCTTCTTCATTCTCCTCTTCTTCTTCATCCTCTTCTTCTTCATTCTCCTCTTCTTCTTCATTCTCCTCCTCCTCCGTTTAAACTCGTTTCTTTTCCCCCGTTCAGACGTGGATGACTGTAGCTCCGCCCCCTGTCAGAACGGCGGCGTCTGTCGAGATCTGGTCAACGACTTTCACTGCGACTGTAAGAACGGCTGGAAGGGAAAGACCTGTCACTCAAGTAAGCCCCGCCCACATGCGACTAATAGGACCACGACCATCTAGTGGACCCTCCTGGTTTTAGTCCTGGTTTTCTTTAATTGTAATAACCCTGTTTCTTTTCGTGCAGGGTTGAGTCAGTGCGACGAGTCGACTTGTAATAATGGAGGAACCTGTTACGATGAAGGAGATGCCTTTAAATGTCTGTGTTCAGCAGGATGGGAGGGAAACACCTGCAACACCGGTCAGTACTTTGACATCAGCCTGGAACCTCATTCATCTTATTGGAGAAACCATTAAAGCTAAGTCCTGAAAATGTGCATCTGTTCCTTGATTCCAGCTAACAGTTGGACTTCACTGTGAACCAGGTTAGCACTAGTGTAGCTACTGTAGCGTTAGCTCCCATTGGTTGTTAAGGGTGAATATTTACATCTTAGAAAATACTGCAGAGGCCGAACTCAAACGAGGTGAAACTTGGCTTCACTCACAGAGAACACAGTCAATCATCTTCTGACTTTTAGTGACTAAATCATATCATATCTGTTTGACTCCTTTCCTGCGCAGCGAGGAACAGCAGCTGCGTGCCGAGTCCCTGTGAGAACGGAGGAACCTGCGTGACGGACGGACGGTCGTTCAGCTGCGTCTGTAAGGAGGGCTGGGAGGGCGCCACCTGCAGCCACAGTGAGTCACTGCAACACACTGTACATTTACCATCAACGCCAACGAGAAGCGATGCCACACATAACCATAGTTTGAATCTGTGGTTTTCTTAAGCAAACAGCAAAGCGTACATTCACTTGAAAAAGTCTAATTTTAACTTTACATCTTTGTTTTGGTGTTACAGAGGAGGAACCTCTGTCGGTCACATTTCTTAATAATAAAGGCTCTACTAATAATCGGGTACAAATGAATCAGATGTTACTGATGCAAAGTCATAAAATTGCATGTTGAACTTTCATGTTGATGCATTGATGTAAAGTCTTCCCGTCCCTCCTCTGAGGTCGTCACTACGGCGACAAGCTTCTCTTTAATGTTGATCAATGTGGAGCAACATGTAAATGTGTGAAATGGAGCTGATATCATAGACATTATGCAGCTGTAGTTAGTCTGTCTAATGCCGACAGACACTCGACTCTAACAGAGTCATGTCTTTGTTTTCAGATGCCAACGACTGCAGTCCTCATCCCTGGTGAGTTCAGCCTCCTCTACATCCACCTTTAACTCGACTTTGTGCTAAACGTTGGCTCTGCTGTGGTTTTGTAAAGTGTTTTAGTGGTGCAGAAGTTTTTAAACCATCAGATCAGAGTTAAATTCTTCTCTGGCCTCGACCTCACTGTTTGTTTTCCCACCAAGTCAAATCTGGAACTAGACGTCGGTGCCAGTTTGACTTTTTATCAGCTCGGCTCCGGCTTTTCCCTCCAAAAACCACAGAGCGTTTATCAAATCTGAGAGAGAAGCCGAGGTGAACATTAGCGTCGCTGAGCTCAGTTTATCGTCTCTGATGGAAGTGGAATGTTTTTCAGTTACAACAGTGGGACGTGTGTGGATGGAGACAACTGGTATCGCTGTGAATGTGCTCCAGGCTTCGCTGGACCAGACTGCAGAATCAGTGAGTGGTGACCTTTGAACTCTTCGGCTCCTTGCCTTTTAAATTCACCAAAGTGTTTCTTTTCTGTTCTTCTTTCCTCCTTTCGCTGTGTGTTTTTAGCCTCTTTCTGCCTCAGTGCCTTTAAGCCAGGCTTAGGTCTTCAGGTCACACAGTCCTGGTCTGGGTTTTGGGACCACACAGGACTGAAAGGATCTCCGTTAAATCTCCTCCAGACCTCAGAGGCTTCATTAGCTCTAGTTTCCTAAACTCCTAGATGTAAATCACGTGATGACGTTCCTCAAATCGGCTGAAAAGTATGATCTGAAATGTGTTAGTTTACATTCCTGTGTTTTATAATCACACATTTAAATCTGTTAAACTAGTATAATACATTCTCTATGTTCAGATATTTGTATTTTTAAACAGCACAATGAACGTAGGATTTGTTGACAACAATAAATGTTTAGGAAATCACTTTAAACACCACATGATCACATACACTTTAGTGTAAAAACTCATCAGACTGTTTGATAATTCAGTAGATACAGGTTTTCACGTCTAATCGAGGGGGTTGGGTTGCTCACGTTCTTTGGTACTAAACTCTAAAAGACTAATCATCAGATGATTTAAGAGTCAAACGATAACAGTCTCCATCTCTTTCAGATATTAACGAGTGCCAGTCGTCGCCCTGCGCCTTCGGTTCGACCTGCGTGGATGAAATCAACGGTTATCGCTGCCTCTGTCCGTCGGGGAGAACCGGCCCCCGCTGCCAACAAGGTAACGCCATCAAACCCCCGCGGTCGGACTCGGATCCACGTCTGTGTGTCTGCTGCAATACTGACTCTGAGGAAAACGTTAACGCTGTGTTCTGAAACAACATTCAGTTTTTATTTTCATGAAGTTGAGTTGATTTCAGTTATTTGTGCACAAGTAGTTTCATTTAGATGAATTGACTAGTTTTAGTTGAGGTTTTCTTTAGTTTTTCAGGTTTTATGCGGAAAACCTTGACGTATAGAAGCTGAATAAAGTTGGATGAAAGAATTAATGACGTCAAATATAATTTACAAAACCATCACAGGTCTATATTGTGAAAAGACATTTTACTCTTGTTCATCGTGAGCCATTAACACTGAGCAGAGCTCATTAATCGACACCTGGAGCCAAATGAAAAGTGAAACTGAAGTGAAGTCTGTATTTTAAATGTAAATGTGAACCTCAAGGATGAAGAGAAAACTGAATGAGCTTCAGATCAACTCCTTGGAAACAATATTAAAATGCCATAAATCCCAAATCCTGAGGTAAATCAAAGCTGAATTTACCAGGAATTCTGTTTCATTTTAGTTACTTTGTTCATTGTAGTTTTTATTTAGTTTTTATGTTTTTATTAGCAAAATTATTTCTTTCCTGCTAGTTTAGTTGTAGTCTTAGGTTTTTTTAAACTTTAACAACCGTAGAGTTTTTAGACCCTGAGGCAACATCGTGTTTGTGGTGCGTTTACTTCACCTCCGTAAAACACAGCTGCTTGGTGTCTGTTGCTGTGTGAAGACGCTCAGTCTGGGTTGGTTTGTTCCTCAGTGTCGGGGCGGCCCTGCGTGGTCGGGGGTTTGGTGGCTCTGGACGGAAGCCGATGGGACGAAGACTGTAACAGCTGTCGATGCCACAACGGGAGAGTGTCCTGCACCAAGGTACGACACCGAACCGGACGCAGATACAGGAATGTGTGGATGGAAAACCTAAATGTGTCTGGTACTGAGGAAGCAGACGTGAAACACAGACCAGACACAGGCAGAGCTGCAACGATTCATTGATTAATCACTTTGAGTAATTCTTGAAATGTGAATATTTCCTGGTTTCTTTCCTCCTCTGTGACAGTCAAGTGAATATCTTTGGGTTTTGGACGAAACAAAACATTTGAGGAAAAACATTTTCAGCATTTTATAAACCAATCATTACTTGATTAAACCAGAAAACAATCAACAAAGAAATAGTCGTTAGTTGCAAACTAAGACTTTTACTTCCACAGAACCGGTTAGATTTGTACTGAAACAGGCAAAACAAGAACTTTTTCTCCCTTCAACGGCAGAAACATGACATATCAACAGTTGAGATGTAGATTTTTGCTTGGTGGCTCAGTTGTAAACTGTCGAACTGACCCTGAACGCCTCGTGCCTCCTCAGCTCTGGTGTGGACTCAGACCCTGTAACCTCCTCAGTAGGACTCGTGGATCCGAGTGTCCGATGGGTCAGACCTGCGTCGCCGTCCGGGATGAGCTCTGTTTTGTGAAGCCGTGTCACAGCCAGGGCGAGTGCTGGAGCCCCGCCCACCAGGCTCCGCCCGCAGCCAGGTGTCACCCAGAGAGCAGCTGCGCCAACGTCACCTTCACCTTCAACAAAGACATCATGATGAGGGTAAGTCTGCTCGGTTTCAGACTCCTGCAGGTTTAGCATCATTGTCATTTTCCTTTTTATTACTGAGGAAATAAAGTCAAGACGGTGGGAAATGAGTTCAGATCATCTCCATAGTGACGTCTTTACTGCAGAAATGAACAAAGATAAAAGTCAACAATGACAGATGATCGGCTCAGAACGATGGACTGAAAACTAGAGAGGATTGGACTCGCTGCATTAAGTCAGTGAGCTGCTGGTGGCTGCAGACATCCCAACGTGAACCAGTCCTGGTTTTACACATTCTGTACGATGCAGTTAGGAAACTGTAGATATAGTGTTTACTTATCAATGAGCAGATCTATTTTGTGTTTCTTCTAGATATTGAGATATAGAGTTTTTAATTCAAAAAAACCAAAAAAGCCACGTGCTGATGTATTTGTGACGTTTCCGTCTGTCTCATCGTCCAGGGTGTGACTGTGGGTCAGGTGTGTCAGGAGCTGCAGGGCCTTTACATCCTCAAGAACCTGTCCTCTGACTCCGCCTCCTCCTCTGACTCCGCCTCCGCCGTCTCCATGAGCTGCGCGCCGTCACTAAGCGCCACCAACGAGATCCACGTGGCCATCGTAAGTCAGTGAGCTGCAGTTTGTCATAATGAGTCTTCAGCTGATACCATCGAGTTCCAGTTCATCACATTAACTTTTACCAAAGTCTGGAATGTACAGACACCACCAGAATGAGAAAGCTTCAGGTTTGACAGGTTAAAGATCAGTTACAGACCGCTGAGACCACCATGGTTTATCTTAGAGGAGCCAATGGAAAGCTCTCATGAGCTGCATCAGTCACTGGGCTCAGATTTAGGCTGAAATGTCACAGATACACAAACCATAATGGTGTTTTTCTGCTGAATGTTCCAGTCGACGAACGACCAGAGGAGAGGAGCGACCTTCATTAAGGAAATCACAGACAGGATCATGGATCTGGTGAGCAAGAAGAGCGCCAACAGCTCCATCATCGGCGCCATCGCCGAGGTTCGAATCCAGAGACGACAAAGCCAGAACCCCAACGGTGAGCGGCCCTGAGGTTTCTAAAAACGGAAAAACACACCAACGTTAAAAGAAGAAACATTACAAATGAATGTTCAGTCATTATGATGGTTTAATTTCAAATCAAGTGAAAACTCGCTCCATCGCTTCTTTTTTTTTTCTCTGAGAGAAAATCCAGCAGAAATTCATGAGCATGTTTTCAATGCTTGAAGGTTCAATCATTGCTAAAGTGCATGTTATAAAGTCAAAAGTATCGACAAAAGCAAACAGAATGGTCAGAGTTGTCATATCGAGGTTTAAGGTGTATTGATTGATTCACGGCGTCACCTCATGCAGTAACAGACAGAAAACGCTCCACCTTAAACGCTGCCGCCGTCACCTTCGAGCCTCTCACTGAAGTACATTCACACAGAAACATCACAAAGCCACTCTGTAGTATTTTTCTAAACTGTATTATCTAAACATTTTTACTGTATTTCACTTGACAGAATTATTTCTTCACAGTTAGTTTTAGTGTTCGGTTTTGGTGACTGTAATTCCCCTGACTCACCATGAGGTGTCCTCACACACTCTACTTGTGGACCTGTCTGTATTGATGCTAACGGCTGGTTGTCACTGTCGTCCTGCAGAGCGTCTCGTGCCCCTGCTGGTTTCCGTGGTGATTGTTGCCTGGGCTCTGGCCGTTTCCTCCATGATGCTGTGGTGTTTGTTTCGGCGGAGGAAGCAGCGCGCCCACATGGGCGTCAGCACCCAGGCGGCGGCGCTGTTCACCCCGGCGCCCGAAGACAATAACGCCCTCCACAACAGCGTGTGTGCCGCCCGCGAGCAGCTCAACCATATCAAGAACCCCATCGAGAAAAACCCGTCGACCCACCACCATCAGCACCAGAACCAGCACCTCCTCCATCAGCACCTGTACGAGGACAAGAACTCTGTCTGCTCTAAGAAGAGGAGGTCGGACACGGGCAGCCAGTCGGACGAGGACGAGGTGGACAAGAGGCTGCAGAAGGCCAGGTTCCCCAGAGCTCCACCAGCCTATTCTCTGGTGGACTGGGATGAACCCAAACCGCAACACTGGACCTGCAAACAGGACAACAGGCAACTGCAGAGCGCCAACAGGGCCGAGTTTACTGTATAGCAAAGAGAGATGGCGACAGGAGTCTCGACCTGTAGACATTTTAGACTTTTTATACTAAGTTGAACTTACAGAAGACTTTTTACTTCATGTTTTGACTGAACCAGACTGAGCGGTCCACTGCGAATACATGGAGATTAGAGCTGCAACGATTATTTGTCAACTATTAAAATTAATGGACAACTGTTTGGATAATTGAAATGATCTCATTCTAGCCTTTTAAAGTGGAATATTTTCTGTTTTCTTTACTTTTGTCTTTACTTCGTCATCTTGGGCTCATGGAACAAACAACTAATGCATTAATGGAGAAAGGAATGAACAATGAAAATAATCATCAGTTGCAGCTACTGGATAATTCATTGTGTTTAATGTGCAGAGAGACCAGAGCGTTGTCGCCATCTTTGGTTACTTTCGTCTTTTTTTAATGTTTTTTTGTACAAAGTTGAACCTAAAGACGACTTTTTAATTTATGTCTTGACTTAACGCTGCAGCTGGATGGATTCTTTTAACTTACAACTCGTGTGTAAGAAAACTCTCTGTTACGAATGAATTTTGTATTTGAATGTGCTGTACGAAACGTAAATTATTTTGCTTTTGTTTTGGGCAAATATGAAGACTTTCCATGTAGAATGTGTCTGTACATAATTCTTGAATCACTGTGTATATTTGATTAATTTAATGGAAGATATTCCTTCTTTTATTTATACGTTCAGAGCTGAATTTGGCAGCGTTGTAAACTTCTCTGTGGAGATATTGTTTTTGATCTATTTTTCATCAACTTCAAGTGTCAACTTTCAAGTGTTCTTGAAAGAATGGTTTATTTTTAGCCTTTTGGATTTGGGCATTTTTGTGCCTCAGTGAAATGTTTTGTACATTTTGGTTGTTTGATATGTTTGTATATTGTTTGATATACTTTATGTAAATGAAGGGTCTTTTTATACAAAACAACATGGTGGCAGAAGGACTGTTTTTGCTACTGATGTACGGTGTTTAAACTAAACCGACCTGAGTCCTGTTTCCACGACCGTTCTTTGAGATGCCTGTCGACGGGTCATGTGATGTTTGGATAATAAAACAAGCCTGTGAAACGATGTTTGATTTGAGTCGTCGGCCCTTTTAGTGCAGATTTAAGGAATCATTTTGTCATACGTTTCACTTCAGTGTTTTTTGGACCTTGAGAAATAAAAGTCTCTTATTTCCTGGAAACGATGTTTTCTCATTTTTGGAACATTTTATATTTTCTTTACAAAAAAAGACAGAGGGTCTTAATTAACAAATTCATGGAATAAAATAAAAAAAAAAAAAAAGAAATTGTCAGTCGTTTCAGTGATTCATCACGATGTAAAGTCAATGATTTGAAGCAGCCAAGAGAAACCACGGAGGGATTCTGTCACATTTGTCTGACATTTTATAGACTTAAAATTGACCAAACTTAATCCTAAATGATGCTCTGCTAACACTGAAGTCATTAACTTCAGTATTTATCATTGGCGGCAGACAGAGGTGTCTTTGTCTCACTTCTTGCAGCTCCTCCATGATAGTTTTCTGCAGACATGTGAGATCGTACGCCACACGGCCGACCAGCCCTCGCAAATAAACAACACAAGACGCTTTGCATAAATGCTTTTCCTGCTGGAAACTCTGCCGATGCCCAGACTTTCATCATGACAAACAGAGAAAGCCTCAGTGTGGTCCCATCACGGGAAACGCTGTATTTATGTGCATTTTTGTGCAGTTACACAAACAGGCTTTGGGGAATCCACCAGAGGCTGATAAGCGAACTGAGTGGCTCTCTGTGGGAAACAGCAGGGCTTTATGGGACTCACAGAGAACATCGACGTGTTTTCATGCTCTGAGTCAATACGACGACGCCAAGTTTCAAAAATCCACCAGTTACGTAAGAAGAACAAAATACCTTTTGCATTGCACAGTTGTTCTCAGCTTCTCCACAAGTTAACCAAAAACTACTAATGCTCCCATAAACAGAACAGCTGCAGTTCACCTTAAAACAACCCTCATTCTGTGCAGTTTCTTCTGATAAACTGGGGTACGTTTTAGAAAGTGACAGCAGCTGTATGGAGTTCATTTCCTGCCAGATTCTATTTGAAGAGAAACACATTCACGTCTCGTCCTCATGCTGTTCTTTGTGTTCCTTTGTACAGTCATCAAGTATAATCCAGCGTCCGTTGTGTGTTTTTTATGATCCGAGTCATGAAATCAGAACCTCTATTCTCTCACTGCTTCAAAGGCTGATGGCGAAGCAGAGCTAATGCAATCGTTAGGACGGCCAACGTCTGGCGGCCTCTGAAACACTCCACTAATCCATCTGAGAAACCCGAGTCCGCCAGGGAGCAAGGCACTAACACTGCCAGAGGGTTGCGGGTTCGATGCCCACTGTGGCCAACTACACAAACAGGTGTGGAGGTCGGAGTGCGCCTCCAGTCTGGTGGTTATGGCTTTTGTAATTCAAGAAGCCGGACTGTACTTGTGAGGATTCGTTTCAGTTTTAAACCATCGTAGTGAGGACATGTAGGCATCAGGAGGACATTTAGTCCAGTCCTCCTGCTTCATTAGGAACCAGGTCTAATCCCTCCAGGTCTAATAGGAGGGATTAGACCTGGTTTTAAAAGTAACATAACAGACATGTTCCACATCCAGGTGTAATTTGAATATTTGTGTGATTTTGTTTGAACCATTTCAATACATTGTTTTGAGCTGTGGGAAGTTACACATTTTTACACCATTTTATGACATTTTAGTGACTAAAATAACATTCAGCAGATAAATGAGTTAAGTCCTAACTAATTAACTGTGTACCATTGTTTTTGTCATTTTCGTTGTGAGATCTTGTTGCATCTTTGTTTTCATCTCATTGAATGTTTTGCATCTTTTACGTTGTTTTCGTCTTGTCGCGTCTTATACACGGTTTATGTTTTTTACCGTCTTGCTGAATCTTGCTGTGTCTTTTTCGTTGTTTTGTTGCCGTGGTTTTCTTGGTGAGGTCGGCCTGGTTCCTGTCTGTTTAGTTTTACAGACAGTTGAATAAGGTGAATAAATATAGCCTCCACCTATTTCTAATCCATTAAGGAAAACAATGGTAAATGAGCAGGTAAGTGGACATGATTATGGATTTGAGCAGACAGTCAATGCTAACTGTTGTTCATTTGGAGTCATAGAAATCCAGGACAAACAAGTGAAATGACTTCTGTTTATCCGCTATGGAAGGTTTTTACTCAGAACAAATGTCTTTTATTCCCTGTCTGTGGATGTAATTGTGGTAAATTGACTCAAGATGTTGGACTTTTAGAAAAGACTGTGGACAGAAAAGGGGCTTAAAAACATAAAAGAGTGACAGTAAAACATCTCAGGAATTGAATCGCTGTTGTGTCATTGACTGTCTGTGGATCCTGAGGGAGATTCTGCTGCCGTTTCCAAACTCCTGCAGTTCCCATCACACACATAATGGTTTAGTTCATACGGCAGCTTCTTTAAATACTCCTTTGGCAAAAAACAGAATACATTAAATCTAAGAAATGGTGTCTGTGCCTGTGACGAGTGGCACGGTGTCATCAGGACCAAAGGGTTGTGTTAGAAAAGCTAAAAAAAAAGAACAGAAAAAGCTATTCACCCAGAAATCAGAACTTTTCTTTAAAAATAAATACAAATGAGTAAAACTTGCATGAGGTTGATGACGCCTTGTTAAATCCTAAAGCTGCTCTAAATCTGTTTTAGTTGTGAATGTTTGACCTTTGTCTCTAAAGAAGCTAAATGTCAGTGTTAATCAGGAGGTTCTTTTTCACTGGATTGTATTGAAATGTGTCCTGAACATCCAACAGTAAGGATCATTTACAACATGGACTCATGTTGTTGCTGTAATCAGATTAATAAACCTGAATAATTTGTTGCCTGAAAGAAGAATCATTCATTTTCAGAAACGTATGTCATTATTAAACATCCAAGTCAAATTAATGGGAAATCTGGAAAAATATCGGAGCAAATTTCAAGTAGGTTCCATCTCAACAGTTTTGGAGAATAAACGACTATATCCTAACCCGAAAAAAAAATCTTAACACTACGTTTTGTGCCCTAAAAACAGCAGCAAAATTGTAACTTTGAGAAGTAGGTTGACTCCTCTGCCGTTGTTTACGGTGCGTCGCTATGACGACCTGCCACGCTGAGGGGTTACTATGCCAACAGAGGAAATGAAACAAGCTGGTACCAAAGTCGAGGTGAGTTGAACCGGTGCAGTCAGTGAAAAGCAGAAATATTACGTTGCGATTTCAATCCACTTTTCACATGAAATCTTTCAATAAAATCTATGACATGAACCGGAGGGTCTACATGATGAACTCTGAGGACTGGTGGTCTTCTATGATCTGGACTCTGGAGGCGGGACAGTCAGGACGACGTTCAGAAACTTTAAACCATCCAAGTAATAAAATGTTGAACGGAGGGGAAAATGCCATCTCTGCCGTCAGGACGGTTCTCTGTGGTGTTCCCTTGCTGAACCTCTCGTGTTGACTCTGTGCTGAGAGGTTCTCCTCTGAGGATTCTTTAAATTCCTAATAATCTCCAACCCTTCTGTTGCAGCTGAACGGAGAACCAATCACCTCGTCCAAACTCTGAATCCACATCCGGTGTATGTAAATCCTCATCCCGTCGTGTGTGTAATGACTGCCACATGCTGCTGGACGTCGACCTGAGTGTTTGTGTCGCAGTTTGTTTCCACTGTGACTCATAACGGCTGCATTTTGAAGCGTGTGCGTCTCCAAAGCCACATGATGAAGAACAACACAATTTAAACGTCAGCAGCTGAAGTGACTCATCGTAAAACACCGTGGTTCGGTGGACCTTCTCAAACCCAGTCCTTCTGAATCAGTTCAGTCCGGTTTGGGTGGTCTGATGTTTCTAAAGCTGGTCAAGAGTAACTCAGCACATTCACTCAGGTACTGTGCTTTAATCCAGTAATTTACTTGAGCTTTTCCAGTATTTTCTGCAGCTTTATCCTTGTACTCCACTACATCTGTACGACAGCTTTAGTTCCTTTTCAGATGAGGCTTTTTAAACTTTTTAAATCCAACACATAGATGCAGAATAAACCAGTTGTTTTCTAAGTTCTCGGTCTTCTACAAAGACCAGTGTGTCTTCGACTCATATTTCAGATGTCTATGAGTTATTAACATTTCCACCACAGTCTAAGCTTCTCACACAAGCAAAGCAAAATCCAGTATGAAAGTGTGAAGACTGATGTAATAAAATTCGAGTTTTGCAGAGTTAAAACAAGCTACAGTAACAAGTCATTTTCTTACAGGTTTCACGATAAGGAAATGCATTAGAATTTTAACGAGAAATTACAAATGTAATTATTCAATTTTGCCTTTTAACGTGTTGTATCAAACAATCAGTCAATTCATTTTATCGACACAATTGCCTAATTATCGGAGGACTTAAAATAAAATAAATTGGTGATAGACTCAGACTCACTGTTTCCATTTTCACAAAGAGGCTGAAAAGGATACGGTTGAAGAACAGGGTTAAAAGTTGTTTCAACACGACACTATATTCCAACAACCTAATGGAAATAAAAACACCTCATGTTTCCTCCTCAGTCAGAACAGACTGGTCTGATCAGAAGGACTTTTCAATCCTTTCATAATGTGAACACATGACCTGTTCGTTTCTCTACATTAGTGAACATTAGGTCACGTGATAACGTAATAACAAAACAAAAAAAAACACGCCGTGGATTCTTCTTCTTCAGCAGAAAAGACAAAAGGACACGTCAAAACAGTCCCATCGTGACGACAACACGTTAACACATCTGATCACGTCTGTGTTCATGTCAACAGTTGGAATCTCTGATCATTATTTCAATCGCATTGAAAAAATATTGTCCATGAAACCACAGCCCACGTTTTCCACGTTTTCAGAATCTTTTTATTCCATTTAAATAGTTATTCCCATGTAGGGCAGGTACATATCTGACCGTCAGTATTACACTGAAAAAGAGAAAACAATGACAAAGACATTTACATAAAGAGCCATCTCTCCAACGTCACCAAAAGATGGTACATTGCACCAAATCCAGAACCAAAGGGAAAGAAAAGGAAAAAAGTATGTAGACAAGCAGATAAAGGAGAAGAGGAAAAGTCAAACAAACAATAAAAGTACAGATAATGTAAGTAAAGATGGATCTATTCCCATGGAGTCGGGCATTGGCTTAAGGTAAGGGTAGAGTCAGTGGTGTTACAGAAGGACGTCAGTCACCACGTTGTAAACAATTTCTTTTCAGAACCACTAGTTGAAAAGTGTACGTTTTCCAATTAGAGGCGAGACATTACACTTTGAAGCCACTGACTAAGCGTGGGCGGGGCAGCTTCCTTCATTTAAATAAGACTGGACGTCTGGCTACGAGTGAGGAGACGATAACCACGATACCACGTTAAACAGGGGTCACTTTACGATGTTTGATAAAGTACAAAACACATCGGACCGAAATGTTTGTAGTTGAGGGCACAACCAGAGTCACGTCACTGTTTTCTCATTCGTCGCAGGTAGGGGTGATGTCAGCATAGACGCTGAACCTTAGACATATGGGAGTACCGACCAATGTGTTGTAGGGATGTCATATCACAGCCCATATTTTAACGCTGATACAACAACTGACATTATTCAGCTACATTTCAGTGTTGAAGATCGATCGAGTGCCGCTGTGAAGAAATGAAAATAGAAAGGTAAAAACTGTTCATTTCCCAGGTTAGAAACAGCAGATGCAATATTTAGAAAACTGATTTTCCTTCTCACCTTTGTTAAACAGTAAATAAGTCACAGCGACCAAACCAGGACTTTTACTGATAATATTTAAACTACATTTAACACCTACTTCTGTACTTTTTCCTGCAGGACTTTTACTTGTAATGGAGCATTTTTACATTGCAGTATTGGTACTTTTACTGAAGTAAAGAATCTGAATACTTCTTCAACTATCGGTTTCACAAAAATACAGATTCACTGCTCTGAGTTGAGTCTGGTTTATTGCTCCCAAGCGAACCAGTAGGGAGCGATGACAGGAAAAGTACTGCTTAGGAGGCAGTTTCTCTGCTGTGGTTTTTGGGGTAAACATCTGCGGTGCTGCTCCTCGGCCTCGAGGATCCGAAACCTGGAGCAAAGCCACATGGGAGAGCGAGGCCAAGCCACGGTATGCGCCGTCGACCACCGTCCTCTGAGCACCGACATGAATGAGTCTGACACCGACAGCATTAGCGGCATTTTGGTGGAACGGACATGGGGTTTTAGAAATTACTCGTGGCTAAAAAATAAGGAAGTGAGATGGTGACGGATCAAAGTCAGAATGTGGAAATTAGCATTACAAGCTAAACAGGCGGTCAGGCTGTTAGCAGGGTGGTCTGCTGGTTTCAGAGAAAGGTCAGCAGATCAAATCAACACGATCCGTCCACGCTCAAGGAATCGGATCAGGAAAATCCAACCATTAAACATCACAAACACTCACAGCCACGGGAAATGAACAGCTTGAAACAGACGGACACCAGGAGATGTCCTTACATCTCACAAGGAAACAGAATGTCGAGACAAATCAGCTTGTTAAAACTAAACCAGTCAATTCAGATGAATAAAAATCAAACTAAAACTAACTCAAACTATCCATCATCCATCCATCATCTATCGCTTATCCGGGACCAGGTCGCGGGGGCAGCAGTCTAAGCAGGGAAGCCCAGACTTCCGTCACCGCAGACACCTCCCCCAGCTCTTCCGATGGGACCCCGAGGCGTTCCCAGGCCAGCCGAGAGACATAGTCCCTCCAGCGTGTCCTGGGTCTGCCCCGAGGCCTCC
>JAPQRN010000001.1:22994503-23012482 GCA_037367275.1 Coranthus polyacanthus
ATGTATGTAGTAGAGACCTGACACGTCTGAATATAGTGGTTTCTGATGTAGTAACTAGTCCAAAGTACTGTTTAATGGTGGAACTTGTGTGGAAAAAACAGTGAAAAAGCCATTTTCTCTGTTTTTAAAAGGTCTTCAGAAGAGTAACATTTGAAGAAGACATGTTATGTTATTCCATAATAATGAAGAAGAAGTCTTATAATTAGACGCCAGGATCTCATTATAATGACAGAGGTTAAGCCTAGTTATCAGTGATTGTTAAAAAAGATGGAATCTACTGGAAAAATGCAGATATTTACGTAAATATATTGATATAAAATAGAAGACGCACTAAAATCCAGTAATATCTGTGTCTTATTTGTCATGGATTTGGAGTCACTGAGTCACATGACATAGAAACTATGGAAAAATGATGATTTTGTCACAAATATTTTAAAATAGTCACAATAGCAGTAAAATCCACTAGAAATCTGTCTTATTATTCCAGTGTTTTAATAATATCTTCACTGGACAAATAAGACATGTCTCTTTTTATCAGATTTTAGGGTTAGTCCTATCATCCTACTGTATATCAACATGTTTATATAAAAATCAGCTTTTTAAAAAATGAATTCCATGTTACATGACAGTGATGGACATGTAGCTTGACTTTTCTCATAAGAAATTGTTCCAGAACAACGAGTCCGGTCCGCTTCCCTGTTGTGTTTAATTTTTAAAGAGGGACCGTCGTCTTGAGGCAATGCAGTGTTTTTCTGACACCTTATACTTAGTAAAACATAGAGTTTGAAAAGGTCATTTTCAGCTGGATTCCATATGATTTATTATTCCTATCAGAACTACGCATTTACGTAAAACCCAACTCCTGTTGCCTTTTTCCTTGTCCCATCCCAGTCACATGATAAATCGTAAAATTGACTCTGATCTCCTTGAAATGCCACAGAAAACCCATGACTCACAGAAAACCATCAGCCTCTAGTCCACAGTGATCATGTCTAAATGTAGTGTTTCCTGGTTTCTGTTTGTAGATGGGGTCTAATGTGGTCTTTCGACATTAATACAGGGAACAAAAACTGAAGTCGCACTATACACGGTTTTTCACAAATACACTAAAGGTTTCTTTCAACTTTCACCAGTCGTTAAATTAGTCATGTGACAGATTCATGAACGTCGAACCAGATTCCTCTCAAAGACTCGGATCATATCTTTCTGTCCCTTTTTAGCACCAAATTACAGTCTGTTTCTCATGTGTTTAGTGTTGAAAACCAGTACTTCTGTTCTGTTTCTTGTTAAAACAGACCTAGTTTAATGATTTTTGGAGCTGTTTACGTGCAGAGTCAATGCGTATCCTCAGGGATGTTGAGTTTTTTCCAGACTAAGCACAGCAACATAAACTGAGTGTATTTTTTAGAGTATTATTCGTATTAATATTTCTCCCTAAATAACAGTATGCAGTGTCAGAACGGGTAGTCTTTGTCCTGTTACCTTTAGACTGACTGTTGACTGACTGTTGAATGTCTATCAGCCTGGCTAATCATTATTACCGTCATAAACTGACGGTCTTCTCTCAGCTATGCTACGTGTCCAGAAGTGTTTGTTTCATCCACAGTTTGGCTCCCAAGTCTCCATTGAAGTTTCTGTCTGAAGCTGCCACTGTAAAGACAACAGTTTAGTTCAACAGTTTGGTAAAAGCATTGTCCTGATTCAATGTGACTCAATGCCTCTGTTCAACAAGACTCATCCGTAAACGAGTGTTGTCCCAGTTTGGTGTGGAAAACCTTTAGAGTCCTGCACAGAAGACCTGACCTGAGTCCTGACCTCAACCTTGGGCAAAAAAACTCAAAGTGCACTTTTCTCTGTTTTTAAACCATCTATTGCAAAAAAATCACAGGTTTCAGTCGCAGACCTGGTGCTCTCTTTCATGGGTTAGGGTTAGGGCTCTGTAGTCTCTCTCGTAATGTAGTCCAGATTTAACACTAAGTTCACCTGATCTATCATGGTCTAAATGCAGGAAAAAATGAACAGAACTCACGTCCTATATGTAAGTGGTGCCGAAACAGAGCCCTGACGTCTGACCCTGACTCCGGGTCAGGCCAGATCAGCAGCTTTTGAATCTGAATCAAATCCCTGTATGAGGTTCAACATCTGAATCTGAAAAATCTACCAGAGATGAGGAGATGGAGATGGCAGCTCATCCTGTGATTCTGAATGACGTGGGGTTTTTCAACTGGCCTCATACTTTTGGTCAGATAGTGACTGTTTTTGTGCTTTACATTTATATCTAGTTGTCAGGGGTCAGTAACTTCAGCAGTGCTTGTATTCGAGCCAGCGCGTCCTGGCTTGTGGTCTTCATCAGGGTCCACCACAAGCTGAAACGCATTGGTCTAGCTTTATTAAAGTTGGTCAATACTACAAGTGCTGCTGGAGTTCTTGACCTGCTACAGGTTTTCTGTCCTCTATGCACCTTGGAAGTAGGTGAAGTTGTGCAGAACCTTCTGCTTTGTCTCTCCGACAAGGTCGATCTGGTCTGAAGATCATTATGCTGATCCTTTTGAGGTAGAATCATAATCCTCGATCTGAATGACAATCTTCTCACCTCTTATAAAATGTAGTTGAGTTACAACCAACCTATGACCAGTTTTCCTCTAGTTTTCTGTGGTTTCCTGCGTCTTAGGCTGTTGTTGATATTTGACTAAAAACTTTGAGAAACTAAAACTTCATTTTGGACTGATGTTGTTGCAATATTTTGATAATATCTTGAAAAGTTTGATGAAGTAAACGGTAGTCTACATGTTCCTAACTGTACATACATGTGCCTGTGACGCTGCAGCGTTTCATTAATTACGTTGTGTTTAAAAACTAAAATGTGTCTACATTCCAACGTTGTGTTCGTCTGTGTAAACTAGTTCAGAAGTCAGACCAGCAGCTACAGACTTCAGACTTCTTCAGTGTTTGAAGTTGTCATTATTTCTTCAAAATAAAACAACACGTTACACAAACTCTGCAGGTTAATGTGATTAAAACTGGACTCTATCAGTTCAGTGCTGCTTCTTAAAATCCGTTGTAATCAACTCTGTACACGTGAGCGTCTCCTTGAGGCTCAACGCCTGCAGCCTGTGCAGAGCTGACTGCACTGATGTGAGTGTAAATATACAGTCGACTGGTGGAGGCCGATCATCTGACCTGAGATGAGATCTGGGATGAAGGAGTTCACCACGAAACACCACTTCACACTGAACCGATTCCCTTCAAGCAGCACACGGGACTTAAACATGTAGGAACGTAGAAAGAACCGAATGGAAAATAGGATTGACTTGAATACAAAAGTACAGGATGTTTTGAATTATTTCTACTTCACATTATTAATTTGAGGACTGTCATTTAGACGTGAAGAATATGAACACTTCTCTGATGAAGTAGTTCTTAGTTAATGACCTTTAACATCTGATCAGACGTGTGGACGTGTGGGTTGTATTTTGATGCAGTCAAGCCACCGATGCTGATGAGTTTGGTGAAACGGAAACCAAGACTTAATGTTACCTGTGACACATTTTGGCGTAATGTTGTTTGTGTCCTGTTAAATGAACGGACGCTGAAGCAACATGGTTGTTTGGTTGTTTTTACTGTTGTGCTGAGTGTTTTTTTTTTTGGTTTTTTTTCCCTTCCCTGTCTGTTTTTCTGGTTTTCAACAAGAAACGAGTTCAGAATGAGAAGAAGAAAACCACCACAGGCCTGTTGATGAGTGCGTCGTGTGATATTTCTTTTCCATTGTTGTTTTCAACCTTTATTCGAGACGAGCTCCTAAATACATTTT
Source organism: Coranthus polyacanthus (assembly GCA_037367275.1). Lineage (NCBI taxonomy): Eukaryota > Metazoa > Chordata > Actinopteri > Kurtiformes > Apogonidae > Coranthus > Coranthus polyacanthus. The sequence continues at coordinate 22,998,315 of JAPQRN010000001.1, forward strand.
ACAGTTCACACACATCTGTTTTTAGTCACAAACGACAGTGAAGTGTTTGCAAGTCCTGAAATGTTTTCTTTCTAATCTGTGCATTTTCCTTGATAACCAAGCGAGTCGACTCATCGTAAATCCTAATGTCGTCCACAGTCATCGCAGTATGACCTTTCCACCAAATCGTGCAGCCCTACTTTCAGCATAGTTTTCCTTCTTGATGAGGGTTTTCATTCTATTACAAGATTTGACTCACAGTATTCTGGCTCCACCGAAGACAAACAAATGACTCTTCCCTCATCAATGGTGGCAGTCGGTCCAAGTTTTTTAAGCTTTTTATATGTTGTTGGTTCTTAATTATCTGGTCTAGCTTTTCCAACTCTGTGTATGCAGATGTGGTAATAATGGGTCATTCATTTATTTATTTTTTTATTCAAAAATGTGTAGTTTTCTTGAGAGGATCCCAAACTCACCAGTCATGTAAAATGCAGGACGCCCTACTGGAGAAACCCTGTTGATAAAATAACTTCAGACCATTTGTTTTGCTTTAATCTGTTTTATGTTGTCATTGTTTTTAATGCTTCATATGAAGCTCCTCTAACCTCTGTGTATGAAATAATAATCTAATAATAATCCTGCCTCGTCTTACATTGACCTAAAATGGAGAAAGGCAGCAAATCCTCACATGAGCTAAAAAACAGAGCAGTGTTTCAGACTGAAGTCGTCTAAACTGAACTGCTTTTCTTCTTTCACAAGCGTTTCTCCTCAGGCGGCTCATGTGCAGAGCAGGGGATGCTGGGACATTAAGTGGATCACTGATCTCGTCGAAGGCCGTGTCTTCACCGTTTTTGTCAGTCCGTCCGTCCTGCTGCGTGACGTCAGTGTGTTTTTTAGTTTATTTTAAGTCTCACATCAGCACTGACCTGAATGAAGACGCTCTGCTTCTTCCCATGAGGCCGCGGGCTCGTCAGGCCTGGTCACATGACGCCATCTGAGTGAGCGGCGTCACGTAACGACTGGGTCACAGGTTAAAATCCACAGAACGAGACCTGAACCAAAGCAGAACAGTCATCATGAGAGTATTCTGACAGATATGATGACGAGTCGTCATTCTAGTGTGAAATGGATCTTTTTGAATTTCATTTTCACTGAAAAAATGATGTGGTTTTAGTTTTTTTGTGTGTGTTTGTTTTTCGCTGGGGTCGTGTTCCTTTTACATCTGGAATCTGGAGAATGTGATTTATAGACGACAGCATCTCAAACATAGCAGCTGCTGTATTAGATGAATACATTTTCACTGCAGAACAGGTTTTCCGTTTCATTACATTATTTGATGTTGCATGATGTCATTTTTTATTTTTAATTGAAAAATTTCATATAGATACAGCTACGACTTTATTCTCATACGTTATGTTTTTATTCTTTTAGCTTCGTTCTTGTAATATCAGATTTTTCCCTTCAGTCTGGCTCTAACACTCCGTTGGACTGGTCATAGTTGTGTAGATTTCCACAGCTTGTTTCAGAGTAGCTGGACGTGAGAAAAGGCCAAAGTGCCCATAAGGAGTCAGATATGTCTTGTAAAAACAGAGCAGTGGGCAGTGAAGTGTATGAGCTGCCGTACAAGGAGAACCGGACCCTTGAGCTTAAACTAAATCTGACTGATGGCTCTGTCTGTTTACTGTAAACCTCCTCCGTCCCGTTTAACAGATTCATTCAACTCTCCTGTTTGCTAATCAGACGAGATTGGAGAAACTTTTCATGGCACTTGTGAACGTCAGACAGTTTATTGATCTGTGTGTGGAAACTGGGCCATCAGACTTCACACGAGATAAGAAAGAACAACGTGACCCCAGAGGAGCGTTTAGACCTTCTGATGAGGTTTCCACCTGGATATCTTTAACATTTTAATTTGATTATTAAAATGTGTCGTAGCAGCAGCGATAAGCCAGCGTCATGTCTCCTGTCAGTGTTTCGGCCAACCAGGGAACAGATGTATGAACGATGCATGTAAATAAATGACACGTGGGATTCACGCTGCAGGATTTTCAGGCTGATTTACCCAGATTCCTGAGAAGGAGAAGTCTGGTCTCTGACCTTCTGTTCTCAGCGTTTCCTGTGTCAGCTTAAGTTGAGATGATAAAATATTAATAAAGAATTGACGCGGTATCGCAAGTGTAATATTGTGATACTTTCCTGTATGGATATTGAAATGGATGAAGATAGTCACCTTTAGCTTAACCACACTGTCCCTGCAGGTGACCGCGGCTTTAAACCATACACATCACAGATGAGGCGTGACGAGGACGAAGACGACCTGCTGGAGGAGGAAGAGGAGGAGGAAGTGGACGTGGCCAGGCCGATACAGATCGTGGTGGCGGGCGAAGACGAGCACTCGTTCTCGCTTCAGGAGGAGGCGCTGGAGCGGCTGCTGCTGCAGGACGACGTCCAGGACCTACACGTGGTCGTCGTCTCTGTCGCCGGGGCGTTCCGCAAGGGAAAGTCCTTCCTGCTGGACTTCATGCTGCGCTACATGTACAGCCACAGCCAGGTACACGTCACCTGAATCACATGAACAACCGCAGCCACATACACCGTCTGGGAAAACCGCTGTCTCGTTGGTTTGTGTCCAACGAACAGAGCCGACCGTAAACAAGAGGCAGAGAGTTGGAAACTGTAGCTAAAACCCAACTGAGATGTAGATTCTGAATGAGTTCATTGAGAGAAACAAAAGCTGAATAACATCAGCACATCACAGATCTGAACAGAAAACAGTCCATTCACAATAAGGACTGATTCAGAATATACTGTTAATATGAACTCTATCAAACTCAGTATTGACATGCATGCAACCAGCAAATGGACAACGATGGTTTCGTTTACAAATATTCACAATATTAAGCTGAAATGTTTGTATCATATCTACATTTGGTCAAAGTTACACAACAGTCTGTAATTCGGTGAACTGTGAATGTGTCTGATAATTGAATAATAGGCCAGTTTACACTTGTTTTCAGGATTTCAAAGGAATGTCGTCGTGTTGTGTTTTGTTTTTTCTTCGGTCTGGTCTGAATGGTTTTCATCAACACTGTGTACATGAATGTAAAACCATGGAACAGACCTTTAAGGATAAAGTATGAGTCTGATACTGACCAAAAGCTCAGGATCAGATGTTTGTTTTTAGCAGAACCTGTTCAGGACAGAGTGTGGAGGCTCTTTGAACACTGTGCTGATAACAGTGTTCACCCAAATAACAGAAGAGCAGAATGAAACGTAGACGAGAGTCGACAAGGGCTGAGATACAGAAGGAAAACACTGCACGGACGAGACCGAACGCCGTCGTTTGTGTGGAAGTTCAAATAAAAGAAAAGAATCTAATGTGATGGTTTTACACGGTTTTGAACTGGACATATGGAACAGTTCTTGTGTGTGATCAGGGCTGGGAATCGTTCGTCAATACCGAATCACATCTTACCAAAAAGATAATTACACATTACAAAACAATTCGTTAGTTTTGTTTTTCAGCCCATTTACATTTTTCTACAAGATAAAAACTAATCAGTTTAAATTGTTTTTAATATAACGTCATCAATATAAATGTCTAAAAGCGGTTTGTTCTGACACTGATGACATTTACTCCTTTTGTCAAACAGTGACAGGTATTTTTAGATCCTCAGTGATATTTGAGCAGTTCAAGTTCAGAACCAGCTGTGTTCAGGATGTTGAAGATTTATCACCTAACGTCAACACCGCAAACCTCACTAAACATTTACAGAGGCATCACATCGAGGAATCTGATGAATTTAAGGAAGGATTAAAAAGAAGTAGCTGAGCATGTCATTACTTTTAGTATTAGACGTCCCTGTTCAGTGGAGGTTCTCGATGTCATATTTTTGGAGTTATATTCTGGTTTTCATGTTAGACTGGAATCATCCTTCATTTATTTTTACTACTTATGTAAAATTTGGCTCCAAGTGTCTCCTCACATTATTCGACTGCTTATTTGACGCTGCTGTTTGTTGTTTTTAGTTTTTTTTTTGCCACAAACGTGTGATAAAATGAAGCGATAGAAGCACACTTCACCCCACTGTCCCAGACCTAAATATATGAAAGCATTTGAAGTGTTTGAGCGTCTCGACCTTTGCCCTGTTAATCTACGGTAAGCGCAGAGGAACACTGGAGGGCTGGGTCTCGCTGTAAAGAGGATTTTAGGTGGACACAATGGCGGCTCTGTGGCTGGGCCTCTGCAGAGCCGCTGCTTATTCCACTCATAAAGGCCATCTTTATGTGCAGAATAAGCCCCGCCCCCACAGCTCAGGTCACGGGCAGGTCGGCCGTCACACGTCTCCTACTCGGAAAACACGGCAACACAAAACCTTCACATGTTAAAACAATGATCACGATGTGTTCGGTACATGCCTACAAAAAATCCCAAATATCAAAAGATAAAGAAGAAACACCTCACATTTTCACAGTTGTAACACGTGATATTTTGTCTGTAAGCATGATTATTCAAATAGTGATTAATTTACCTGTTTACGTAATGAACTACCTTCATATTTGAGGTATTTAATTTACAGGATGAATCAACAGTAGGCGTCCTCTGGGATATGTCCGGGGGATGTCCTTCCCTTCTGGGCCAATGGTTTCGGTTTATTTCTATAAAAATCAGCTCACAGAGAAGTGTTGTCGTCCTCCAGATCGGTCTCGGTCTCAAAGCTGCTTCTGGACTCGGGACCAAAACTGCAGGGATGTAACTGAACTCCAAGTGCGTTGTCTGATTTATTCAACCTCATTACTGTGGTTTCAGTGTAAACGTGAACTGCCTTGGGTGTGATCTGCTCTACGTGTATCAGCCTCAACCACAGCGTTCGCCTGAACAGAATGTGGCTCATCTGGTTGATGTAAACTTTGACAAAGTTCAGTATGAAGGACAGACACACGGCCATAACAAAACAAAACTGGTCTGTTTACAACTTACATATTACACTTAACTAACATAAATGTATGTTTAATACAGTATAAATGACAAGAATATACTATAGTAGAGATACATTCATAAGTCTGACATCGGTCATCAGATGTTTAAACTGTGTCTCCTTCATGATGTCAGGAAAGACTTGGGAGGATGTTGAGACATGAATTTGTAGAATAATCACAAAATGTTGTGTAAATAAGACGGCCAACTGGACGGCAGATCATCTTAGTTTAAGAGAAGCTCATATTGAAACAGAGCGTCTATGTTTAGTTCTAGGGTTATTTGAATATTGAGGACAACGTCAGTTTATTAACAAAGAGAAACAACTGATAAAACTCAACACAGTCCTCATTTTATTATGAAGATAATCGTCTACATATACTTTTTTTTTTTTTTTTTTTTTTTTTTAAATGTGTTTTGACATCTGCTTTGGTTTAACTATTGCAGCTCAGCAAGAAAACTTCACGAAACTTCTGTGGTTTCTGTTGTGTTTCATCTGTAAACTCATGTTTGTAAAAAGGCAGCATGTTTAGCTCTGTTGTCAACATAAAACACAGACCGTCTCAAGATTCTCCTGATTCAACACAATGAACAGAATGAAATAACAGACTCCCATCGTGTCATTTCCTCCTCTGTGCTGCTCTTCTTCCAGTCGTCCAGTTCGTGGGTCGGCAGCGAGGACGAGCCTCTGACTGGCTTCACCTGGCGAGGCGGCTGCGAGAGGGAGACCACGGGAATCCTGGCCTGGAGCGAGGTGTTCGTGGTGGAGAAACCAGACGGCTGCAAGGTCCGTGTACAGAAACCGCTTTAAACGTTTAAGATCCATACGTTCAAAACCTGCCTCAGTTATGATACTGAGAATATTTGTACAAACAATTATGATAATAAAAAATGAGATGATTTTTTATTACAGCAGGAAAACTTACAGTCCTACAAACGCAAAGAGCAAGATGTAATGATCGGGATTCTTATAGTTAATGAAAACTAAGACCAGCAGTGAAAACATGTAAATAATAAATAAAATTCCAGTTGAATGACTTTGTTTCTCTTGATTTACACTGTGGTTTCTGTACCACTTCTCATGAAATGGTTTTATTAAGTTAAACATACATTTTTAATGAAATGACGTTGCACAGTAAAAGATACAAAGTGAGTGAAAGTAGTCTGTTCTCCGCTGTCAACAAATAAACGCTCCAGAAAATGTGTTTTTGATAGTGTTTCCCTGTTTTGCAGGTTGCAGTTCTACTAATCGACACACAGGGGGCGTTCGACAGTCAGTCCACCATCAAGGACTGCGCCACGCTGTTCGCCCTCAGCACCATGACCAGCTCAGTCCAGGTCAGATGTCGTCACCACGATGGACATCCATGATGTTTAAAATGTGTCTGACGTTAAACCCAGTAGGGTCAGTGTGACGTAGTGGGTGACAAACGGTTTGGTGTGTTTCAGGTCTACAATCTGTCGCAGAACGTCCAGGAAGACGACCTCCAGCACCTTCAGGTTAGTATCACGTTACATCTCAAGAACATCTGAGCTTGAATGGGAAACGGTGTGTCGAGCGATTCAAGCAGAGTGTGTTTGTCCTCAGCTCTTCACGGAGTACGGACGTCTGGCCATGGAGGAGGTCTACGAGAAACCGTTTCAGGTACCGACGGCTCCACGCGCTCACCTTGAAACCCTCAGAGACTTTAAACCAGAGACACCACATCAGTTATTTAAATAGTCATTACCGCTCATCTGAGGTAGAAGGTTTAAAAATATATTTTGTATTGGGATTTTCAACACATATGTTCTCTAACAGCGTCTCAACTGTAAGACGTTTTCATAAATCACGTTTCCTGGATGAGTCGACACCTTCGTAGAGATGGAATCAGATATTTTTACTCTTCAGTTTCTTGGTTGCTTTAATGATGCACATTTTCAAATGGATCAAATCACCTTTTTAAAGTAAGATTAGTCAATGTTTAATGATCCACTTCATGTCCAACAGGTTTTCCAGTTTTATTATCATGGTTTACTATGGAACTGACTGATCTCCATAGTAAACCATGATATTTACAGACACACAAACTACATGTCAACCTTCAAAATGTCACCATTATTTTGACAGATGACAAAAACAAACCCAACATACATGAGCAACCGGTGTTGAAACATGGAAATATTTAATTCAAAATGACTGAACTCTCACAACGTTCTAATACATGAAGACGTTCACTGTCATGTCAACTAAAACAGAGGTCAAAGGTCAGACTTAACAAATGAATTAAACAGCACAATACACACACGTCACATTTCCACTGAACAATGAGCCTGAAAGTAATACTTATAAAATACATTTAAATTTCACTTCACACAAAATGAACATTTTTGTAATATTGGATCTGGTTTAGGTCTGGTCTGTGCAGTAGTTTTGATTTTCAAACTGTCTAGAACAAAGTGACCCGTTTTGAAACGAAGTGACTTGGTTTTGTCTTAATGATAAGAGTCCAGATCTCCTCTCTGATCCTGGATCAGTGACCTGACTGTGTCTGTTTAGACTCTGATGTTCCTGATCAGAGACTGGAGTTATCCCTATGAGCATCCGTATGGCCTGGAAGGAGGGCGGAGCTTCCTGGAGAAGCGGCTGCAGGTGAGTGTTGGAGTCGGACCCTGTTTGAACCTACGTCACGTCTGGATCCCCCGGTACTGACGTGTTCACATCTGTTCAGGTGAAGCAGAACCAACACGAGGAGCTGCAGAACGTCAGGAAGCACATCCACTCCTGCTTCTCCAACATCAGCTGCTTCCTGCTGCCGCATCCGGGCCTCAAGGTGGCCACGAACCCGCACTTCGACGGCCGCCTCCGAGGTACGAGCAGCACAACGGAAAACACACTGGACACGGTCATGGAATTAAACCAACTTGTCAGAAGTTTTGGAAAATGCTTACAAAGTTTTTTTTTGACAAAATTTAAAGAGCTCTGGGTTTTCCTCAGGTCTCTTGTTTTGGATGAATATTATCACCATGTGTAGAAAACAGCTCGTCAGCTTCATAGTTTTCATTCGGTGCTTCTTGGGCAACATGTGTGAACTCTGCTGTCGTGGTTGTTTCTCTCCAGCTCTCGTGCATCTCACTTAACATCTGGTGGTTTGTTGCAATGTTTCAGATATTGATGAGGACTTCAAGGAGATGCTGGTGAGCCTGGTCCCGACGCTGCTGTCTCCAGAGAACCTGGTGGAGAAGGAGATCGGAGGAGTGAAGATCACCTGCAGAGACCTGCTGCACTACTTCAAGGTGAGTCCAACCTGAAGCTGCTCGTAACCTACGACAACACAGGTGACAAACGTTGTCTGCTCTTCTTCTGTCTGTCTTGATCAGGTAAAGTATTTACATCAACAAAGAGCCTGAAACCACTTTCATAAAGGTTTTAAAAACATCTTCATGTAACGTGTTCAAAGCTGCAAAAACTGTCGAAGGAAAAATGCAAACTCTGTGACTTTAGCTCCTCTTTTCTCAGGTAAATGTTAAATTCTGAAGAGAAGCAATCGCGATGGTCAAAAATGTTCTCATGATAAACTGTGTGGTTTAAACTTCAATAAATAAAGGTTTAAGACAAACACACGTGTAGCCTCTGATTTCATGATTTAAATAAGAATCTATCACCATAAATCTAATGATCAGTTTATCGTCCAGACCTGATTGTTTTGTTTTTTTGTGAAAGAAGCTGTTTTTCCACATAATTTGGTGGAGTTTTGTTCTTTGTAGAATTATTAATGAATCTAAAGTCATTGTTTTATCATCTTTAATCATGTTTTATGTCTTTAAAGTTTAACTGAGCTGCTCGACTCCTGGTTTGTCGTGTGTTTTCAGGCCTACATGAAGATCTACCAGGGGGAGGAGCTTCCTCATCCTAAATCAATGCTGCAGGTCAGTTTACAACTTGTTGAATGTGTCACAGCTCCACCTGCTGGACACGATGCCGCATGACAACAGACTCTGAATCTACTCACACATTAATGTTGGTCTTATGAATGTAGTTCTGTTAGTTTTACAGATTCATAAATGATTCTATATTTGTGCTGCTGTGTGAGCTGTAACTCATTATAACCTTTTGATTTTAATTTCATTATGAAATATTCATTATGAATATGAAATTGTAACAGGTTTTTTAATGTTCTGACTGAACTTACAGTCATGTTACATTTTAATTGGTCCTCTGTTACCTAGGCAACAGCTGAGGCCAATAACCTGGCAGCTGTAGCTGGAGCCAAAGACGTGTACAACAAAAGCATGGAGCAGGTAAATATGTCCACACGCCACATGTTACGTTTAATAACTGACCGTGTGTCAGCGTTAACTCGTTTCCTCTGATCTCAGATTTGCGGCGGAGACAAACCCTACATTTCTCCGACGGAGCTGGAGCGCCACCACGCCGACCTCCGCCAGACGTCGGTGCGACACTTCCGCTCTGTCAAGAAAATGGGCGGCGAGGACTTCTGCCGCCGCTACCAGGAGCAGCTGGAGGCGGAGCTCGACGAGGCCTACGCCAACTTCACCAAGCACAACGACGGCAAGAACATCTTCTACGCGGCGCGGACACCCGCCACGCTGTTCGCCGTCATGTTCGTCATGTACGTGGTGTCGCTGGTCACCGGCTTCGTGGGCATCAACTCCGTGGCCACAATGTGCAATCTGGTGATGGGCGTGGCCCTGATGGCGCTCTGCGTTTGGGCCTACGTCAAATACTCCGGAGAGTTCCGTGAAGTGGGCGGAGTCATCGACCAGGTGGCCGACATCCTGTGGGAACAGGTGAGTCCGTGTTCTTTTATTCCTCTGGAACCATCTGTTCAGACTGTATGTTCTGCCGTTTGTCGCGTGTCAGAGCAGCTCGTTGTAGATCCACCTCTTCTGTCATTACCTTTCACACTAAAAGCCCTAAACGTATACCAGAGGGTTCCCTAGGCCACGGCTGTGGGGTTTGGAGATCCTCACGGATGACATTTTTACATTTTTCAATAAAAAAATACTTTGACATAATTTTGGACCATTGTTTTAACATATCTGTGTACAAACATTTGGAAAATCAATACTGCACCCATGAGATGTGGAAAAGTCAGTTAGTGTTGATGCTGCATAAAGGGCTGAGGAGCTGCATCGAAACCTTATCATGGAACAGAAACCATGTGTACGGAGCATTTCACTGACAAACCTCAGTGAAATGACTGGTGACGTGTTTTCTCATATGTCATTTCATTCTAGTGAAATAGATTTAAATGTTAACGTAGTAAAAGGGGATTTAACTCCAACAGGCGACTAAATGAAACACACCTGAATATTTAATACATTAAATCAAATTGTACTGATGTTGGATATTTGAATCGGACTTGAATGCACCAACATTATCCAATACTCATTAATTACAGAACATGAAGGGATGGATCAGACTCGATGCTTCTCTGAACATTGACTCATTTCACAGTGTTTCTGTCGTCTTCACCCTCCTCTTCGTCTAATCCTCCTGTTCTTCTCTTAATGCTTCCAGAGGACTCCTCGAAAGGTGAGTGAGGCGTCGACGGGTCCAGGTTTATGTAGGTTCGACCTCTGACGAGTACTGATCTGATACTACTTAATGAGGAAAATCAAATAGTTATTTCATTACTTCTGCTGAACTTTCTGACCATGTGATGCCTTCAGAGACTTCAGAGTTTCAGTTTGGCTTGAGTCAGTTTTTAAAGCTCACTTGGTCTTAATTAGTTTTATTAATAACTTAGTTAAGTTTCTTTTTCTTTCTCTCTAACCTGTTCTCCTTCTCTTCCTGCTCTTCCTCTTTTTCCAGATTTTCTCCAAACTCTTCGAAGTCGCTCGGAGTCGAGTCCCATTGGGAAGCCTGATCCCGGCGCCGCGACCCCGACTCGCATCCAACAACAACGTGAAGAAGAAAAACTAGCAGGACGCCACATCTGTCCTGTCACGTTCACCCTCCTCCTCCTCACCTTGTTCTCGGTTTGGAAACGACGGTTCGAGTTGGTCTTTGTTCAGACTGTAGACGACGTGAGGACTCACTGTAGACAAAGACGAGGCAGTTTGTGTTTATATTTAGTGTCAGTGGGCGGGGTTTTAGGTATTTATTGGTGGGCGGGGCCATTATTCCTTCACCGAGCACCGTCCCAGGTGCGTGTTCACCTGTCGGACGATGACTCGACGTTAACGATTCCCATTTCTGTGAAGAGCGTGACCACAGACCCTCCTCCTCCTCCTCGTCAGGGGGCGGAGTCACAACCAAAGTTTACAGCTTTACCTGTAGAGTCTCCGAGACTGAACCAGCGGCAGCTGAGCTTTAGGACGGCAACCACACGTCTGTGGACGTTTGACCGTTTTCTAAATGAACCCAGAATCTGAATTTGAGGTTTTCAGACTGTGAGGAAACGGTGACGTTCATTAAAACGACAAAACTACAACTGAAAAAACACAAGATACAGGAGCAAAACTTGACCTGAAATTAAAAGTGTAATTAAGTGTAAGTGTAATTACATTTGGGGGGACTTTATTTACAAGAAAGAAAATCACAAAATTTCCCTGAAATTACAAAATCATAAAGTTGATTAAAGTAAAGTAAGATTGTTTATTTGTTACTTTAATCAACTTTGTGATTTTGTAATTTCAGGGAATGTTCACATTTTTGGGAAATTTGTGATTTTCTTTCTTGTAAATAAAGTTTTTCTCTGAATATTACAAATCCTCTGAGATTAAAGCAGGAAAATTACAAGAAAAGAACAAAGTCATGAGAAAAAACCTCACACATTCCCTGAAATTAAAAACTGAAATGATCTTTGATTATTATAACAAGTTTATGAGAAAAAACTTGCATATTCTGAGATTAAAGCAGGAAAATGTCAAGAAAAAACCCACAAACTTTCTGTGAAATTATTGCAAAAAAAAAATCTTGTCAGAAGTTAAAGTAACAAACTTACACAAACAGAACTGACAAAAGTACGAACTGAGACAAAAACCCATGGTTTAACTTGAACCTGAAAAAACCCATATTTCAGCTTTTTTTTTCCTCCTAAATCGGTGCCTTTCGTCTCCGAACTCCGTGACGTCTTTCCTCGTTTCCTCCACAGTTGAAAACTGACTCTGGGAAAGTAGAAAAACTGTCAAATAAAAAGAACTTGAAATATCTGAGCAGCCGAGACCGTGTTAGATGATTTTTAGACGTCGATCGCTACGTTAATTTATTTTGCGTTTCTCAAACTTGACCATGAGCGTAATTTCAGTATTTTTCTTTGTTTTATTGAAGGTTTTTTGCGGTGAGATGCTCCCAGTGATGGAGTCGAACAGGAACGATTTCATCCACGAACAAAAGCAAACGAAACTTTTAAATAAGAAATAAATGTCATGACATTCTTCTGGGAGATGAGGTCCTCTGGTCCAGTTCAGCTGAGACCTGTAGATAGTTTTCAAAGCCTCAGCAGCTTGTTTCTCTGAAAACCATTCAAACCACGACTGAGTCAAAGTCCAACTGGAAACTGGGCCATTAAAACATCACATGGGTGAGTGAAAGTGAAAACATCTGAATTAAAAGTCAGAATGATGGGAACAAATTCCAACAATGAGATAAGCATCTTAAAGACTAGTTTTCCCTTCATTTTCCTCAAGAAGAATCGTGTCTGGTGACGAGGCTCAGTGATGTGTTTTTAATGGTTTTCAGATTAATCAGGCTGAACGTAGATAATACTGTTTGCAGATGACGCTGCTGTTTGTCTCCAGACTGACCTTTAACCTCGTCCTCGTCCTCCTCCTCCTCCTCCTCGTCCTCGTCCTCCTCGTCCTCCTCCTCCTCGTCCTCGTCCTCCTCCTCCTTGTCCTCCTCGTCCTCGTCCTCCTCGTCCTCATCCTCCTCGTCCTCTTCCTCCTCGTCCTCCTCGTCCTCCTCCTCCTCCTCCTCCTCGTCCTCCTCGTCCTCCTCCTCCTCCTCCTCTTCCTCCTCCTCCTCCTCGTCCTCTTCCTCCTCGTCCTCGTCCTCGTCCTCGTCCTCCTCCTTCTTCTTCTTCTTCTTCTTCTTCTTCATCTCTTTGAACCTGAACCACCTCCACCAGAAGCCGTTTAGTAAAAACACTAAGAACATAAACACTTTGACGCGGTATCAGTGTTTCTGTTTTAAAGCCAAAAATCCGTCAGTCGGATGAATTAAAACTTCATTCCATGTTTTATTTTTATTTTACTCATCATTCCATCCACATCATCATCATCATCTTCATCATCACCACTGTGTGCTTTTTGTTTTTGTACAGTTTAGTTTTTTACATCTTCATCCACACAAACACACAGGGCATGTGTATGAAATATACATATATAAATATAAATTTTCTAGACCTTTTTGTAGCTGGAGGGGCAGCGGTTGGTTCAGATTCAGCTCACTGGATGTAAAGGAATGCTTTCGTGGTTTGTGGATATGTCGAATAAATTCCTTTTTTATATATAAATATATTTGTAAATTTAATCTTACATGAGCACTGCAATCCCACCCCCTGCTGGCAAAGAATGTTTATAATCTGGATTTTGTTTTTCCTTTTCTTTTTTTTTTTCCTTTGGTTTTTTTATTTGAAACTTATTTTCGTTAATTTATTTTTCAATACAATATTAAACCAAACTCCTACAACACACGGTGTGGTCGTTGTTTATTATTCTGGATTAACATCAGGTTTATGGACCTGAATGTGTAAACTAAACACGTTCATTCACAGGATTCAGTCGATTCGCAGTATCGACGCATCAGCGCAAAACCTCTACTGGTCCGGGGTCCGGGTCCGGGATCCGGGACCCGGGTCTGGGGCCCGGGGTCCGGTTCAGAGCGAGTGTCTTTCCTGTTGAGTTTAACACTAACGCTAACATATTTGACCTGTCAGTGGGTTAACCTAACATTAGTAGTAGTATTTTTGGAGCATAATAAAAACATGCTAATGGATTTAACTATTATTTAGTTCTAATAAAACATCTATGACTCAACTGAACACTGGAGTGGAATCACCTGATCTGAACTTTTATTAAATGTGAAAATATATGTTAACATTTACTACAATAGTCCTGTCACCAGTGTTTACTGTTTACGGCATAGTGGGGTTGAAGGGTTAGGATTAGCTAACCACACTAGTGAGCTAACCACAGCTAACGTTAGCCAGTGAGCTAACCACAGCTAACGTTAGCCAGTGAGCTAACCACAGCTAACGTT